>BSBK01001840.1:462500-740000 GCA_027943335.1 Chamaecyparis obtusa | reverse complement strand
AGAAAGGATTGAGTTTCATGTTGGTGCTTGTTCATCTCAAATTAATTATCGGATTAAATTTTTGCTGCAGAGATGGCCTCACCTAATTATGGTTACTCGAAATGAGCCTTCATCACATTTCTTGCTGGATCAAGAGATTACATTAAAGGTGTCATCGACCTTGCCTACTGCTGTGTGCAGCCTTTCTCAAATAAGTTCCCACTCATATTCTTTCTTGATGTCGTTCAACCAATCTAGTAGTCAATGTATTATTTAAATACAAAGAGAAAGATGAGTTACACGTGGATGAAAATAAAGATACAACAAATGTAATTTTAAGTGAATTGATGCTATATTATTACGTCCATGCCTGTCACATTACAAAGAATGGAGAAATTAATAAGGCACGGGAGTTAATAGCATTTTTAATTATCTACTGAATGTAGGAGTTACGAATATGCATTCGTATTATGTCTTCATTGCCATAGGGAGAGGAATTTGTACAACTCTCTATTCTAGAAGAGTCAACGGAGGAAATTATGCATGTTACCGTAAGTTGGGACGCTAGTGTATCATAATCTCAACACAATGGACATTGCCTTGGAAGATCGAAGTAGACAAAGGATTTGAGTGGATGAAACACTCTCAATAGAATTTTTAGACTGTAAGGTCCATTGTTATCGGAAGGTGATTTTTGGTGCTCAGTAGTGCATCCATCTAACAACTAAAGGTCATTGTTTGAAGGGTATGCATCTATGTTAGTGGGAGCAGGTGAAGAATATCCTTTAAACTGCATGAGATTAGTATTTTTGAGTTCAATTTCTAAATATTATATTTCTAATCTTTTATTTGTGTATCTATGTACATGGTATCAGAGCCAAGTTGCAAATGTAAGAGAGTAGTTTGTTGATGGTGAATGTGTGACTGTCTTAGAAAATACAGTCCTCGTACGAAGACCATATCTCCCAAATGCACCGTTGGATTTTGCTAAATTTCGGATATGTTGGTGATACACAAATTTTCAAGAATCTCACCAGAGCGATTGAAGAGAAAATGTCAGGATCAAAAGTTAGGACCGATTATGTACGGGTCTATGAAAAAAAAAAAACTAAAAAAGAGCGAGGTGCCTTCTTTAAAAGCCTAACCACTTGAAGGGAGATCTAATAAGATTGAAGGACAGAAGTACAAGATAATTAAATTCAAGGGAGAAAGAACTTGATGCTTGCAAATGAATTGATGATTAAGACTAGATGCAAAGGGAGTCTGACATTTCAAAAGAGGTCAAGAAGTTGATAAACTTGAGCTTTAGAGGGAGCAGATGGTTCAGTCAACTTGTGACAATATTGATCATATTGATTGAGAGGGAGTTCACTATTGAAGGTGAAACACTTCTAAGGTAAACTTGATATAATTGATTATTATACTAATGAATCATGAATGTTTTTAATGGACCTGCCCCCTGTGTAAATCATGAGGAAGTGACGACTTCCAAATGATTATCACTTGTATTTGCAAAAGTTATTGGAAGGTGACGATCTTACAATAACTTAAATCATGATATACATTATTTATAATGTTGAAACAGATCATGATGAATGAATGCAACAACTAAGTGTTAGATGTCATTAAGTTGACGGTCTATGAGTTGTTTGCATAAACATATCTTGTAAAGCAACAACTAAGTGTTAGATGTCATTAAATTGACTGTCTATAAGTTGCTTGTATAGATACATCTTTTAAAGCAACAACTAAGTGTTAGATGTCATTAAATTGACGGTCTATAAGTTGTTTGCATAGATATATCTTGTAAATCAACAACTAAGTGTAGATGTCATTGACGGTCTATGAGTTGTTTGTATAGATATATGATAGGTATTTGGTGAATATCATGTGTTGATATTCTGTAGGCCAGTACCTTATTGAGTACTTGGTGAATATCATATGTTGATATTCTAATAGGCCGATACTCAAAGTATTTGGTGAATGTCATGTGTTGACATTATGATAGACCAATACTCAAAAGCTTGTGGATAGAATCGCTGATGGAGGCAATCCACCTGAGAACTTGTGGATAGAATCGTCGATGGAGGCAATCCACATATTGAGACTATGTTTCTATTGATTACATCTTGAAGATGATGCCTTTATTTCTTACATCATATGATTGATGTTGTCAAGTGTCTTAAGTGTTGACATTGGATTGATTTATCCTCCCTAGCTAAGAGGGAGTGTTGCTTTTTTTGTAGCTTTAGTCGAATACACACTATGAGTCAATACTAGTGAGGATATGTATATATTATTTAGTATATATATATATACTTTTATATATATATATATATATATATATATATATATATATATATACTTTTATATATATATATATATATATATATATATATATATATATATATATATATATATATATATATATATATATATATATATATATATATATATATATATATTATTATGTAAATATTAGAGAAATTAATATAATACTCAAGAGATATTATATATATATATATAATGATAATTGTCATTATATTAATTACATGTTAATGAATAGACATGTCTCATGAAGGGGCATGTCTCTTCTTGGCTCATTCTCAATATAAATGCAAGAGATTGTTGCATTTGAAAAAAATACAATGAGATAGTGCTATTACATTTGCAATGATCCTAAAACTTTAACATATACATTATGTATTAATACATATGTATATTAATATAATAATACTATATAATAATATATTTATAATTATTATATATTAATATTAATATATTTATATGTTAATAGTATATTTATAATATATAGATTTATATTTACATATTTATAGATTTAATATTTATATTAATATATTAATATATTTTTATAGAACTTTAAGTCAATTGAAACTTTCTTTAAAAAACATATATTAGGTAATGGATATTAGATTTTGGATTAGATATATGATCTCAGATCATATATTTGTTTACTATGGATAATAAAAAAGTGAAAATAACCCATCGTGGGTCATTTTCACCCATGAAGGCTTAAAAAATGGTTTGTTCCCATTGCTATGAAATGGATATCAAAAACCAAATATGATATCCATTATTCACAAACATTTTCCAACTTAAATTCGATCAAAGGTATGTTGTCTTTATTTTTTTTATTTTGTGATTTGTTTTTCAATTTTTTAAAACTGTAAGTTAGGTTTTTTTTTTTTTGATCAGTAAAGGCCGAGGCCAATAATTTATTAATTATCAAATAAATTTACAAATAAAACCCCGCTCAGTGCAGGCGCTGGTAGGAAAGAGCGGGGTCGAGAAAACCTCCAGCCGTGCCTGGGACTATTAGTCCGGATATTAATACAAAGATTTCATGGGCATACCCATGACTCGATAATAATCGAGACTATTTAAAGATTTAATAATAATTACACAAAGTATGGTCTCTGCGACCTGCCATTGGCATTTTACATCCTTAAAAAGCTTCATCTTTGCTGAGAGTCCTTCATTATGATTCTCTTTGTGGCAAGGATCGTTGATATTGTTTTTCGAATACTTTGTACCTGAAACAAGAGAAAAAATTCCTTCCGACCCACCTTGTTATTGGATTTTTAGAAATTAATATGGATCAACAAATTATAGGAGAAGAATATCTTCTTACCCTTTACCTTAATACCTTTTCTGTATAAAAAATTGGTGATGCTACCTTGATTCCTGACAGGGTGTTAGGTACTGCAGTCTATACATCTTTTAAAGAAAACTTAAAGAAACAAATGCTTAGAATGAGATAAGCTATATACGAGTATCCATTATTTCAATACTTAACTCTAAAGATATCCCAAACTTATCCTTACAGAGTAAACAATACTGCCATTACTTGTTTAATATTCCTTTTCAAATTAGTCTACATTTTTTAGCAAGGGTAAAGATAGTATGGTTTTAAATCATCATAGGTCAGAAGTCTAATACTTTATCCAAAAAGGAAACTACTCAACATAGACTAACAAACATTATAGTGTAGGTAATACTATTTTTCTTATAATGTTTCATCAGGGAAATCAAGATGTTGATTCCATTAGTCTTTCAGAAAGAAGGATTACCGCCACATAAATGACTTGATCCATCAAATAGTTGTCTTTGAAAACCAAATGAAAATTTAATAACCAGGACTCAAGGGGCTATTACTGGAAAAAATGATCTCTGCTACATATAAGACTTAAGAAAATTAAAGTCTATTTAACTGAATTTGAGCTTAAACATATTTTCTACACCATAGTCTATGGGAGGATTCAGATAATGGTTCTGGTCCATTATGAAAGCTTCCCCTTATTGTTTTGAATTATACCTTAACAAATACCCATATATCAGAGCAATAAGAGGAATCTTTCCTATAAAAATATAGATATAGTAAAAGGGATCAATGCATATCCCTTTTAGCCTATATCTAGACCAATCCAAGATTACAATACCTGAACTGAATTCAGGGATTATAATCACAGATGTATAACCAACCAATTTTGCATGGCAAAAATATTTGCAAACAGGATGTAAGTACAAGCTGCAAGAAGGTAGTTGAAGCTAATAAGAGAATCACCAGAAGCATTGTAGATCTTGAGGTATTCCTTTATCCATATCTCCAGTAAGTCATTAGGGCCACATTTCATAAAAATTTTGGATGCTTGGTTCCTACTTCATCCAAAAAATAGTATACATACCCTCAATCACTTGTTAACTAAGATGATAATATGAGCATATATAGTTAGTATTCATAAAACTAGCTTACAAACAACCAATATTTACATTCCACTATCTTGGAATTATCCCTCATACCAATATCTTAAACCAAACCTTTATACATTGGTTGTTGTATCTGGTCTTAATTCAAACCTTATGATAGATTCAAAGATTCATCAAGCTTCAAAATATACTCTGATTTCAAAGGTAATGAATTTAAACATAGGTGTATTAAACCTTGAGAA
Source organism: Chamaecyparis obtusa (assembly GCA_027943335.1). Classification (NCBI taxonomy): domain Eukaryota; kingdom Viridiplantae; phylum Streptophyta; class Pinopsida; order Cupressales; family Cupressaceae; genus Chamaecyparis; species Chamaecyparis obtusa. The sequence continues at coordinate 735,051 of BSBK01001840.1, read as the reverse complement.
AAGTTTATATCTATGGATTATAATTCAAAGTTCTGTAAGTTCAACCAGTGCCAGTATATTTGAGAAAGTTTTGAAAGATTCAACCAATACCAATTTTGGCTTAAGGAATATAGCTTTAACCTTATCGTTCCATCCTTTTATTGTGATTCAAAGTATTATTTAAATTGAAAGCCTGACATACACCTTCATTAAAATTTCATTCAAGAGCTAGTTGAGGAGATAGCATAATCTTAGCAGAGTTTTACTAAGCTTTATGTATGCTAGAGAGATGGATCCTCCATCATGGCATTACTATCTAAAGTTTTCTAGATAATCAGTACCCAGATATTATGTTCCTAAATTAAAGTAAGCATTGCTACAAATTTATGGTATAAACTCTTCCATATTTACCAAAGATATAAAAATATCTCATAGATCATGTCATAAAAGCATACTTCCTCCTCTATCTATTAATACTGACCAAAAATCTATTGAGCCCAAGTTCATGAGGGAGGTTTAAAGCTAAATTATACTGGTTTCTATCCATACTTTATCTAAATGAGCTTATTAATTAACACGAAAATACTCAGAGCACTGAATGCTGAGTTCCAAATATTCTACTCTGATACCTTCCTTCTGGATTGAGTGGTTATCCAATTCCCCCAATGTTTTGGCAACTAATGAACTTCCAAAACAAGAGGGGAAGGGATACAAATTCTCAATTATAATAATGGAAAGAAAATTATTCCTAATCACTTATATCATCCTGTTAACCAGGCTGAAACCATAAACATATCTTACTGACAGCTACTAAGCTCAAATACTCTTCAGTAAAACCATCCTTCAGGGTTGAAGGGAAAGCTATTTCAATCTAAATTCCATCTTAAGGATAGGAATAAAACATTCAGAGTATAGCTTACCTTTTAATTATAGTTAGCCAGATTTCCTTGTGACTAGAGGTTTGTCTTATAATAGGTACTTAATACTCAATTCTTGTAGATGAAATATTTCTAGATATGTATGTAGGAGGATCATACCATAGAGAGGGGATCAAATTGATTTCTATCAGGATGAGCATGAGGAAGCATATATTTAAGACCTAACCAAGCTATCATTGATGGCTTCAATTATTGAAGATAGTTAGAATGAGAGTTGCCCAAACTTATTAAAGATGGCAAGAGAAAGTTTCCCCATTTTCACCTTTATTTGCTAGGAGGTCAGCCTCTGTGTTCCCTTCCCTGTATATATGTTTCACCTCTATAAATGTAAAGTTATCTATCAGTTCTAAAATTTCTTCTAGTTTAGAAGAGAGTTTCTAGTTTGGGGTTCTCCTTATTCTGATGGCATTAATAATTATTTGGGAATCACCTTCTATTTCAAGATGCAAGAGTCTAAGTTGCTTACATAGTTTAAGGCCCGCTAAAACTGCCTCACATTCAGCTAGATTATTGGTTGTAGGGGGGATGGCCATAGAAAATTTTGCTATGGCCATTCCCTTATCATTATGGACAATTCCACCAACACTTGCTGCACCAGGATTGCCTTTGGATGCCCCATTGAAGTTAAGTTTGAACCATCCTACTTTGGGGGGGTTCCATTTGCATGTGTTTCTATCTTCTTTAGACTTCTTCCCCCCTTTGCCATATAGGGGTGGGATATCTAAATTAGGCCATAACCTTCTAAGGTCGTTATCACATTGTTTGAAAGAATTTTCATAGCTATGTACATTCCTTAATCTATTGTTTATAATCTCAATAATTGATGTTTCTATTTTGTTAGTAATTGTTCTTATATTAATTTTTTGATTAGTGAAGATCCTTCTGTTGCATTCTTTCCATATCTCCCAAATCACTATAGATGGGGCTATGACCCATATATCCTTAAATAGACTATCCTTGTTAGGAAAAGGCCAAGCTTTGAGAAATTCCAGAAGATCATTTGGCTTAGCCGAGGACCATTTCAGGCATCTTCTTAACCAGTTCCAGCATTCTTGGGTCAAAGCACAGTTTAGGAATAAGTGGTTAACATCTTCCTCTTGGCATTCACACAAGGGACATCTTGACAGGCCTTCAAATCCTAGTTTTTTAATTCTATTAGAAGTAAGAATTATCCTTTGAAGAGCCGCCCAAAGAAAGTGCCCTACTTTAGGAAGACAGACCTTATTCTAGCAGAGATTTAAGGGGATATCTAAAGAATCCATTTTATGTTTTTCTAAAATAGTTTTGTAACCATCTTTAACTTTGTAACTACCATCATTTGATCCTACCCATATAAGGTGATCTACTCTGCTTTTAATAGTTACTACTCTAAGATTAAGGATCTTGCGAAATTTGATAAGTTCCTTTGAATCTACTAATGTGGCACTTGGGTATCTCCAGATAGGATTCACTCCTGATAAAGCGTAATCCTTGATATAGCTACCTATGTTAGATTTACAAGAAGTAATGAATTCTTGTGAGAAACCCTCCTTAATTAAAGGAGGATATCCTCCCCAAGAATCTTCCCAGAATAATACATTATTGCTTGACCCCACATCCCATGTAAGGAGGTTATTAATAATGTTTCTAGAGTTATTAATAAAATTCTAGATGCGAGACCCTTTTGTATGAGACCGAGCTCTAAAGATATTAATAGGATCTGCCTTAGGAATATATTTGTTGAGAAGTACCTTAGCCCATTTGTTATCGGGGTTATTATACATATTCCATACTAATTTGGCACCTAGTGCCGAGTTCTGCCATTGAAGATTTTTAATGCCTAGACCTCCTTGAGAAATGGGCTTACAAAGGTTGTCCCATTTGATTAAAGTTGTTTTCTTATCTTCTGAAGTCCTTTTCCAATAAAAGTCTCGAAGCATCTTATCTAAATTAGCTTTAATATTGAGAGGTAGTGGGATAAGGGACATTTGATAAGTAGGTATGGCTGAAAGGACTGACTTAATCATAGTTGCTCACCCTACTTTGGTAAGCCATTTCCCTTTCCAACTACCCTTTTTATTTTGAATTTTTGTTGTCACTGATTCCCATAGTCTTGAAGAACATGTTCCCATATCCAGGGGGATCCCTAAATATTTACAGGGAAACTTCCCTATTTTGTAACCTAAGGTATCATAGATTTTCTTAAACATAGAGGCAGAGGTGTTGATGAAAAAGACTTCTGATTTACTTGGATTGACCCTTTGACCTGATGCCTTCGAATATACTTCAAGAGCATCTTTAAAGGCTTTGGCTTCTTTTAGGTTACTAGCTCTTGGTAGAATTGTGTCATCTGTGAATTGTTGATGAGTGATATTAGGAATATTCTTAGTAATTCTGACTCCTGAGATTTTCCCTTCTAATCTGGCCTGAGATATAGATCTACCTAGGGCTTCAACCATAATTACATACAGGAAGGGAGATAAAGGACCACCTTGTGTAATACCCCTATACATTTCAAAAAATCCTTTAGGGGAGCCATTAATTAAGAGAGAGATCTTAGGGGTAGAAATGTAGCTGAAAATTAGATTTATCCATTGTTTAGAGAAACCAAAGGCTTCTAGGCATTTACATAGGAATCTCCAATCCACTCTATCATATGCTTTCTGGATGTCAATTTTAATGAGCATGGATGATTCTTTATTGTATTGCGCTATATGAATAAGTTCTTGAGCTATTATGATGCCATCAAGGATAGAGCGGTTAGGAACAAACCCTATTTGTTCCTTCGAGATAATTGTAGGGAGAAAAAAATTTATTCTGTTGGCAAGGCATTTGGATAAGATTTTATAGATTGTGTTACATAGAGATATTGGTTGAAAATCTCCTGGATCTTGACAATCATGTTTCTTAGGGATTGGGGAAAAGAATGTGTTATTAATTTCCGTTAGCAAAGATCCTGAATTTCTAGTTGCTTCTACAGCATTCCATATTTCCTCACCAAGAAAATGCCAACATCTTTGGAAGAAACCAGCTTGAAAGCCATCGGGCCCTGGTGCTTTCTCAAGATGGAGTTGAAATAATGCTGATTTAACTTCTTCTAAGGTTAATTTGCTATTTAACCATTTATTATCTTCTTCATAAATAAGTCTAGGGATTGAAGGTAAAATCTGATTTTGCGCTTTTAAATCAGAAAAATCATAGTTGTTCAAGAGTGCTTGATAATAATTGACTAAGTGATCTACTATTTGTCTCGGGTCTTCCAATACCTCAACATTTGGTCTTTTGAGTTTTGAAATTCTATTAATATTTCTATTATTGTTAGTACAGTTATGAAATTTTTTTGTATTATTATCACCTTCTTTGAGCCATGTTTATCTGGATTTTTGTTTCCAAAAGATTTCTTCCTTGTGTAATATTTCTGCATGTTTTACCATTAATTCTTTTTCTTTATTATACGATGCTTCATTCATACCTTGTTGTAGGACTACCTCATTTAATTCACTAATATCTAACTCAATCCTAATTTTCTGTTCGAAGATATTATTAAAGTTTTCTTTATTCCAATCCAGGATCCTATGTTTTAGAATTTTTAGCTTGGTTACTATACAATACATTTTAGAGCCAGATACCTTAATCTAATTCCACCAACTTTCCAGACACTGCATGAAGTTCTTGTCCTGGAACCACATGAACTCAAATTTAAACGGGTTTCTGAGTGGTTTAAAGTTTTCAGAGATATTTAATCTCACTGGGAAATGATCAGATCCTGAATTGGTGAGGATCTCCGTATTAATATTGAAATTAAAATTTCCCAAATCTCCTTTAATTAGGAATCTATCTAGCCTTTCTGCAATATGACTGAATCCTAATCTACGGTTATTCCATGTATATTTCCCATTGTCAGTAGGGATATCTTTTAAGTTGTTCTCATTCACCCAAAGGCTAAAGTCCTTTTGAGACTGTGATACATATCTTGACCCTCCAGCTTTTTCATTGATGTCTAAGATTGCATTAAAGTCTCCTCCTATTATATGTATATTAGAATCATTATTGTTAATATGCAGTTTAAGGTCCTGCCATAGAATCTTTTTTCTTGGATTCGTGATTGGACCATATACATTAATGAGATTGAATTTTAAATTAGTTCTGAGACTAATTACTGTAATACCCCAAAAATGGGTTATATGTTCATTAACCTTCTATATCAATAAATCGAACGAAATCAACATCGAAGTCTTAACCTAAGGCACATCTAAACATCATCGAATCCTAATTGATTATCTTAAATTTTGCATCGGGGAATATTCCTAGCAATATTCCTAATTATCTTAATTATCTTTAATTTAATGATTATTTGGCGATAAATCACATTTATCCTAAGTTTGATTAATTGAATATTTTCATATTTAATTAATTAGATTTAATATCTTGCCACTTAATTGTTTAATTAAATTTAATTCTATCTATTATTAATTGTATTATTTAATTTTGACAATAAATCCAATATCCTATGAATAATTGATTAAATTCTTATTTAATTAATTAAAGCAAGTTGTCATTATTTAATAATATAGTTTTTAATAAAAGTTTGATTAAATAATTGATTAATCCATAAATCAATTATTTATTTTCAAAAATCAGTTAAGTTGAGCATAAATCACTTTATTTATTTATTAAATCATAATTATCCATGTGCACATTCAAGGACCAGTTAAACTCAAATTGGAAAATCAATGCAAGTTGTTAGCTTTTTGAAACTCAACATCTTTTTGAGTTTTAAAGTTGATCTAAACTTCTAATTCGAGTTGAACTGTGCTTTTGCATGATTTTTGTGACTTAATTATCTTTATTTAAAAATAACTCAAAAATCAACCTGAGTTATTTGAGTGATTTATGGCTTTTTCTCATGCACCTCCAAAGCCCTGGATTTCTATAAAACCAAGGTTCAACTCTTCATAATTCATCTCTCATATATCTCACAAATTGCAAACTTACTCTACAGGAATCATAGCATATCAGATTTGGAGAATTTGCACAATTGGAGCTTGAAAGATAAATTTGAGGATTCGAAGCTTTGTGAGATCAATTTCAAATTCATAGCTTTCATATTATTGTTAGAATTTCCATTCTCATATCATATCATTTCTAGATTAATTGCATATCAATTTCCATACTAGCATAGATTCATATCAGTTTTTCATTATTATTGCATAGAAAATATCAAAAAAATATAGATTAATTGCATTCAATTCATATCTAGATCAATTGCATTCAAATCCTTCATTTAGGTGTCGTCTAGGTCACTGATCTCGATAGCAATCTGAGAACATTAATCTCGCACCTACTAGAAGGCAGTAAATCGCTTGGTTAAATTAGATTTCAATTTTGCACGATTTTGATTATAGCTAACCTCTAATGTTTTACTGAAGTGTTGTGTCTACAGATCAGGTACAATTTTCACACACACAATTACTAATACTGATATCCAGTTATTGTGTTTAAGGATATTTTCTAAACTAACTTTCCTAGGATCCCAAAGTGTAGCAAGCCCACCGAGGCCCCTTCAGAGAATGTAAATTATGACTTTGAAATACCTATTCTACGACTGAGTTTGAGACTATCTTCTTGGTTTAATTTGGTTTCTTGTATTAATATTATTTCAGACTCAAATAATTTTAAATATCTTTTAAATAAGGTTTGTTTGTTAGGGGCATTAAGGCCCCTAACATTCGATGTAGTTACTTTCATTGCCCCTTGGGAAGGCTCTTCCCCTTCCCTACATTTAGGATATAAAAAAGGTTTAATTGATTTGCTGCTTTCCCATCCATAGTTCTTAATTCACATATAGACTTCCTGCCTCTTTTTTTCTTGGATTTTAGGGTAACTGGAGATGTTAGCCCATTTATGTTTGCTGCTATACCAAGTTGTCTATCAACATTAGAGATTCCTTCTAGGCATTTACTGATGTCCTCATCATTCTGAGTTAGAATATTATTCATATTTACTTCCTTATCATACAAGGAGTCTTCAAAGTCAATAAGATTCCTGCCCAGATCTCCAATATTATCTAATTGAGATAAACTTGTAATTTTATTAATTTCTTCTCCTTCATTTATCTGATTATAATTCTTTGCTTTAACCTCATTAATACTTTTAATTAAAAGCATCTTTTGATGATTAATTTCCTCTCTATCACATATTTCATCTAAGATTTTTTCCATTAATTCGTTAGTGATCTCATTTCCAAGGTATTCCAAAATTTCATCTACTTCAGCTTCTGTTTTATCTTTTTCAGTTCCAACTATATGAAACTTTCCCTAATTTTCTGACATGGATCTCTAGTTGGACTGTTGTTGTTTAGGTTATGTTATGGGCCTTCACCTAGACTATTAATATTATTGCTTTTGGAGTTCTTTAGGTCTGGGAAATCAGATTGAAATGTCCTAAGTTCATTTATTGGTGATCTAGAGACCTTGTTTTTAGTTAATTTACTACTCTTTTTTGGTAGAATAGGGGATTGATTCATTGGATTACTAACTGTAGGGGATGAGGGTAGCCTGACTGAGCTCTTTTCACCATGATTATTCAAAATAAACCCTCCCTTGTCTTTATTAAAATTCACCTCAACATCTAGAATCTTTTGATTTTGAGGAGAAGAGTGTTCTAGTTCTATAGAGGCTGGGACATTCTTTTGATTTACAATATAATCTTCCAAAATGATGGGATTGATGATTATTGAGTTTGAGTTAAAACATAAGCAAATGGGAGATACAAATTTTTGATGAAAATTCATCTTTACAATAATGATTTTTTCTTATTGATTATAATCATTCTCAACTAATCCCATAAAATCACCAATCTGATTTCCTATTAACTTGATAGTTTTTAGATTAGACAATTCCAAAGGTAGATTTATGAGAATGATAGCTTTATCTACTATAAAATCCCTAAGATTGATTGGGTTAAACAGCGGAACCCAATAAAAAATAGAAAACAAAGAATTTCTAAACTTAGGGCATCCTTTATTCATGATATTACTTTTGAAATCTACAGTTTTATAGTCTATGAAAATGAAATTTTCAACCAAGGTTGAAATACTCACCTCATAGGGAAGCTGAGATTTTAGCCAATCTGCTATATCAATAATTGAATCCCCTACTCCATTCCATCGACAAATCAGTCATGTAGCTGCATAAGAAATCTGGTTTTGTTCTATGCATTTATCATCTAAATCTATTTTTACCATATTAGGATTCTGAACCAAATTTTCTTTTATTTTAAAGTAATCACACTTGAAGTTGCTATTTCACCTATGTGGAGGCGTATATACTTCCTTGAATTGTCCATTAGATGAAGCTTTTGCATAATTACTAGATTTACCTTCCTATAAGTGGACTCTGTGTGAAAGGGCCTTACCATTTCATCTTTGATGGGGGGGAGTATACACCCTAGATTCATTCTGATCCAATTTGTTACCCTTCTCATGACAACATCCCCTGTTTATTTGCTCAAGATGCTCGGTCTGAGAGATCTAATTCTTGGCAGTGAAACCTTTCCCTATATTGTAACTTAGGGTTTTGTCAGAGGAAGGTGGAAACCCTTTCACATCAGAATGATAATGACTATCATCATCTGAATGCGGGAGTTTCCTAAGAATACCTTTCCCCTTCCAAACCAAATTACGTTTATGTGGGGGAGAATATATACTATAATTCTCTTGAAGCTTACCGAGATAATCAAAAGAATTTTTTAGAACTAACTTGTTTTCATAATGCTTTACTGGGAAAGATCTCACCTTTTTCTTTTGCTGCTTAACCAGTTGCCATTTGGCTGGACTTTCCTCAATAACCCCATGAGACATATGACCTTCATTCAGTCCACCTCCCCCCAACATAGAATGGGGATCATAGGAGCTTAGAGCCAGATTTAACCAGGATTGTGAAGCCCTAGCAGTCCCAGGGAGTGAAATCCACCTAGTTGCATATCTGGTTTTGGAGAAAAAATCTATTTGGCGATCCAGCGAGTCTACACTAAAAATGTGTAAATCCAAGCAATTGCTCCTTTCCTTAGACCTGCGGCAGAACATCAACCCAAGATTGGGTGGATCTTTAATCAGCATGTGGCCCTGGTTTATTAACCCTACTTCCCTGACCTTGGCTCTAACATTTGTATCTGATCTGCCCAAATTCTCAAAAAATTTCTTGTCCTTATTAGCTTCATTTAAGCTTTTTTCCTTTTGTTTCTTGATAAAATCCTTCAAATGATCATATGAGGGTCTGCTAGACCTCATATCTAGTTTTTTACAATCTCTTGTCTTATGTCCATACAGGTAACAATTAAAACAATAACCAGAGAATATGGATTTTGTTGATTGACCTTCATGACTAAAATTTTTGCCAATGTTTTTGTAGGTAGAGTTTCCCGTTCCTGGATTGCCATGTTGCTCACAGTCCCAATCATTTCTACCAGCGGAAACCACCATATCATTGATAAAAGAAACCCTAATGCAACCAGCAGAGATTGTGTCGAGTTCACACTTTTTTTTAAAGTATTTAAATTTTTAGTATAATGATTTTATTAGGTTTAATATTGTAAGTTAGGTTTTTTAGTTTGAATTATCTGAAGATTAAATTTTGTTAATTTTTAAAATTTTGAACTTTAATTAGGTAACAAGGTTAATAACCCAAACCCTCAACTATCAAACTCTCCACCACCAAACTCTCCCTCAATTTATGATGTAATTGTAAATAACTTAAATGAGCTAAGGAGCATTTATGAGCTCTATCATACATAATCTTGTCTATCCTTAATGACACCTATATGAGAGTCAATAATTTCTAATGTTTAAACCCTCATCAACTAACACATATTTTCTCTATTGTGGTGAGAGGCCACAGGGGAACAATAAACAAATGGTTTGTCATATGATGAGGTGAAGGATCATGAAATTAGAAAAGTTAAGTTAGCCACCTTATTTGTCAATCCTTGAATCGAACAAATTATTGATTTTCAAAAACTAAAATCTTTTATCAAATGGTGCATGGATTAGGGTATAGTAGATAACTTATAGGATCATCTGTGGATGCTTTTTGCTAAACCACCCAACAACAATCTCGATGTACCTCTATAATTCCTTTGAAAACTATATGCTAAGTTTGTCTTAGATAAGCATGTACACTATTTTGACATGAGACATTCCCAGGGTGTGTTTAGTGGTATGCCCCAACATAGACCTATGCCACTTCGAGTATTAAATGATACATATGTTCTCCCTCCTTGTATTTCTTCCACACCTCCAGTACACCCTCTAGATGTTGTTGTATAGGCATCCTCACACACTATATTGGTTATTCATTCTTTGAGTGGATTTTTTATTTCTCATACCCAATCACTCACTCAACCATAGGACTTTGATGCTCTTGGTGGATCAAGTGGTGCTAATACACCCTCTAGATGTTGTTGTATATGCATCCTCACAAAATATATTGGTTATTCATTCTTTGAGTGGATTTTTTATTTCTCATACCCAATCACTCACTCTAGATGTTGTTGTGTAGGCATCCTCACAAACTATATTGGTTATTCATTCTTTGAGTGGATTTTTTATTTCTCATACCCAATCACTCACTCAACCATAGGAATTTGATGCTCTTGGTGGATCAGGTGGTGCTAATATAGCATCCTTGACTCCACATAATTGTGTGCAACTTACTTGCACTATGTGCAAGCATACATGCTTAGGTCCTCTTAGACAAGTTGTTGGACCTCCCATTTACACGTCTGATTATGAGGTTCATCATATGGATTATTTACCATGAATAGGTGATAGGGGTTAGAGCACATCCTAGAGAGTTGACACATGCTAGATATGAGGAAGTTCATGGATCTTACTCAGATGGTGTAGTGATAAGACTTAACATGTAATTTCATAGTGTATTTTATGTTAAAAATTAATATTTATAAGAGACACTAGTAAGAACTAATGTTTATTTATATGGTTATTTAATAGTTGATGTCTGAGGAGGACATGAAAAATGTCTAGGATGCCACCCCTTCACCATTTCATTTGGCCTTCATAGATGTACGGTATAGATTTTCACACATAGGTGTTTACAATTTTTTATTGTTTACATGAATATCATTCAAATTGTCATTAATTAAATTATGTTTATCTTATTTTACTCTTGTGGGACACACTTAGTGTGATGGAGGTGTAGTATTTTTCAACCTCTGAAATTACAATGATTGACATCAACGAAAAGTAATTAAACATAATTATAACTAAATTTATAGTTTAAAGAACTTATAATAGTTATACATGTGCACATATACTAATAGATTTACATACTTATCATTTTTATGCATAGACAAATATTGAGTTTACATCATTTTTCACTACTCCCACAACACTTGAAAAAGCATAAGAAGAATGGCCCCAACATGTATGTGTTTATTTTATTTTGTATTTAATAAATATGTTTTTATCATCAACAATTATATACTAACTTGCATTAATTTTATGTTATGTGAACATATAGCCTTATACCCAATATGTTAGTGACATCCCTTCTTTTCCACAACCATATGCTAGGACTTCTAACCATTCTTAGGGAGTTCCATATGCAAAGCAACTTTTAGAACAAAAAAAAAAGGAAAAAAAAAAGACATAAACTTGAGGTAATAAATATTTATATTGATGTTAATTTTATAGTTGTAAATTATATAATATAATTAATCTCAATTGTGGTTTGAATTGTTATTTTGCAGGAATCTTCAGAGCCATGAAATGCTTCAATGGATCTCAATTTTGATGATCCACAAAAATTTAAGGATGTGCTAGAGACATGTAGTAGTCACTTGTGGACAATCTGAGATTCATACATAGCCATTTGACATGTATATTTTTTTTATAGATCATGAGATGGAATATGCTACATTTTGAAATACTTTTTGTGAGTTGGTGTTTATGTCATTTTTGTAATGGAAATACACAATTATTAAGCAATTTGATATATAAAAGTTATATTCAATATGATTTGTCCCTGATGTACATAGATTCATACTTTGAAACTTTAATCTTGAATTTATAATTAGTTTATATTGTTCTAGTTTTCTTTATCAATAATATAGATATCTTTATTAAAATTTAATAGTTCAATTACAAACAAGAAGACATAAGCTTCAAGACACTGGGAGGGTCCAAAACTATACCAAAATTATTGCAATATGCAACCACCTAAACACCCAGCTAAGGATTATACAAAAATCGTTATAGAGCATAGTCCTGACAATCTAGAAATGAAAAAAAATCAACAACCCCGACAACAAAAAGCCCTAACCCATTACATTTACAATGGTTAAGTTATGAATAATAGCATGTTAATGCATTTTAATGATAATTCAGTTTAATAGAACTTTTAAATGATAATTGTTATTCCATCTAAATCTTAATTGTTACATTTGGTTACCTTGGGAAACTTCACCAAATTTAATGACCATTTTTGTATTTTTATTAATCATAATAACGATGCTTAATGATGACAAATGATAAGTAAACACAATTGAATTCAATTTATTGTTCTACCTCCTATGCACTTTGACATATTTAAGCCATAAACTTTTCTTGTTTATGTAGATTTAATAAGTATGGTTAACTACACACAAAACAATTAAATGTGAGGGAGCTCTTATACCTACAAATACATCATCATGTTCTACATCCTTTTCTCTTTGTAAACTTTCTTTACGTAATCAAACACACTACTTAGTAAGGATATGATTAAAAAAATTACTCACCAAGTCTATGGGTGCTTAGTAATGATAGGGGATAATTAATTATAATTTAATACAATTTAATGGTCTACCACCTTTGCTCTACCCAAGGTTGTGGCATAAGTAAATGGATTTAGGAACCTCATAAATATGTGAGCTACTTCAATACTAATGTCATTCACATCTTTTAGAGTTGCATAGTGAATCCACTCATAAATATTCTCACTATATATAAAATAAGGAGAAGTCGCCAAAATATAAAAGTTAAAGGGGACCATAATGATGCTAAAAAATACCATAAAAAATGTGGCTACATTTGAAGGAAGAGGAGAAATCATATGATGAGAATTTAAGGATGGGTAATAACTTGCAAAGGGATTTTGATATTTAAGAGAGGACAAAACAATACACTTCTTGTTTCAAGGGAACTTTTCTCTAAATAGAGATCAACAAGTTTTTTGTGAGATTATTTAGGTCTAATCAATTTCTTTTAGGATCAATAACTTTTTTATTTGTATCTAAACTTGCAAAATTTGCAAAAAGTTGCAAAAGTTGCAAAAAGTTGTAAAACATTGCGAAAATCATCATGCACACAAACTGTCAGTACCAATATGTCAGGATAAACAGGTTTACACTATTTATGCTCTTGCATTTCTTACTAACTCAGATGAATGTTTAGCACCATACCCTAGTGACGCTATCCCTTAAGTGCCCCGAGTTAAAAAAATAAAATAAAAATTAACTTTCGCGGTTTGTTTTTTGAAATTTGTCATACATACAAATGATTTGTTTGAACCTAAAGGGTGATATGAGCCCCTCTACAATAATATATCTAATATTTTCAATCCTTAGAGCCATTTTCTTAGGGAAGCAATCTTTCTATTGACACAAAATTGTCATAGACATGTAATGAAAAGTTATGACGTAGCCTAATTTATGTTCTGTTTGTTGTGGCCATAATATGTTAGCACCAACACATCCAATTAGGTGGATACTAGGCATGGTCTTATTTTCTTTCCCAACCCACTAGAGTGTTAAATGGAACACTCTAGCAATGTTATCCCTTAAGCTCCCCAAGTTCAAAAAAATGTCAAACTTTGCTAGGTTGTTTCTTTGAATCTGTGACACGTGCATGATCTCTACATAGTCATGTGAGGCCCCTCTACAATATGTTATCACATATTTTAATATTCAAAGCTAATTTCTTAGGTTAACTTTTTTTTGTTAAGAATATTCATTTTCTAAAATCCATAATAGTTATTTCAGATGTTTCTATTTTAGATTATGTATAATTTTTCTGCTAATGCAAAAAAGCATTACAAACATGCAATGAGAAGTTTTAATGTGGCCTAATTTTTATTCTATTTTTCATGGTCAAAAACCATCATTTCCAATACTTTCAATTAAGTGAATCTATGACAGACATGGTAATGTTTTACTTCCCAACTCTCTCAAATGTTTAGTGTCATACCCTAGTAGTGCTATCCCTTAGGCCCTAAGTTTAAATAATTATTAAACTTTGAAAAGATGTTTCTTGGAACATGTGGCATGCACACACACACACACATAAAACCTATAGGGTCATGTGAGGCCCCTCTACAATAAACTATCTTAGCTTTTGAATTCTCAAAGCTATTTTCTTAGGGCAACAATTTTTCAATTGATGCAAAAATTGTTAGGGACATGAAATGAACAGTTACAACATAGCCTAATTTCTATTATGTACTTCATGTGTACAAACCACTAGTACTAGTGTGTCTGATTAGGCGGGTTTATTCTATGTATACTCCTTTTTTTCTTCCCAACTTTCTTGAATGTTTAACACCATACCCTAGCAATGCTATTCCTTAAGTGCCCCAAGTTCAAAAATACCAAACATTGATGGTTTGTTTCTTATAATTTATGGAAAATAAACATGATTTGTTTGAACCTAAAGGGTTATGTGGGGCTCCTATACAATAGCCTATCTCAAATTTTTAAGATGTGGATTTATTTTCTTAGGGAATCAAATTTTCTATTGATGCAAAAATTGTCAGGGCATGTAAAGAAAAATTGTACAACGTATCCTGATTTTGATTCTATTTGTTTTAGGCATGAATTGTTAGTGGAAATATGTTTAGTTAGTTTATTTTAGACTAGATAGTCTTATTTTGCTTCCTAAATCACTGAAATGTTCAATTCCATACCCTAGTGGTGATATCCCTTAAGTACCCTAAGTTTAAAAAACTATTGAACTTTGACGAGTTGTTTCTTAGAACTCATGACACATGTGAACAATATGTTTGAAGCATAGAGCATGTCAAGTCCCTATACAATAACCTATCTTATATTTTCAAGACTCAAAGCCATTTTCTTAGAGAAACAAATTTTTGTTGATGCAAAAAATGTTAGAGGCATGCAGTGAAAAGTTTCAAGATAGCATAATTTCTATTCCATTAATTGTGGGTATGAACCATCAACACCAACACATCTGGTTACATAGGTTTACACTAGACACATTGTCCTATCTTACTTCCCAACTCACTCAAATGTTTAGTGTCATACACTAGTTGCATTATTCTTTAAGTTCCCTAGGTCGACAACTATCATTCATGAAAATAGGCTAACTCTAATGAAGCTATTACAACCCTATTGAACCTAGGATAACCCTAATGAACCTATAACAACCCCAATCATAATCATCCAAGAAAATACATAATCATAATCATCATTACACATATAGTTGACATTCGTGAACATACATAAGTAGATCATACACATAAGATTTGTTAGTCTATGCATATTTTTCACATGTATAACATGCCTATATTATGATTATGTCTATATTAATTTAGTAGTGTAACATGTTTATATTATGTATAGCATGTTATCTTCTAGGTCAATGAATAACATTCATGAAAATAGAGTAGCCCTAATGAAACCCAAACAACCCTAATTATAATAATCTATGAAGGTACCTAATTATAATTATTATTACACATAGAAGCAACATCTGTGAACATACATGATTAGTTCATACACAAATGATTTGTTAGTCTACACATCTTTGTCACAAAAAAAATTGTCATAAAATTTCATTTATTCATTTATAACCAAATGTCATAAAATCTATGCATACAATATTTAGCCTCTAAATAGGTAAAAATCACCTCATAGATTTTATAGGTACAAAATTTGGCCTCTAAACAAATACAAATCAGTTCATGTCCTTAAGCCTACCCATGTCCTCATGTACAAATATATCATATATCATCAATACAACTACATCAATGTCATCATATACAAATTCATCAAAATTATCAAGAAATCCTAGCTACAAAACTAATCCATGTGCCTTTGATATTTGTGCTCTCTAATGTATGGATCCAACCACTAGCACTCTAAAAGACACCTATATTGTAATATTATAAAAATATCAGTATTAAAGAAAGAATGCTAACTAAAAGTAATTAAATAGTGAAAGTAAAATAAATTCCAATGTTGGATGCATTATCATTGTAACAAATTCACTTCATGAATTTGGTAGTTGAATTGGATTTTCCCATCATTTTTGTAGCCCCTGCATTCCCAAGCTATGACAAGAATAAGTCAATCAACATAACAAATCAATGAATTACATTATTTTAATAGAATCTTCTACATAAACATAGTGAACATAATGAACCTATGACAACCCTAGTGAAAATAGGATAACCCTAATGAACCATATGGATGTTACTATTAATAATGCATCGTACCTTTCATTCCTTAGAGTCATTTGGTATGAGCTAGATATGCCAGTCAAGTGTTCCTAAAGGCTCATCTCTTAGCTTAAGAGTATCCTTTATTGCTTCATGATTGACACTGCTAATTGTCCATAGTTATTTTGTCTTCATTTGGCATGATGCTTCAATAAATTAACATTTATTTCTATAATGGTTTTGTGTTTATCATAGTCTTCTAATGCAGTTATGATATTCTTTCTAGTCATATACTTTCACAACCAAGTTTCTGCAACAACAACCGAACCTGCCAAGATACATGAACCCATCATTTGTCATCAATTGTGATAGCTTATGCTTTTCCTATATACACTATTACAATAATTAGTCTACTCTCTCTTTGTTCCTCTATAGTGCAACAATTGTAAAAACATGCCCTGCTATAGAATATCTATAGATAGTTATATTTAAGTTAACTTTCCATGCCATCGTGTAAAGGGGATATTATTTGAGATAAAAGGAGTTATATACTATATAATCCATGTATCTACCCACTCACTTGACTCGTATTAATCCTGTGAATACAACTCTGATAAAAAATAGAAGTATGTTGTCTAAATGGTCTATGTACTTGCATCTGAGCTTCAAATTGAATGCATATTTGCAAAATTTCTAATTACTTGACAATCCAATATGTATCCTATTATGACCTCAACCAACCAAAAGAATATGTGAACCTTTGAATCAAGTGACCCTCCTTGTGACAATGTTAAACTACACCAATCAATAGTAGAATGTGCATCACAAAATTTAGCATCTGAAATCCTCAATTTCTCAAGTGTCTCTCCAGACATGCTCCCACTCCATCATACTCCCCTTTCCCATTGTGAGATTTTGAAAATACTCCAAATATGAGGTAAACCCATCTTTGTATGTATTATACTCAACCAATAAAACATACAAACATACTTGAATTGGCCCATGCAATTATATGACTAAATGAGATGTTGATTCAGGTGGATCCAGAGAACCTAGAAAATTTACAATCTCAAAATCTCACAAAAATTGCATAATCACATAGAGCTTTCCAACAAGATCCTAACACAACTTGAACGGGCTCAAAAGGAGTCCATATGCTCAAGTTATGTGTAGTCAAAGGCCTGGTCAAATAGGCAAACTAGGAAGCCAGTGAAAAAGGTCAAAAATCAATTATCTCAAATCCAAGAAAAATGGCACCAAGTCGTAGTGCTCATCATGTCAATTCCAGAACTATTTTCAGTTTCAAAAATGGAGTTTGCATGTGAAAGTTACGGTCGGTCAAAGTTCCTAGGAAAATGGTTGACTAGTCAAAATGATGATGACAACATGACATCAATGCATAGTCAATAGGTAAAATCAGCAGTTGGAAGATGTGGATCAGCCACGTCTTGACACATGGCATGTGATGTGTCATACAGTTGATGACATAACATACATGTAGTAGAGTTGGTAGTTTACATGGACCAATAGCAAGTTGACATGTGTCGAAGATGTACACAAACAAAATAGTGCCAAGTGATGGTCTTGTCTAAATTAGTTTGTTTGCTTCAAACAAAATTTAGTTATGGGGTTTAAACTTGTAGTTCCCACCCATAGTTTTATTTTTTGGATTTATATTGCCAAACTCTTTTAGGCCACTTTCATGTGTGCATTAGTTATTTCAGCTTTATTATGTGGTTTTGGATGTATGACATTACATGGTGATTTGATATTGGATAGTTTTGAGATATCATATGTTTGTAGTTAGATGATGCTAGTTACTTTGATGATAATTATTTATATGTTTAAAATGATGTTTATATTCATGGTTTTACTTACCCCATACTTCCATGTGTATGGCTATCATGTATGTTTTACCTTTCTATTTGACGTGTTTGATGTGGTTGAGGGGCGAAGTTGTAGTTGTGTGTGTGAATTTTGTACCTAGCTGTAGACACAACACTTCAGTAAAACATTAGAGGTTAGCCAAAAATTGAAATTGTGCAATGAAATGGAAACTAAACTAACCAGATGATTTAATACCTTCTAGTAGGTGTGAGTATGATACTCTCAGATCAGACCGAGACCAGTGACAATGCAACACATAAACGAAGGATTTGAATGCAAAGAATGAAAGTCTATGAATGGAGATTAAGCTATTTTTTAGGATTTTCTATGCAATAATATGAAAAACTGTATGAAATTAATCTAGAATGAATGAAATTGGAATGCAAATTTGATCTAAAAATGCTATGAATGAGTATGAAACTATGAATAAGAAACTATGTAAGAGCTAAATGACCAACTACGAAAGATCTCACAAATTGCCTGTTGCAAATGCTCAATCCTTCAATCACCAATTCACCAGAGTAATTGTGCAAATTTGAGTGTTGTTATTATGAAGAGTCGAGCCTTGTTTTTATAGAAATCTAGGTCTTTGAGGATACAAGAGAAAAGTCATAAATCACTCTTGATAAACTCAGGTTGATTTTTGAGTTATCAAGAAATCAGAGATAATTAACTCACAAAATCATGCAAAAGCATGCAAGAACAACTTTTTAACTCAAATCAAAAGTTTAGATCAGCTTTGAACTCAAAATAGAATGTTGAGTTTCCAAAAGTTAACAACTTGCATTGATTTCTTGATTTTGAGTTTAACTGCTCTTTGAATGTGCACAATTAATTATGAATTAATTAAATAAATAAAGTGATTTATTCTCAACTTAACTGATTTTTGAATTAAAATAATTGATTTATGGGTTAATCAATTATTAAATCAAACTTTATTCTAAAATTATATTATTAAATATTGACAACTGACTTTAATTAATTAAATAGAAATTTAATCAATTAGTCATAAGATTTTTGATTTATTGTCAAAATTAAATAATACAATTTAGGAATAAATATAATTAAATGTAATTAAATAATTAAGTGGCAGTATTAAATCTGATTAATTAAATATTCAGAATATTCAATTAATCAAATTTAGGATAAAAGATTTATTGCCAAATAATAATTAAATTAAGAATAATTAGGATAAATAGGAATATTGCTAGGAATATCCCCCGATGCAGAATTTAAGATAAAATCAATTAGGATTCAATAATGTGCAGATGTGCCTTAGGTTAGGACTTTGATGTCAATTTCATTTGAATTGAAGATATAAGAGGTTAATGAACCTATACCCCATTTTTGGGGTATCACATTTTGCCCCTCTTTGAATCACTGTGCAAAGTGTGGTGGTTTAAAGAATAGTCTGTGTTTGATATATGTATGAAACTGATTTGAAAGATTTGAAAGATTAACAGATTCCAAGACAAAAATTGATCGAAAGATTAGAAAAAAGAGATACCGACCCAGGCCCAGAATGACCAAGAATCAAGATGATGCTAGCTATATCAACAATGAACCGGTGATTACGAAAAAGTGCCAAAATGCCTGATTCTAAACCTTATGATTGCGAAGAAGTGAGTGACCGATTCCAGACCTTAATGTCCTTGTATGAATCATATTGGTATCACATCCTGAACCCATCAGTTACGAAGAACCAAGGAAATAATGCTAATGTGTATATAGTCGAATGTGGACCTCTAATCCAACTACACACGCAACATGGTCATTACTCACATGATCGAATTACAAGAGAGAGTATGAATTACTCAATCTGAAATCCATCGTGAAGCAACCTGTTGCCTCCTATCTAGACGAGGTGTTTAATTACTCTCAGAATGAGAGCCAACAACCATAAGACTAGTTCTACAATGGAGGATTTGAAAGCATGAAGATTGAATCCAATTGAAATTAAGCTAAGATGAATATGCAATTAAAACTGAGAATGAAAATGCAATTATACTAAGAGCTTGAAAGAGATATGAAGTGCAATTTAATCTAAAGTATTTCAAAAGAAATATGAGATTAGATTAAGCTATGAGCAAATAAGCAAACTAAATATAATGAATATGCAATATTAAAATAAATGAAAATTATACTAAAATGCAATAAAAGTTTTGAATTAATGAAATTGAGACACAAAAATACTATAGTTTAATTACTCTCAAAAATTGCTCCCTTTGAATGAAGAAAAGAGGTTCATTAAATAGACAAGCCCGGGAAGAGAATGAAGGGGTTCTTGATTTGAAACTCTTGACTCTTCATTCCCATTTGAGACAAAAATGCATAAATTACTTAATTAAAAGAATGGAAAATGCCACACAGGGTGACCTTTCGAATATTGTGAATTATTAATTCAAAAATGAGTGTCCATTCGAATAACAAGTAATTATTAATTCCTTTCATGTATATTAGCCAAATGGGGTGGGTTTAATTTAATTCCAAGCACTTAGGACTTTAGGATTAAATTAATTTATCATAGGGGTAATTTAGCTAATAAAAGTTGAAGACTTTAGGAATTAATTTTAATATTTGATTAATGCAATTTAGGGTTTTTGCAATTGACATCAAGTTGAATTAAGTCAGGTAGAAGAGAGAAAATTGCCTAGGAAACTAGGACTTTGGAGATGTAAAATTGACGAAAATGTACCAAAATTGATTAGAATTAATAGGTGCCAATTTTGGGGTATTACATTTGCCCCTCTTTGAATTGATGTGCAAACAAAGAGTTGATTCAAAGAATAGTCTGAAGTGATAGATGACGAGAAATTTGGAAGTCTAGGTTAGGTTTCCAAGACACCGAATAGATCAAAGCATGATTTTCTGAAGTTTAAGTTAGATTGCGAAGACAACGGTCTTGAGAGAAAATGAGAATCAGGGTTAGATTGCCCCAATGTCTAGAATGAGATTCAAATGCCAACTTAGGACTGTCTCTAGAATCAGGGTTAGATTGCCCCAATACAAAACTCAGCCCTCCAAGACCTGGGTTAGATTGCCCAGATAACGGTCTAAAAGAGATTTCGAGAGCCATCTCCAGAATGAAGCTTGACTCCTAGGAATTAGGGTTAGATTTCCCCAATACCCAAAAGATTTAGAGAACCATCTCCAGAACGAAGCTTGATTCCCGAGGATTCGAGTTAGATTGCTCAAATACCTAAAAGATAGATGACTAGATAACCAGATGTGAGGCACCGAGATGCCCCAAGCAATAAGAACTAATGATTCAGGTCAAACTGATTCAAGAATTGATTTGACAAGATTCAAATGATGCAATCATCTTTCCCCCTTAGGAGCAAAATTGAAAGATGACATATCAAAAAGATGATTAACAGCTAGAGGTTGTAGAGCAGAAGCAATTAGACTAGATTTGAGAAGTTGCAGAAGCAAATCAGAGCAAAGTAGAGGTCTTGTTGACCAAGTTTATCCATGGTTGACCATGGTTGAACAAATTTGACTAGAGTTGACTTTGATGAAAAGAGCAAAGATCATGAAAACATGATGCAAAGATGAGGGTCTGGTAGGAAGATGACGCCAGAAGGCTGACTGCACAAGCATCCGATCCCAAAGGGTTTGAGAATTTAAAACATGATTTCAAGCTATCTAGAGATGTCAAATTTTGATTTCAATCCTGAAAATGGATTCAGAGCAGTCAATTTAGTCAAGGGTGCAATTTTCACTCAAAACGGAGCACTTTTGAAAATTAGGTCAAAAGCTATATAAGGCCCGGAGGGGTCATTTTCAATTCATTATTCACCTTCATCTTCTTGTGATTTTGAGCTTTGAGAGAGAAATGGAGGGTCTTCCATTGCATACACATCAATTTGAGTGCTCCTGATGACACACCCGGCCAACGGAGTATGACGCACCTGTAAGTAGTCGATAAACCTCCTTGCATTTCAATTCGTACTGCTTTTTAGGTCAATTTAGGATGATCTAGCATAGTTTATGTCATGTTCTTCCAATCTCATGTGAGGAAGTAGTTTTCTTGCACCGGCCTAGATCTCCCCTCATGCGAGGAAGTAGTTTGCTTACATGAGTTAGGTCTTCTTCGCGCGGGCTTTGTCTGGAAGCTCGCGCGAGCTGAAGGTGGTCCTACATGAGATTGTAATAGTTTGCGCAAGGTCAAGTCTTGTCTTGCGTGAGGAAATAGTTTCCTCAAGCAAAAAGCTGATGCAGAGTTTGAATTCTTTTGGTCAAAATTTGTCAAATTTGCATAAAATCAGCCAAGTAGAGCATCACAGACTCATGTTTAGGATAGATGTCTTGCTGCATTTGTTGTTGTTGTGTTGAAAACCATCATGTTGAGATACTGATCCAATGTCGTCACTTTCTTTGTAGGTTGACTTCCCCGACGTTGCCTTTAGGACACACCATCATGTTATCACCACATTAGTGCAGAGACTGACAGATGTAGAGAGTGCTCGCATTGAGGGACTCAGTTTGGGATTCTTGCATGATTTACCTGACATTAGGGTAAATCACAGTCTTCTTGGTGCACTCGTAGAGCATTTCCATTCGTAGATGAACACTTTCCACTTTTTAATGGGGGAGATGATTGTGACTCCCAAGGACATTTACAAGATTCTGTGGATACCCATCCATGGTGCTCAAGTAGAGTATGAGACACAGTCATGGTAGGGTACAGTAGCCTTGAGGATGATCTTCAGAGATGATCTAGTGATGGGTTGAGCCATCTCCTGGGATGATTTGATCAGTAGGCATGACAATGCTCATCCATTTGTCATTGTTCTTGCTATGTTTCTGAGCTTCTACCTTGTTCCAGATCAAGGTTAGCATGGTCTAGAGTGCGAATGGGGTACGATGCTGTAGAGGATGTTGGAGAGGCCAGCCATCAAGTTCAGATGGGGTGAGTGCATGCTAGCCCACATGTATCATGAGATGCATGAGATAGTATATCGCAGCATGAGGATGATGGTGGTAGGTGTCTTCATCTTACAGATTTAGGCCTAGGAGCATCTCCTCATTTGTAGGCCTATTTATCATGACACACGGCAGGCTCTTGAGCCTTATATTTATAGGTATGCAAGCCCGATGACTCAGCCTATGCTGGGTAAGATAGAGTAGTGGAGAGGATAGTTGGATGACATGGAAATTATAGTTTGGAGACCTTAGGTTGCCACCAAGCCCTGGGATGATGCTCATCGAGAGCTTTCCTTCATGTTTTTATCTCATCCACTAATTGGACAGAGTGTTACCATTATTGAGAGATTCCTTGTTACACGCATCCTGCGCCAGTTTGGTAGGCAACAGGACATATCACATGAGTACTACCCCTCTGCCCACTTCTTTGATGAGGAGAAGAAGAGGTGGCATGCCAGACTAGATCTAGGGTGGTGTTCGATAGAGGCACGTAT
Organism: Chamaecyparis obtusa; assembly: GCA_027943335.1. Lineage (NCBI taxonomy): Eukaryota > Viridiplantae > Streptophyta > Pinopsida > Cupressales > Cupressaceae > Chamaecyparis > Chamaecyparis obtusa. The sequence continues at coordinate 711,396 of BSBK01001840.1, read as the reverse complement.
TCCAGCAGCATGATGGGATTATATGGTGGGTGTCACCAATGCAGGGGTGACACCTGCATATAGGGACTAGTTGATTACATGTCCTCATTCAAGATTCATTGATCTTGTTGGTATGGGAGCATAGCAACAGCTTGCACAGTAGTAGGTTGCACAGCAGGGACAACAGTAGCAGAGAGTGTTGAGACCTTGATTAGGATAGACTAGCATCCCTGCTAGGACGATGAGCTCAGATCCAGGAGTTGGGAGCAGTGGGGCCCAGTAGAGGTCTACTAGGCAACAGATAGGTGATATGTCACAACAGGCACCACCAGATGATGATACTGACATGCTTGATATTTTGGCAGGAGTAGTTACACCACAACTACAGGAGGCTCTCAAGAAGAGTTGTGAGAGAGTTAGACAGGTCCAGCGGGAGTGAGGTGACTATCACACTCGAGTCATTAGGGAGGAGACCTGGGTAGTTTACAAGGACGTTGAGATCAGGAAGCTATGGGAGGAGCTGGCACGATCGAGGATTGAGACTAGATATGAGGCTGCTCAGGAAACTTATTACTATGCAGCTTACTGTGAGGTCGTTCCAAATCTGTCAGAGCAGGTACCGCCCTTTGTTGATTATGCTGGAGCTCCGTAGGCACCTCCACCAACACCCCCATAGGCACCACCATAGCAGGCACCATAGGTACCCCCACAGCAGGTACCTCCACAGCGGCTGATGCCTCTTCCAAAGAGACCATTACCACCACCTCCTATAGGTGGTGCAGGACCTAGCTAGCACATTTTGATATACTTGTACATTGTAGCCCATTTTTGATATTGTGCTCAAGTAGCACCTTCTCCTTTGTACATGACATTGTTGATATATATATGAGATTGACAGTTTGATATCCTCGTACTTGTTGTTATATTTCTTTGATATTGATGTTTATGAGATGTTTCTATATGCTTAGATGTATGGATAGAAATGTATGAAATGCACATGCTTCCTTTTATGAATATGAATATGTATATGGTTATTTTTATGATGATGCAATGTGAAATGCAGTGATAGATGGGTAGAATGTATGCATATGTGTAATGTATGATTTGAGTTATGCTTATAGTGGATGCACATGTATATGTAGATGCAAATGAATTTATGAATGCAAATGGAAATGAAATGAAAATGCAATGGATATGTAATGTATATGGTACTAATCATCTCATGCAGGATTGTCACAATATATGACATGTACTAATAAAAAAGATTACGTTTCAAAGATTGAGATCAAGGACCAGACACTTGTGCAGCCAAGATGGAACCCAGGACAAAAGATGAGAACCTTTGATGAATAGAAAGCAATCAAGAGAGTAACAAGATATCATCTCAAATGCAAGCTTAGCATGAAAATACAAGCCTAGAATGAAAATGCAAGCCCTAGGACTTGGTTCTTGGAGTTATCGTATTATCATCATCGAGTTCATTTAAGCACGAGATGATCGCAAGATGTCATACAATCCTCACTAACATTGCAATCATGAGAATATGAATATGACATAAGTCTTAGATTTGTCAGAATGAGGTGTAAGCATTAAGGCACAAGAAGCTAGAATGACCTGAACACCTATTCCTTTTGATTTAGCAAGTTAACATAAGCATCAAAGCACAATTGCTAGAATGACCTAAATTTTGCTTGCGAACAAACACACCAGACACGTGAGAGTTCCTTATTTTTCCAAAGAGTGCTCGTAGTGACCCTTATGTTCATTTAGCTGGACGAGCGTTAGCAATTTAACTTGTAGTAGAAAGAAGTCACTCAAAATAGACAAGGAGAAGAGCCAACCTCACCAAAGCGTCCATATAAAAGGAGCCAAGGTACGCATGGCCATCCAATATGAGATGAAGGCTCTTACAGAGGAACACCCCTCTTATATGAATTCATTGGATCATTGGAACTAAACCAGCAAATAGAAAGCCAAGAAAAGATCATGCCCCCAGTCTTCGCATTTCTCAATCAAGAAAGATGTCTTAGATTCACTCGAGGGGAAATGATAAAGCAAACAAACAAGCAAGCAAAGGAAAAGTTCAGCATGCTTCAGAGGAACACAAAGTCAGTTTTAGTTTCAGTTTATGTTTATGTTCAAGTGGATTGAAGTCGAATCGAAAGTGACCAACCTTCAAAGCCTCGATGGGATAGCGACAGTAGGAAGACACAGTGAGAACCATTGGTGACCAAGGAAGATTCTCAAAAGAGAATAAAACATGAGTGAAACATCAGGAGGTAGATGTAGTAAAAACCACTGGTGACTGATGTAAGGAAGAGATCCCAAAAGAGAGAGGTTCAAATGAGAGCTAAGTATTAGTAGGCAGGCACAGTGAGAACCACTAGCAACCGATACATGAGAGATCCTCAAGGAGAGAAATCTCAAAAGTAGCTAGGCATCAACAGGCAGATGCAATGAGAACCGCTAGTGATCGATGCACAGACAAAGCTTTTGAAAGTGATAGGACAATGCCCCCTAGACTAGGAAGATGCCCCCAAGTGTGAACCAGTTCCAATCCATGAAGAGTCAAGAAAAAATCTTGAAGACAACTGAAGGTAAGTGCATGAGCTAGCAAACTAAAGTAGGAAATGAGCTAAAAGTGAGAAAGCAAACTAAGGCAGGAAAGAAAAGAGACTACAGTGGGAAACTAGGAGCCAATCGATGCTGAGATGAGATGTAGCTTCAGAAAACAAGAGGCACTTGTTTACCAGGTTTTCACCATCTTGATAGAGATTCTATTTTTGCTACCATGACGCCTGTTTACCAGGTTTTCATCAATGGCACTTTTTCTTCTTTTTCAATTTTTTTGTATTTTTTTTAATATTTCATTTATTTTTTATTTTTTATCTTTTCACTTTTTTGTATTTTTTCAATTTTCAATTTTTTTATTTATTATCAAGGCATCTGTTTACTAGGTTTTCACCAAGATAATAGATACATCAAAGTGCCTATTTACTAGGTTTTCACTAAGATCATTTTTTTAGGACATTTTGCAATTTTTAGGATTTTTTGCAATATATCATTTTTTGGGGGATTTTTTCAAGACCAATAAGTATGTACATGAGTACACAGAGAATGCCTCAGCTATAGAATTTCTTCAAGTGAAGAGCGTTGATAGGCTCTTTGAGTTATTCTCCTTCAGTGGTGGAGAGTCAATAAGTGCCAGACCCAAATGCTGCAGTAATAACTTATGGACCAAGCCAGTTTGGTTCAAATTTGCCTTTCTGGACTCGCTGTTGATGATTCTTAGGGTTCTCTCTTAGGACGAGATCACCCACTTGGAATTCTCTTTATCTAACTTTCTTATTGTAAGATTTAGACATCCTCTTTTGGTATGCTCTTAGATGATCGAACGCCACCTTTCGACGTTCATCAAGTAACTCAAGCTCTTGAAGCCAAGATATTTTGTTTTCTTTATCAGTAATGAGGCCCCTCAGAGAGATTTGCAATGTTGGAATCTCAACCTCAATAGGTAATACTACCTCTGCTCCATAAACCAAGGTGAAGGGAGTGGCCCTTGTTGGTGTTCAGATACTGGTTCTGTAGGCCCACAAATCTGGATTAATCTAGAGATGCCAATCTCTACCAGATTTATGAACTGTTCGGTGCAATATTTTCAAAATTGTCTTATTAGAAGCCTCTACTTGTCCATTACCCTGAGGATAATAGATAGATGACCAATGCTGAATAATTATGAATTTAATGCATAAGTATGTTAGGTCCTTATTTTTGAATTGTCCCCCATTATCAGTGATAATAGATGAGGGTATACCATATCTACAAATGATATAGTTCAATATGAACATAGCAATAGTCTTTCCATCAACTACAGCTAGAGGCACTGCCTCAACCCACTTGGTAAAGTAATCAGTAGCTATGATGATAAACTTGTGCCCTCTTGAAGAGGAAGGATGTATCTGATCGACCAAGTTGAAGGCCCATTGCTGAAATGGCTAGAAACTGATGAGAGGACTAAGCTCATCAGTAGGAGGATGAATTAGATTCTCATGAAATTGGCATTGCTTGCAAGTCTTAGCATATTGAACAACTTCTTTTTCCATGTCCGGCCAGTAATAACCTGCTCTAATAAGTTTATAGGCTAACGTCAGACCACTAGAATGAGAGCCACAAATACCTTCATGTACCTCAACTAGCACACATTTGGACTCATCAGGTTCTAAACACCTAAGGAGGATACTGTCTAAACCCCATCTATACAAGTCATTTGCTATGAGGACATACCGTGAAGCAGTACGAATGAGGTGACGCTTTTCATTCTGGGTATAAGTGTCAGAAATGATCTGGTCATGAAGGTAGGAAAAGATATGGTGGTAGTGGGATGAATCATGTCCAATGATTAAATAGATCATCCTAGATTCAGGAATATCATAGGCAAGGTAGTGTAATGGCTCCACCAGGAATTTGTGTCTGAAGTCATTTTCTGACATTTGTAACATTGAAGCAAGAGTGGCCATAGCATTAGCTGCTTTATTGTCTACCCTTGGAATCTACTGGAAAGAAATGTGTGCAAAGTACTATTTGAGATCATCCACCATTCTTTTGTAAGGTATTAGTTTGTCATCTTTTGTTTGGTAGACATAGTTGACTTGATTAATGATTAAGTGAGAATCCCCAAAGACCTTGAGCTCATCCATACACCATTCAAGGGCTATCTTCATTCCATTAATGAGAGCTTCATATTCAGCTATGTTGTTTGTGTAGGGAAACAACATTTTATATGCTTTTGGCAATGAGTATCTTTGAGGTGTAACAAACAAAATGCCTACACCGGATCCTTGTTGAGTGAATGATCCATCAAAGAACATGCTCCAAGATTGATGTGTGAGAAGCATGATGGATTCATCTGGGAACTCAATACTCAAAGGCCGGTGATCTTTCAAAGGAGCTTCCACCAGCTGATCAACAATTACTTGTCCCTTAATAGATTTTCTTTCCACATACTCAATGTCAAATTCTCTAAGTATCATCACCCATTTCGCTAATCTACCCATGAGGACAGCCTTGCTTAGTAGGTACTTCAGTGGATCAATTTTTGCAATAAGCCTTATGGTATGAGCTAGCATATAATGCCACAAATTCTGAGAAGCAAATACCACTGCTAAACAAGCCTTCTCAATGACAGAATAATTCATTTCATAGGAAACCAATGTCCTGCTGATATAGTATATGACTCTCTCTTTGTTGTTCTGATCTTCTTGAGCTAGGAGAGCACCCAAAGATGTGTTTGTTGCTGAAATGTATAGTATAAGTGACTTCCCATGAATAGGAGGCATCAATATAGGTGGATTAGCAAGATACTATTTTATTTGAGTAACTCCCTTGTCACATTCCTCATTCCATTCATAAGTCACATTCTTATGCAAAGTTTTAGTAAATGGCTGTGACTTGTCGGCCAACTGTGAAATGAAGTGTCAGATAGATTGTAGCCTTCCCTATAATCCTCTCATTTGACTGATATTCTTGGGTGGAGGCATGTCCATAATAGCTTGCACCTTTTCAGGATCAACTTCTATGCCTTTAGCTGAAATGATATAACCCAGGAGTTTCCCAGAAGTAACACCAAAAGTACATTTCTTTGGATTAAGTTTGAGACTAAATTGTTCCATGCGGTCAAGGATGGGACCCAAATCTATGAGATGAGTTCTTCACTGCATGCTTTTGGCTAAAGTATCATCCACATAATCCTCCATCATTTTATGCATCATATCATGGAAAATAGTAGTGACAGCTCTTTGATATGTTGCTCCAGCATTCTTAAGTCCAAAAGGCATGACATTCCAGCAAAAGGTGCCCCAGGCACATGTAAAAGTGGTCTTTTCTTGATCTTTTGGCACAATTTTTATTTGATTATAGCTAGAAAAGCCATCCATCAAGGAATACATCTCATAACCTGCTGTCATGTCTACTATGATATCAATATTAGGCAATGGGAAGTCATCTTTTGGACATGCCTTATTTAGATCTCTAAAATCTGTACACACATGAATGGATTTATCATGTTTAGTGACTGGAACAATGTTTGAAATCCATTCTACATAATCAATAATTCTTATGAAACCAGTCGTAAGAAGCTTTTCTAGCTCTACTTTAACCAAAAGTGCTATGTGTGGATGCATCTTTTGTAGCTTCTATTTAATAAGTTTGATACCTGGTGCAATGGACAAATGATGCATGATTAGATTGGGGTCTAATCCAGGCATGTCAAAGTAGGTCCATGTAAAGTTTATTTTCTTACTCTGAAAGAAGCTTGTGAACTCTTCTTTTTCTTCAGTAGACAATGATTGTGCTAGATGAATAATATGTGGAGTAGCCTCTGTACCCAAGTTTACTGGTTGTGTCATCTCAATCAATACTAATGACCTCTCTTGAAAGTGGCTCAAAAGTGTATCAAGTATCTCATCCTTGGGTGCCTCAGAGAGGTTTTCACCTTTGGATACATCTTTTATTTTTACTATTTTTGGCTTTGATACTACCACAAAGTGGTTTTCACCATCAAAGCATCTATTTTTTCTTCTTTTAATCTTTTAACTAAGATACTTGATATCCGCTTCTATCATGTTAACACTGATTTCACTATTGGAGGACATCATAGGTTCAATAGCATGGAGGTAACAACCTAGATCATAATCATTCTAGAACATTAGGACTTCATTGGATTCAGAAGGGGAGTTCCAGTTTATCAGATCGAGACAGCGGAGTGAAAGGGAAGTAGTGACTGGTTCAACTACGTTCACGGTATAACCCTTAAAAGCGCTAACAAGTAAGTCAAGACCTAGAGTGATCTCATCCAAAGGAGCATTCGAATCCCTATAAGACCTTACGATGGAAGTAGAGGACATGTTAACACTAGTGGCATCTAATTCGTGCGGCCTAGTGCTAAACCCTTCACCTAATTTGAGCGATCTTTCATACACGTGAATAGTATCTATGTCTACATCATAAGTAGCATCAGACAAAGAGTCGAACTCATATTCATGTGAGTCAGTACTTGATGTGGGAATTTCATTAGTAGCATCATTAGACTCATTATTATCCCTTGTGGTATTAACAACTTGCCGAAGTTGTTCTTGTTCAAAATAATTTTGAAAATGTGGTGGCCTATATCGTTCACCTTGAAAATTAGGATCATCATTTAGTGTTGATTTCCATTCCTCATATGTGAATTGGTATACTGAAGAAGTTTTATTAGAATCATTATCAGTATCAGTATCTATCTCTACCATATGGACAGGTATGATAGGCTCATTAGGTTCTGCAAAGAGTGCCACAAGATCCAGAGGAATAGGATATGGAAATGTATCTTCATCAAAGCTGGCCTCTAGATTCACTTCTAGAGTAGCATCTTCAATTTCTTGTTCAAGTTCAGGTTCAGGCTCAGGAGATGACACAAATTTCTTGGTCCCCAAATGAAAGGGAGTCTTTTTAAAGCCTAAGCCACTAGTATCTTTTGTGTGGCGGCCCATAGCTTCAATGGGTTTTAGTAAGCCATTATCATTCTTTCCTATAGGACCACTCCCCTTATAATCAAAGTGCTTCATGATCTTGAAGGCCTCACTGTATGGTTCTTGCTCTAAATCTAGAGGTGGAGTAGTTGTTTCAGCTATTTCTTTTCCCTTATAGATCCAAGCTCTGATAACTCTCTCTTCATCCTCATCTTCTAAAGACATTGAGGCCCTTACAAAGGCACCATCATAAACTATTTGAGGAGGGGCATTAGAAATTTTGTTATTCTTAGAAGGTCTCCCATAAGAGCGTGGAGACAAGTAGAGCAACTAGTGATAGCACATGTTCCATTTGGTATTCTCCCATGCCTGTATCCTTAAGTCTCAAAGTTTGCTCCATTTCCTTTAGCTTAGCATCATAAAACTTAGTGGATTCTCTATTTGCTAGAACAAATCTATCTGCGAATTGCATAAGAGTGTTGCAAGAGAAATTGGTATTAGCAGGCATAGTGACTTCTACCCCATGGAATGGGAACTTAATGCATTGATGGTACATGGACGGAACATCCTGCATCTCATGAATCCAAGGCCTACCCAACAAGATATTGTAGGTAAGAGGAATATCAAGCACTTGGAAAGTAACATCCCTTTCAACAGGACCTACGCGGATAGGTATCACAACTAAGCCTTGGGACTTGCATTCTTCCTCATCATAAGCTTTGATGGTAATCTTTTTGTGAGGATCTATACAATTCTCATCATAACCTAGCTGAGTGAGTAGTTTAGCGGAACAAATATTAAGGCCAACACCATTGTCTATGAGCACTTAGCGAATGCACTTAGGACCTATCATGACCTCTATATGCAAGGGAGTGTTATGCGGGTGACTCAAAGAGTGATCATCTTCTTCAGAGAAGGATAGATAGTGAGGCGATGTCAAATGACCCACCATAGACTGGAACCAGTTGAGATTGAGATCCTTGGGAATGTTTTCCTCAGCAAGGGATTTATCCAAAATCTACCTGTGAGCAGGTGAGATCTTCAATAACTCAAAAATGGTAATCTGAGCATTAATTCACTGGAGTTGATCTAAGATGCTATAACTAGTCGAGCTAGCTATAGGAACAAATTTTGTGTTCTTATTGGTAGGGCCAACAATAGTCTTATCCATAATTTGCTTTAGAGCAGATGTGGAAGTATCAGGTCTCTTATCCTCTATTTGTTTTGGAGTGGATGTAGAAGTATCAAGACCTTTCAAAACAACTCTTCCTCGCGATCGAGTGACAACATTAGCACAGTCTTGAGATTGTTCAGATTCAGAGGAACGAGATGCAGAACTATGCAAGATAAAAGGAGTCTTAGATTTGGGAGCATCGTTGCTCCCTTTAGAAGTGATCATGTCACAATACTCTATCTTGACAGGTTCAATCATACCAATAACATTGTCATTATTATTGTACGTGTAATTGACTTTAGCATTGGTATTCTTGGCATTTGAAGACTCACCTTTCTCATGAGGAGGGAAGGGATCCTTAAAATCTTGATGGTCTGAATTCTTATTATGGTTCTCCACAAGGATGTCACCATTTTCAATGAGATCTTGAAATTTATGCTTTAGTTGGAGACAAGTAGAAGTCTTATGACCAATGTTTTGGTGATAGTCACAATAAGCATTATCATTCCACCAATAAGGTCATGGTTGTGGGTCATAAGTACACTTTTCCAAAGGATTAAGAACTTGATTCTCTATAAGAGTTTTATAGACCACATCAAGACGCTCTCCCAAATAGGTAAATTCACGCTTGGGTCGAGAGGCCCAAGGTTTGTTCCTAGCAAATCTTGAAGTTTGTTGATTATCCATTGTGGTCTTTTCGACAGCCTTAGCCGCTTGTATACTGGAAGTAAGATTAAAAGTAGGCTTTGAAGGCTTCGTGGTAAAATTTCTCACCACTCCATCATTTACTACATCTCTATTCTTATTGACAGTCTTTCCTTTATCCTTGTTTGTGGAGAATCCTTGTTTATTATCCTTATTCAAAGTTAATTCTCCCTTATTGATCATAAAGGCCTCTATTCACACTGCTTGTTTGATCATACTATCAAAAGTTAGAGGACCTTGCAATTGCACTTGGTATCTGAAGTTTGGGACAAGATTGTCCAAGAAAATGTCAAGTCTTTCAGACTCTGGTAGATTGTGAGGACACTTTGTACATAATTATCTCCACCTTTGGAGAAATGTTAGGAAAGATTCTCCTTGTCGCTATTTTAAATTGCAAAGATCCTGAATGTTGACTGGATGCTGAATATTATGTGAGTAGTGCTGGAGAAAAAGATTATCCATTTCATCAAAGGTCTTAATACCAGTAGGCAATCTAGAGAACCATTCCATAGCTAGTCCACCCAAACTATGAGGAAACAGACGCATAAGATAGGTTTGATCTTGCATAAATTCCATAGACAATGTGCCAAACTCCCTTAAGTGATCTTGGGGATCAGTTGCACCCAAGTATTTGTTATATTTAGGGAGTTCCACACCTCTAGGAAAAGGTGGCATATGAAGACTTCTATCAAAAGGGAAAGGACAAATACTTTCCATTGTAAATTTTTGAGCGACTTTGTCTTTATTCCTCGCAAGTTGACTAATCTGATCTTGCATTTCTTAGACCATCTTTTGCAACTTTGCGGTCTTAGTTTCTTCTTCCTTAGCTACGAGTGTTTCAACTTGATAGTCTCGGGGTAACTTGGCTCCTTGTTTAGCTAACTCAAGGAAGTATTTTTCTTTCTCCTCTAGGAGAAGGATCTCCATCATTTTAATAAGACCCTTATTAGCTTTGGCAGCGTCTATATCCTGTTGAGTTATCACCTCATTTTCATTCCCAAGAATCTCATAAATACTCAGAATCTGATCTTATTGCTGATCATCTTGGTTTTGATCGAACGGAGGAGGATGATAGAAATAGGCGGGTTGTCGATCGCCTTGAGGTTTACTTTGAGATTGATCATCATTGTGGGACTGATTTTGGTCATGTTGAGATTGACATGAGGTTGCTCATTTCACGGTTGGGCATGACATGGGTCATTAGAGGATTAACCATGATATTGATTATTTTGAGATTGATCAAAGGTTTGACTTTACTTGCCGGGTTGGAAGTCAAATGGATCTCCGATCTTGTTGTAGGCTTGTGTAGTACACGAATTCTCAATGAAATGATATGTCCAACACTGAAAGGGCATGGTCACGGTAACCTTTGGTGAATGAACAAGATCAAAATATTTAACAAATTTAGGCAAGAAGATATTGTCAACAATATCACTAGGTTCAATGATAGAACTATTCTCAGCAGGATCAACAGGTACGATAATAGGATTAGTCCGAGGAAATGGCCTTCCAAAGTTGTGAAACAATGAGTTGTCTTGGAAGAATGAGTTGTCTTGCTCTTGAAATGAAAAACCAAGTTGTGCTTCAAATAATAGATTAAAACACTCTTGAAACACCGGAGGTGATGGTTGAGATGGACTATCTTTCAAAGTATTCAATGAGGAAATTGAGGATATCTCACAAAGTTCAAATTTCACAATAGATTCAGGAGGATCTATTTCTTGATTAGGATAAGTCTTGCCACTTCTTGTCATGATAGTCATAGATGAAGATGAAATGAGAGAAGACTCGAGAGAATGCTAGACTCTGTCTCTAAGAACAATGCAAAGGAGATAAAGGCTAGGATAGCTAAGATGCGAGATGGACCTGGTAAGAATCGTCAAAAGAGGTGGCTAGGACAACCAAGATAAGACTATCACAACATGAGATACAAAAGGCATAAAGAGATAAGATAAACCAATGAGAGATGACATGCGTCAAAGCAAAGATTGATCGATTCCTAACTCGAGAAAACTAGTTTCTGATAGTGAATGATAGGAAAACAGAAAAATAGACCTCATACAAAAAGTAGATAAGATAAAAAGTCAAACAAGTCTCTATTTTTGAAAACTGGGCTATAGTCTCATGCGAGAGAGTACCAGGCCACACGAGAGAACATAAACCTTCGTGTGAGAGAACAAAGTCTCATGCGAGAAATTGCTCTAAAGAGTGAAACTTCACGCGGGAAAAGTCCAAAATCTAACAGTCTAACATAGTTTTTGAGGTTAAAGTTGAATTTTGAGGTACAACCTGAATTGATGTCTAATAGAAAATCTAGTTTCCTGATAGGTTTGAAGAATAGTTTAATCAACAATCTCATTTTGGGATTTCAAGCATTCGTTTAAAGACACAAAGGTTTAGATCAAGCAGTTCTGATACAAGAAGCAGTCGTTAACAGACCTATCAAGGACAAAGCAACTTGATAGCATCAGAGGAGTCTTGTTTGATAATGATTGGACAATGTTTAAGACTCGATAAAAAACACATAGCTTAGTCCTACAAAAAAATGGTGAGAAGGCAAAACCTTTTCCCCATTGCTTATGCGCATACGTGCACCTCACACAGCTGTGTCACTCCTTAGAGGGCACCCATGTTTTTGGTGTTTCCAAGGACTCAATAGTGTATGTTCAAAGGTTACCCTTGTAGTAGGGGCCAATGTCACAACCACCTTCAAGCATCCAGGTGTATGCCTATGATGGGAATCTACAGGAGAGATTCTTCCCCCTCCTTGCGCAAAGATTATGACTCCTTTCGGAGGTGAACCGGGTAGGCCTCTAGCTAAGGAAAGTTTTTAATAGGCTTCTATTCATGCTAACCTTATGTGCCCCAGAAACAGGGTTGAGGCCTCGCAGCCACACCAACACTCGAAAGTCATACACCCCCGCAAGCAAGGCTAGGAGTGGCGCCGCTCAGTATAACAGATAGATCCTTCTCAAGATGATAGTCAAAGTCTTGAGAAGGAGGCTAACATGGTTTTGGAGTCTTTAGACTCAAAAAAATGTTCTTTATTAGAGTAAGGTGGAATCACCGGTGATAGGTGCGTACTCACTTGGGTCGTTCCCGAAGGTTCAACTTCCTGCAGGCCCTCTAAAGGTGACATAACTTGGCTTAGATCTGAGGGTTTGATTTTTTATTTCTCTTAAAGAGAGAAGAGCATACTTCTCTACCTCATCATTTCACCCAAACACATCAAGAAGATTCATCACTGAGTTAGCTTCACTCCACCACATCTACAAGCTTTTGGGTTTCTGTTTCTCTCAAAGAGAGAAGAGCATAATCCCCTGGCGAGTAGAAGCGTAAAGATTCACTACCTTTCTCCACTTCCCCAAGAATTTGTCATATTAGTAAGATCATTAGGATTTCGGGTTCATTCATGGTCATCACCTCCATGTAATGAAGAGCCAAATTCCCTACTCACTATCAAAATCCTCAAGAAATTTTAACGGAGCCCTATTTAGACTATGTGAATGAAAGCAAGAAACAAACACAACATTTTAGCAAATCTTCAACTATCGTCCTGCAATCAAACCATTAGTATCTTTTATGTTCTTGGTCAAACGTCCTGCAGAAAATTGTTATGCTATGAAAATAACAAAGAAATAATAAACAACAACAAACAAGAAACTGTCAAAAATTTGAAACAGGAAAGACAGAAACTGAAAATTTTAAAACACTGTATCCAAATCTCACGCGAGGAAGTACTCCGCAGTGCATGAGAAAGTACAGGGTGCCACGTGAGGATGCATCAACTAATGCAAGAGAGTGCTATAGGGAGCAAAATTTCATGCAACATGCTTTGGATTCTCGCATAAGAATTCGTACACAAACAGTACAGATGCATGACAAAGCTTAAATTTCCTGTCAAAAAAAGAGAGAATGAGGCTAGAAATTGATCTTTCTGCCCCACGGTGGGTGCCAAAATGTATATAGTCGAATGTGGACCTCTAATCCAACTACACACGCAACATGGTCATTACTCACATGATTGAATTACAAGAGAGAGTATGAATTACTCAATCTGAAATCCATTGTGAAGCGACCTATTGCCTCCTATGTAGACGGAGTGTTTAATTACTCTTAGAACAAGAACCAACAACCATAAGACCAGTTCTACAATGGAGGATTTGAAAGCATGAAGATTGAATCCAAATGAAATTAAGCTAAGATGAATATGCAATTAAAACTGAGAATGAAAATGCAATTATACTAAGAGCTTGAAAGAGATATGAAGTGCAATTTAATCTAAAGTATTTGAAAAGAAATATGAGATTAGATTAAGCTATGAGAAAATAAGAAAACTAAATATAATGAATATGCAATATTAAACTAAATGAAAATTATACTAAAATGCAATAAAAGCTTTGAATTAATGAAATTGAGACACAAAAATACTATAGTTTAATTACTCTAAAAAATTGCTCCCTTTGAATGAAGAAAAGAGGTTCATTAAATAGACAAGCCTGAGAAGACAATGAAGGGGTTCTTGATTTGAAACTCTTGACTCTTCATTCCCATTTGAGACAAAAATGCATAAATTACTTAATTAAAGGAATGGAAAATGCCACCCAGGGTGACCTTTCGAATATTGTGAATTATTAATTAAAAAATGAGTGTCCATTTGAATAAAAAGTAATTATTAATTCCTTTCATGTATATTAGCCAAATGGGGTGGGTTTAATTTAATTCCAAGCACTTAGGACTTTAGGATTAAATTAATTTATCATAGGGGTAATTTAGCTAATAAAAGTTGAAGACTTTAGGAATTAATTTTAATATTTGATTAATGCAATTTAGGGTTTTTGCAATTGACATCAAGTCGAATTAAGTCAGGTAGGAGAGAGAAAATTGCCTAGGAAACTAAGACTTTAGAGATGTAAAATTGACAAAAATGCACCAAAATTGATTGGAATTATTAGGTGCCAATTTTGGCGTATTACATAATGAACTGATAGTTACAAAAGTAGATATAGTTTACAAGATAGATTTAGGATACCAGATTGATATGGATCTTGGTGAATCTGATATGCCCCAAGCGATGATAGATTTGCCCCAAGCGATGAGGACTTTTGATGAGTTAGCAACTAGACATGGTTGTTGTCTTGATTACTGAGGAAAGATTGATTACAGATTTAGATTACAGACTTTGAATGATGTGCAATACCATGCCCCCTTCGGGATAAAAATTGAAATCTAGTAAAAAAAAGTCAGCGTTATAGCATGTTAATTGATTTTAGAAGTGGTTGTACACGTTCGAGAACACATTCTGCATCATTTGGAGGTCCAAAAGACCAAGGTTGACTAGGTTTGACCATGAGTTGACCATGGTTGACCAAGTTGAAATTTTGATAGTTTGATGTAAGATAGTCAATTAAGTTGAATATTGGATTTCTGTGATGATTGAAGGTCGATTATGCAAGCAGTTGACATCTTGGGTCCGAAAATTTTAAATCATGATTTTGACATAGTAAATAATCTTAGGTTTCAATTTTGATCTCAAAAATGGGTTTAGAATGTCGAAATTAGCCAGGGGTGCAATTTTCATGAAAAATAAAGCACTTTTGAAAATTAGGTCAAAAGCTATATAAAGGCTAGAAGGGTCATTTTCAATTCATTTTCACCATTGACTTTTTAAAACCTTGTGGAGCCCTCTGAGTGAGAAAATGGTAGAAATGAGGGTACTTGTGTCTTCTCACCATTTTGAGTGCAATCGAAGGCATCAGAGACCTCGACAATATGGACATCCAGTAGGTGGACCTCTGTGCTTCTCTGGAAAGTCAATTTTTCTTTGTTTATAGCATCTTTAGCATATTTTTCATACGTTTTCAATTTTTAATTTTTGCATGCAAAAAAACTCGTACGACTATCCCTTTGAGCTCGTGTGACTTTTTAACTCTAGTTAGATTGTCATTTCATTAACCCCCAAGACTCGTATGAGAGGGACCCAAGAGTCGTACGACATTTCGTTGGGTCCCTCCTAACTCGTACGAGGAGATATATAGTGTTGTATCGTCATGATTTGTCATATGGTAACCAGTGAAAACTCGTACGAGTTTTTCTGCTAGTCTGCTTTATTGTTTGGAAAATAGTGAGCCCAAAACTCATTTCTAGGGCAAAATTTTAAATTTTTTGATCTTTTAGCTTGATTACTGAGTCTTTGATCTACCCTCCGAAATAGCAAACCGTTCAATTCCTGTATGTATAGCCTATTTTTCAACCAAAGTACTGATAGGGTTCCCTATTTCTGTGTTGTGTAGGTCATATATCCTGATGTTTACGTATGCATCTCACATCCAGCCACTTAGAGACTCTGTGTTTCCTTGCCTGATTCGATGAGAGTACATCTTACTTCATGCGGTTTTGAGCATCTGATCCATTTACCTGAGATTATGGTAAACCATGGTCTTCTGACTACATTGATAGAGAGATTCCATTTAGAGACGTAAGCATTTCACCTTCCCACTGGAGAGCTCACTGTGACTCCAGAGGATGTTTACAAGATTCTACATATTGTGTTCCATAGTAGTTAGCGTCCAGCTTATGTGAGTTTGGGGAACTCTGGATTATTAGCATTCAGACATCTCTTCGGAGATGACACTCAGTTGACTGGTTCTATTTCATGGGAGACCCTGGTACAATGTTATGGACAGTCTCACAGACTGGAGTGTATTATTGTCGAGATGATCAGTGGTATCATCATGTCTGATCGTCAGCAGAACGGTCTTCTCATGGGTTGGGCCCCGATGGTTGCACATCTAATGGTAACTCCTTCCGAGTTAGCCTGGGGTCAATGTCTCTTGGCCCACATGTTCTCTGAGATACATGAGGTAGTGTATCAGGAGAGAAAGACTTTTTGTGTTGGTGCTCTAGTTTTACAGATCTGGGCATGGGAGCATATCCTGGTTTTGAGACTAGTGTGTCAGTCACAGAGGCAGTCGCAGGAGCCTGTGATATATATTTATGTTGGATATGTCATACAAGGTTGCATGGGCCATGTAGAGTACTAGAGATAGTGTCTTGATGACATGACATTTGTATGGTGGAGGCCCTATGTAGATATTGAGCCTTCACCTACTGCACGAGAGTAGTTCAATTTCTTCTTCCAAAGTTAGGTGTTGATAGGACAATCATCCTCTATACTAGAGAGATTTCTTATTACCAGGGTTTGGCGACAATATGGATGAGTGTAGGATGCATCACAGGATTATGCCACATATGCTCGGATAGCCCATGAGCTCAGACTTGGATGGACCCTGAGGCTTTCTTATGCCTTGTGTTCACAGGAGTATAGTGCTATTATTGGTAGAGACTGGGAGTACATACGACAGGTTGTTGATGCAGGAGTTACAAATGAGTTTATTGTATGGCTTGCTGATCATCCTGTTTATAGATTCTCTGACCCCATAGAGCTGATACCTTCCATGGAGGAGGTGATGGATGTCACAGGTGCTCTGATGAGACAGGGTCCTAGACCCTCATAGGTTCCAATTGTACACCCCACACCTTCAAGAATGAGAGCAATGGCTCCTCCATAGAGACCATCAGGACAGATGAGGCCCCCTCATCCCACTAGTTCCACAATAGGTAGATCTACAGGTGTACAGAGATAGACTAGGGGAGAGGGTGGTACTTTAGGTAGTGTTGGTACTACCAAGGAGGTACTTGCAGTGGAGCAAGTTGTAGGTGATGACTCTGATCCCTTACAAGAGGATACCAGTTTTGATCTGGGTGAAGAGGTTAGACACCGTAAGGTGCAGAGAGCAGAGACCATAGAGTAGCCTACTAAGGATACTAACATGCTGGCAGCAGATGTTGATCCTAGTGTCCCACTAACTACACATGAGATTGTGAGGAGGCTCAGATTACAGGTCTGAGACCTAAAAGTGCGTAGTGCTCACTGGGAGGAGAGATATCTAGAGGCAGATAGATAGCGCACTGAGCTTCGTGGTGAGGTTCAAAGATTACAGGTAGAGGTTATTCATCATACCTCTAGATCTGCCTATTATGTTTTTGCATACTACACTGCGGTACCACTTGCTCAAAGAGTTCCTTCATACTCTCAATATATGATAGCATCAGAGGGAGTGAGAGCACCTAGGGCTGAGGTAGTACCAGATGCACCACCACCACCTCCACCAGACGGAGAGGATCAAGCCGACAGCTAATTTGTCATGATATTCTGATATTTTTGTTGCTCTTTTGATATTGATACTGTTATGATAGCTCACATGAGCTCATTCTTTTGTACATTGTGCCAGTAGTGCACCCTTGACTATGTCGAGTTTTATGATATATATATATATATATATATATATATATATATATATATATATATATATATATATATATATATATATATATATATATATATATATATATATATATATATATATATATATATATATATATATATATATATATATATATATATATATATATGAGATCTAGACTTTTGGTTGTGACTTTATTTATACTTGTCATGTTTTTGATGTATGATAATATCATGTGATGTAAATGATATGATTAGAGTAGAATGTATGTATGGATTCATGCAATGCAATGATTTTCTTTCATATGTATGAATGTTATGCAAATGTACTTGATTATGGAAAGTGTATGTATGGAAATGTATGTAATGCAATAGATGGAATAAATGATTATGAATATGCAACAATACACATGATATGTTTTGCAGGTATTGATGAAGACAAGTACTCAGTCTTATGTCAAAAAGGATGTTTAACCCAGGATTGTGACTACTTGCGTTTCTGTGAGAAGACCTTCATATGAGACTCAGCTCTTCATTTGTAGTTTAAGTATAGTTTGTTTTTAGAAGGATTGTTAAAAATTGTCAAGCAATTTGTGAGATCATGCAATCATGCAAAGTGTAAAATGACATGCAAAATGAAATGCAACCTAAGACCTAGGACCTAGTCACTGATCATGTGTCAGTCATTTGTCATCATTGAGTTTTTTTTAGGTAACCAGATAAACCAATACAATGCCCACTAGTTTATAAAACTATAGACATATGAATATCAATTTGTATGCTCAAGAATCAATACAATGCCACTGGTGAGACAACCATGGACATATGAATATTGATTTTGTTTTCAGAATGTCGGATTAGATATAAGCACCAAGGCATAAATGCCAGGATGACCTGAATATCATGTCCATTTTGATATAGCAATTTGTATAAGCATCAAAACATAAACGTCATGATGACCAGAATATGCCTTGCTAAAACAAACACATCAAGCAGTCAAGAGATCGTTCTAAATCCAATGTGAATTACCCGTAGTGACCCTTTATCATTCACATCCTTAGGCAAGATCATGTTTCACAATAGGATAAAGAACTCACTCAAAAAGAAAATAGTTAGATCAAAATTCCTTGAATTTTTTAGGTATCAATAGTCAAGGTACGCATGGCCATCCAATTTGAGATAGAGGCTCTTACAATCGGACACCATTTCAATCCAGAATTTCCAAAGTTGTTAGATTTTCACATACAAGAAGAAGACAAATAAAAGATTATGCCCCTAGTCATCACTCCCTAAATCCTATAAAGGACATCATCGAAGAGCTCGAAGGGACACAATATGCAAAAATCTCAATGCGAATCAGTAACCATACAAGGATATAAAAGCATGTAAAAGCATAGATTGTTTTCAGTTTGATGTTTGATTGCATTGTTGTAGATGCAAAATCCTTTCTGGAGAGGAGACTGACTGACTGACTCAGATGAAGCTTCAAAGGACTCTGACTAGATATGACACATCTAAGATACATTGGAGGCCATAGGATATGACTTTGATTTCCCCCAAGTTTTAACATTGGTAAGATACAGACGCTTGAGCTGATTGGTGTACAGAATGACTTATTGAATGCAAAAACAAACCAGGAGATATGTACAAACTAAAGCAAGACTGAAAGCTAGGAAAGACCAAGATTGTGCTGATAGATGGAGCATTTTGAAACAAGTGGTGCATGTTTGTCAGGTTTTCACCATCTTGGCAGAGATTCTATTTTTGCTACCAAGGTACCTGTTTCCAGGTTTTCGCCAAGGCACTTTTTTCTTTTTCTCATTTTTTTGTATTTTTCATTTTTCCAATTTTTTTGTACTTTTGATATTTTTTACTTTTTTTGTAAATCACCAAAGCACCCATTGCTAGGTTTTCACCAAGATGTTCATTTTTTTCAGGACTTTTTAAGATTTTTAAGATTTTTTTAGGACATTTTGCAAAGACTGAATGCCTTAGGCGTAGAATTTCTTCAGATAAAGAACATTGATTGGTTCTCAGAGTTGTTCTCCTTCAGTCGTTGAGAGTTGATAGGCACCAGAGCCAAAAGTAGCAGTGATAACAAAGGGACCCAGCCAGTTGGGTTCAAACTTCCCCTTGCATTCTCTATCTGATTGATTTTTAGGATTCTCTCTCAAGACTAGATCACCAACCTGAAATTCTCTATGTCTGACTTTCTTGTTGTAGCCTCTAGACATTCTCTTCTGATACACTCTGAGATGATCATACACTACTTGTCTGTGCTCATCTAGTAGTTCAAGTTCTTGCAACCTAGACACTATGTAGTCATCATCAGTTACTAGACCATGCATTATGATTCTTAGTGATGGGATTTCAACCTCAATAGGTAGTACCGCTTTAGACCCATAAACTAAAGTGAAAGGTGTAGCCCCAGTGGGCGTTCTAATACTTGTTCTATAGGCCTAGAGAGCTAGATTGATCATGAGATGCCAGTCTCTTCCTATCTTATTAATCGTACGATGCAAGATTTTCAATAGATTCTTGTTAGAAGCCTCTGCTTGTCCATTCCCTTGAGGATAGTAGATAGATGACCAATGTTGTGTAATTTTGAATTTTGCACATAGATCATCTAAGTCTTTGTTCTTGAATTGTCCACCATTATCTGTGACTATAGAATGTGGGATACCATACCAACATATGATGTAGTTCAAGATGAACATAGAAATTTGCTTTCCAGTTGCTTGTGTTAAAGGGACCGCTTCTACCCATTTTGTGAAATAATTTGTAGCTATAATAATATGAGTATGCCCATTAGAAGAATGAGGATGTATGGATCCTATAAGATCAAATGCCCATTGGTGAAAAGGCCATTGAGTAGTGAAGGGAATTAGATCTCTCCCTGGAGCATGAATTAAGTTACCATGTACTTGGCACTTTTGACAGTTATTAGCAAACTTGATTGCCTCTTTCTCCATTTCTGGCCAATAGTACCCAGCCCTAATAATTTTTCGGGCTAGTGTTAAACCATTCGAGTGTGACCCACAAATACCATCATGGACTTCCTCTAACACATGTTGAGACTCTTCCCGTTCTAAACATCTAAGTAGCATAGTACCATCTAGACCTTGTTTGTACAAATCGTTACCAATAATGACATATCGGGAGGCATTATGAATAAGGTATCTCTTTTCATGACGATTAAAGGTATCAGGAATGATTTGGTCTTTGAGATAGGAGAATTGGTTTTTATAGCAGGAGGAATCATGACCTACAACAGTGCAAATCATGCGGGTATCAGGGGAGTCATATGCAGGATAAGATAGTGCTTCCACTAGGAATTCATAGCGTAGCTCATGTTCAGGCTGCTACAATAAAGTAGATAGCATTGCCATTGCATCAACAACCTTATTCTTTGTTCTAGGTATTTTGTCAAATTTGATTGATATGAAGTATTTCTTTAGATCATCTACCATTCTCTTGTATGGAAGGAGCTTTTTATCCTTTGTTTGGTACACATCATTGACTTGATGTATTACAAGTTGTGAGTCTCCATGAATGTGTAATTTTGTTACCCTCCACTCAATTGTTATTTTCATACCATTTAAAAGGGCCTCATATTCAGCAATATTATTTGTACAAGGAAATTTAATTATAAATGCCTTAGGAATGGAGTATCCTTGAGGAGTGATAAACAAGATACCTGCTCCAGATCCATTATGTGTATAGGAGCCATCAAAGAATAATTTCCATTCTCTAGAAGAAAGATTCATGATAGGGGAATTTGGAAATTCCATTTGTAGTGGTGTGTCATCAAATAAAGGTGCATCTGCTAATTGATCCCCAATAACTTAGCCTTTAATAGATTTTCTTTCAACATATTCAATGTCAAATTCACTTAAGAGCATGACCCATTTGGCTAATCTACCCGTGAGGGCAGCTTTGCTTAGTAGGTACTTTAGTGGATCAATCTTAGCTACTAAATGCGTGGTATAAGCCAACATATAATGTCTCAGTTTCTGTGATGCAAAGATCATAGCTAGACAAGCCTTTTTAATCATAGAATAGTTCTTTTCATACGCCACTAATATTCTATTGATATAGTATATAGCTCTTTCCTTCTTGTTCTCATCATGCTATGCAAGCAATGCCCCCAGTGATGTATCTGTAGCGGAGACATATACGATCAAAGGGTTCCCTTGAATAGGAGGCATCAAGATAGGAGGATTTGATAGATACTTCTTGATATGATCAAAATTCTTTTCACACTCCTCATTCGATGCAAAAGTCACACCTTTATGTAGTGTTTTTATAAAAGGTTGTGATATGTTTGCTAGTTGTGATATGAAGCCTTTGATAGATTGAACTCTCCCTTGTAATGTTCCAATTTGACTGATATTCTTGGGAGGTTGCATCTTCGTGATAGCCTTTACTTTAGCTGGATCTACTTCAATTCCTTTCTTTGAAACAATGTAGCCTAAAAGCTTTCTAGAAGTGACACCAAAAGCACACTTCTTAGGATTTAGTCTAAGACTAAATTTTTCCATTATGTCTAGTATCTTGCTCAAGTCATTTAGATGTTCAGCTCTAATCATAGATTTTTCTAAAGTATCATCAACATAATCCTCCATAGTTTGATGCATCATGCCATAGAAAATAGATGTCATAGCTCTCTGATATGTAGCACAAGCATTCTTAAGCCCAAATGGCATAACATTCTAACAGAAGGTACCCCATGCACATGTGAAAGTAGTTTTCTCTTGATCCTCTGGAGCAATTTTTATTTGATTATATCCAAAAAAACCATCCATCAAAGAATACATCTCAAAGCCCACAGTCATGTCCACTATCATATCAATGTTAGGTAATGGAAAATCATCCTTAGGGCATGCTTTGTTCACATCTCTAAAATCTGTGCACACTCTTATAGATTTGTCTGGTTTAGAAATAGGTACAATATTAGAGATCCATTCAACATAATCAATAACTTGGATAAATCCGGCTTTTAGGAGCTTCTCTAATTTAGCTTTTACCAAGAGTGCAACATGTGGATGCATCTTTCTCAATTTTTGCTTAACAGGTTTAACGTTTGGAGCTATAAATAAATGGTGCATTATAAGATCAGGGTCCAACCCTGGCATATCTGAGTATTTCCATGCAAAGTTGATCTTCTTATTTCTTAGGAATGTTGTAAATTTTTGCTTCTCTTCTTCTTATAAAGATTGTGCTACATGGATCAATTGTGGTTCCTCTGTTGTTCCCAAATTGATGGATTGAGTGGGCTCAATTAGAACTAGAGATTTGTCCTATAAATGACTCTGAAGGACATCAAATATCTCATCCTTAGGCACCTCAGAGAGGTTTTCACCTTCGAATATGTCTTTTATTTTTACTTTTGTAGGTTCTAAGATTGCCACAAAGTGATTTTCACCCTCAGAACTCTTTTTCTTTTTATTCTTATTCTTATTTTTCTAACTAAGATACTTGATGTCTGACTTTGTCATGCTGACGCTTGGTTCACTGATGGAAGTCCTCATAGGCTCAATTGCATTGAGGTAGCAAGAAAGAGCATAGTCATTGGGAAAGGTATAAATACCTTGGTTCAAGTTGGTGGACGTTATGTCAAGAAGGTTAGGGCGTTGGATAGTCAAAGTGGTGAAAGATTGGGAAAGGGTATTTACAGATATGGATCTGTCATCATTGGTCCTAACTCGATGCTCAAGCTCAAAGGTGATATTACAACTTAAGACATTCAATTCGTGAATAGGCTCAATGTGATTATGGAAATCCACCTCAGCCATCGGTGGATCAGACTCGATAAGTTCATCATTTCGCCCTAGACTTACATTGGGTTTAGGTGCATATTGGTGAATAACATCAACATGCTTTTCTGTAATAAGTTCATCTGGTTCTGGAATGACTCCCCATTCATAGTCATTTGATTCATCTTCTGTTTCTTCATCTAGACCTCTAGGAAATTTGAGAACATGAGTAAAGTCAGGATGAATACCCCAAGAAGGGTTTCCCTTAGATTCTGATTTGAATTCATACTCATGGGAATCTATCTCAGAATAACTACCACCTTCCTCTTTGTCTATTTGATTGCCTTCGAGATTAGTTGGTTCTTGTGTTGCAACTATCTCTTGCTCTATAGTAGGTTCTTGTGTTTCTACTACATTAATTCTTTTTATTGGATCATCTTCAGCTTCAATGAGGTCTTTTATTTCTTTAGGCAAACACTCATAGGGAATGAGATCTTCAGTGGTGTTTGAATCATCACTATCAGATTGTTCTGTTGTTTCTCCCTTTAGTTGATTTTCTATAGAGGGCTCAACCTGTTCTAAAACATGTGAGGAGTTCTTGCTAAGATAGAAAGGCTTCTTCATGTATCCTAGACTTGTTGTATTCTTGTTTGCTCAACCACGATGATCAAGAGGTGACAGAAGACCTTTACCCTGTAGTCCTAGAGGTCCTTTTCCTTTATATCCCATTTTTGTGATCAATTTGTCCCCAGGGCCATATGACTTAGAAGGGATATTCGATATTTTAGCATCACATTTTTGAACCACTTGAGATTTAGGTTCATCTTTGTATAGCCATGCGAGCACAACTTCATCTTCTTCAAACTCTTGTTTAGATATTTGTTCTGCAACAAAATTTCCTTTATATGCTTCCAGAGGTTCTTTAGACTCCTTTTTAGACTATTTTAGAGTTTGCCCATAAGACTTAGGAGAGATAGGGAGAGATGTCAAAGATAAGACTGGCTCTATAGTATATTCTCCCATACCATTTTCTTTGATCTTAACCTCTTTAGCAATGTCTTCCATCTTGGATGTTGAAGCAACATCTAGCTGCTTAGTGGAAGATTCTCTATTATTAGGAACAAGTTTATCCGCACTCTCTTTCAAGGTATTACAAGTTGTATACAGATCAACGGGAATCATCACCTCTACTCCTTCATAAGGAAATTTCAAACACTAATGGAATGTAGAGGGAATGGCTTTCATTTCATGTATCCAAGGTCTCCCTAGAAGGATATTGTAAGCCAAAGGTAGATCAAGAACTTGACATATAATATCTTTTGATGACAGGACCTGCTCTGATAGGTAGGACAATAGTTCCCTTAGAAGATCTTTCTTAATCATCATATGCTTTGATAGTTATCTTCTTCCTGGGATCAATGGCCATTTCTGAAAATCCCAATTGTGTAATCAAGCTGAAAGAACAAATGTTTAGGCCAGTGCCCCCATCTATCAACACATGTTTGACATGACGGTTTTGGATCAAGACTTCAATATGCAAGGGCTGGTTATGTGGATAACTTTAGGAGTTATCATCTTCCTTTGAAAAGGAAATGTACTGTGGAGACATAAGATGACCAACCATAGTTTGGAATTTGTCTAAATCAAGGTCATCAGGAACATTGGATCCTAGCAGAGCTTTGTCTAGAATGGCTTTATGAGCTGGAGATATATGAAGCAACTCAAACATAGAGATTTTAGCATTTGTGTCCTAGAGTTGTTGAATAATACTGTAGGAAGTAGGCCTCATGTCTTTAGGATTTGAACATTTAGATGTAGCCTTCTGTTTAGAAGTAGATGAAAGATTGAAAGGCACCTTAGGGACATTGGATGAATCTGGTATTTGTCCTTGTAGGTGTGCCTGAGCTTGTGATCAAGTAACTGCATTAGCTAATTGATTTTCTCTATCTCTTCTTACAATTGTGATGACATTGCATCGCTGAGATAGGCATGGTTCAACCATATTGATAACAAAATTGTTTCCAGAGTAGGCATAATTGACTTTAGCACCCATATTAGGCTGAGAAGAAGAATGTTCTTTACCATGTTTAGGAAATAGTTCTATGAATGATGTATGATCATTATTACTCTTATGATTATCAATCATGATGTCGCCATTATCAATTTTCTCTTGTATAATGTGTTTCAAGTGAATGCAATTATTAGTCTTATGACCTTTATTATGATGGAATTCACAGAAATCATTCTCTCTCCACCACTTTAGTTTAGGTTCCGAATCAAAGACTTTCATCTCAGGCAACTAGATGATTTTATTTTCCAATAGAGTTTTCATGGAAGATTCCAAGGATTCTCCAAGAGGAGTGAATTTGCGATTAGGATCTGTAGCCCAAGGTTTGTAATCAGATGACTTTTTGTTGGGCTTTGTGGCTTTGGCTTCGAAAGCTTTGATGGCTTGGGTACCAATAGTGAGATTGAAAATAGGTGCCTTAGATGGGGCATATATATTATCAACAATTCCATCTATGACAACACCTTAATTCTTGTTCCAGTTTTTGTTCTTATCGTTAGAACTAGATCCAGATTCATACTTGTCTTTTTGAAGTGTGATGTCTCCTTTTTCACAAGTACTTTCTCAATTTTGATCGCATTATCTACCATCTTGTCAAAAGATGTATGATTTTGCATTTGTAAAGGGTAGTTGATTTCTAGAACAAGATTGTTGATGAAGATTTCCAACTTCTCAGTTTCAGGAATGGGTCTAGCATATAGAGAAAATTTCTTCCTCCACCTCTTGAGAAATGTCAGGAATGGTTCTCCTGGATATTGTTTCAGATTGTAGATGTCGATCATGGTGACCAGATGTTGAATATTGTAGGAGTATTGTTGATAGAACTATTTGATTAACTCCTCAAAAGTTTTGATAGTTGGAGGCATTCTAGAGAACCAATGAATGGCTGCTCCTCCCAGAGATCGAGGGAAAATATGCATTAAATAGGTTGGTTCATGCATAAACTCCATAGATTGAGTACATAATTCTCTGACATGATCTTGAGGGTTAGAGTTTCCATCATACTTATCATATTTAGGCATCTCCACTCTTTTAGGGAATGGTGACATGTACAAGTCTTTATCAAATGGAAAAGGGCACAGAGCTTCCATGCAAAACTCCTTAGGTTCCTTTTCTTTTTCAAGATTGTTAAGTTTGACTTGCATGGCATGTATCTGTTTCATCATAGCCATGATAGGAGATTCTTCCTCATGTGTAATGATATCTTCCACATTAAATTTTGGAGGAAGTTTAGCTCCTTGATGAGCCAACTCTAGAAAATATACCTCTCTATCTTCCTTCAAGAAATGTTTCATCATTCTTTTGAAGTTGTCATCATTTTGATAGAAAATAATTTCAGAAGGTGTAGGTTCTTGATCCGTAACATGTTGAGAATGGCATCCTTGAGACCCATGTTATGTCCCTCTGTGAGACATGTTAGGAGTTTTAGGGCTCCCTGGATTAGATTGAGGAGGGGTTTGTTGATTACCTATGTGAGTTGATGGAGGGGGTACGTAACCAATTTTCAATCGAAAGTTGCCAAGACTGTCATCTTCATAAAGACTAGAATTTTAGAGTTGCTCAAGAGTGGGACCCTTATGAATAGTCAAAGGTGCGGTTCTAAGTGCTTCTCTAAATTTCTTGTGTGATGAAGCTCTAGTTTCCACCATTAACCTTGAGTGAAGCAAAAGAATGAAATGAAGACAATTGAAGAATGGATTGATTCAAGAAGATCGAATGACACAACCTTGTCAAGATTGAAGTGATTAAGGATTAGATCAGACATAAATGAAGGATATTGTGCCATAGTAGTGTGGGTAGATGCCCAACAGATGGCGGGCACGAGCTCACAACACTTAGCCATTTAGCAAGAAGACTAAATTTGAAGATAATGTTGACAAGGTTTTGACACAAGATGAAAAAGACTCAAATCGATAACCTAGAAGGCAAGATCAGACTCAAAGGCTCACTTGAGGAAAATGAATGAATTTGTTCTAGTTTCTGCTCTGTTCTTGACACAGTGATTTGTTCAACAGATTCTAGAAATAGGCTGTAAAAACTGAGTTTCTGACAATTCTGACCACTTTCTAGCAATTTTTCTCAAACAACTTTCTGGAGGATTGTACGATAGTGGGTATGTTGTGAAATGACAATTGACAAACTTGTACAACAATTGCAAAACTCACACGACAATTGATAGTAGATTTTTTACTTTTGTTTTTGACTGGTGGTAAAACTCGTACGACACTATACAAGCTATCATACGACAATACAGGGGTTATGAAATGACACTTGTCAAAACTCGTATGACTTTCTGACCTGATGGGATGACTTTTGACTCCAGAAAGGATTTTTACTTCAGATTTTGCAAATTTTTCATTTTCAATTTCAGATTGTTCACAAATTTCTCTATCCAGGTTTGAAGATTATTCTGAGATCATTCATTTTTGGTAGCCAAATAGATAAATAAGCACACAAAATAGCAAGCAAGTGATTCCAAGCACATCTGAAAATAATGAATAGGGGACAAAGCAACCTTGTGCATGAACAATCAAGTGACTGAATGTGCTAATTCCTAGGAGTACTAATTGTGTATGTTCCAAAAAGTTTTTCAATAATGCACATATTCCTAAAAAAATGAAAATTTGGCCTCATTAGGGTTTGTAGTAATGGTCTGACTCTGTAACTTTTATGATCTCGAGAGGGTGAACTCCAATCCAGGTGCACCGGGGTTTTGACACAGTCTAAGAAATTAATCAATCAAGAGTTTCTAGGGAGATCTGATAGCCTAACAAGAGATCACACCTGTGAAGATTTCCTCCACAAGGACATTTATATAGCAGCTGCTACTACCACGACAAAAATGGCTATTACCGCTTGAGGTTCCATCCACGTGGTTGACCCAATTAAGGGAATTTTGACTATGGTTAACCCTCTCTAAAGGTGACTCACAATAGATACCACACGGGGACTGGTTCTAGATTCAAGGATCTAAGTTTCTGGTACTACCCAAAAAGGGAGTAGAGCATAGTCCTCTAGCCTTTTCACTTTTAACCAAAACAAAGCAGATAGATTAATCTGACACACTAAGACCAAGATTATCTCACAAAGATCTATGATGTCAACCTCTTATGATCTATCAATCCCTCTGGAGAGAGAATGTATCAATCAAAAGTTGAAGACACGTGAATCTAGTAGAACGTGAGACTCTCTCAGTACCTTCCCTACCTACAAGGGGATCCTTCATCAAGAGGAGCTTCACATGAATAAAGAAGCGAAAGAAGCTCAATCTCTCAAGATCATCTGAAAATAGTGTTCATAGGGCCTATTTACTATGTGTAACAGATATGCAGAAAGCAAATCTACGTTCGTTTTATAGCCCAAAATGAAGTATGTGATATGAAAGCAAGAAAATCACATAAGCTTGACATGTGAGAGTTCATTTTAATCCAAATCAAAATGTTATCAGCTTGAGAAGAATACCTAAATTCCTCGCAACGCGCTTAGTAGATTTTTACCTATTTTAGCAATTTAGTTGCACTTTTTTTTCCAATCAGATTCAACAAGTATCAGTAAAAAATAGAAGATTTCAATTATTAGGGTTAGCTGTTAGTCCAAATCTGAAAATCAAATTTGAAAAACTACCAAAAATGTTGAAACGATAATTGAATTCTGGAGTCAAAACTCGTACGACAGTGGGTCACCTCTCAAATGATAGTATGGAAACTCGTACGACTGTGGGTGTCTTCTCATACGACAATCGAGCTTCCAAATGACAGTGTGTACTCTTTGGTATGAGTCTTGAAATCTAAACTTGTCGTACGATAGTGGGTATCTCTTGAAATGACTTTATGACAAAAGTCGTATGAAAAATGTAAGGACATAAAATAAAAATCACAGTTTTAACCAGAAAATGACAAGAAATTGATAGAAAGATGATGGAAACCCATTTCAGGGCCCCACGGTGGGCGCCATAAATGTGTGTGTGAATTTTGTACCTAGCTGTAGACACAACACTTCAGTAAAACATTAGAGGTTAGCCAAAAATTGAAATCGTGCAATGAAATGGAAACTAAACTAACCAAGCGATTTACTGCCTTCTAGTAGGTGTGAGTATGACACTCTCATATTAGACCGAGACCAGTGATAATGCAACACCTAAATGAAGGATTTGAATGCAAAGAATGAAAGACTATGAATGCAGATTAAGCTATTTTTTGGGATTTTCTATGCAATAATATGAAAAACTGTATGAAATTAATCTAGAATGAATGAAATTGGAATGCAGATTTGATCTAAAAATGCTATGAATGAGTATGAAACTATGAATAAGAAACTATGTAAGAGCTAAATGACCAACTATGAAAGATCTCACAAATCGCCTGTCACAAATGCTCAATCCTTCAATTGCCAATTCGCCAGAGTAATTGTGCAAATTCAAGTGTTGTTATTATGAAGAGCTGAGCCTTGTTTTTATAGAAATCCAGGGCTTTGAGGATGCAAGAGAAAAGTCATAAATCACTCTTGATAAACTCAGGTTGATTTTTGAGTTATCAAGAAATCAGAGATAATTAACTCACAAAATCATGCAAAAGCATGCAAGAACAACTTTTTAACTCAAATCAGAAGTTTAGATCAACTTTGAACTCAAAATAGAATGTTGAGTTTCCAAAAGTTAACAACTTGTATTGGTTTCCTGATTTTGAGTTTAACTGCTCTTTGAATGTGCACAATTAATTATGAATTAATTAAATAAATAAAGTGATTTATTCTCAACTTAACTGATTTTTGAATTAAAACAATTGATTCATGGGTTAATCAATTATTAAATCAAACTTTATTCTAAAATTATATTATTAAATATTGACAACTGACTTTAATTAATTAAATAGGAATTTAATAAATTAGTCATAAGATTTTTGATTTATTGTCAAAATTAAATAATACAATTTAGGAATAAATATAATTAAATAGTTAAGTGGCAGTATTAAATCTGATTAATTAAATATTCAGAATATTCAATTAATCAAATTTTAGGATAAATAAGATTTATCGCCAAATAATAATTAAATTAAGAATAATTAGGATAAATAGGAATATTGCTAGGAATATCCCCCGATGTAGAATTTAAGATAAAATCAATTAGGATTCAATAATGTGCAGATGTGCCTTAGGTTAGGACTTTGATGTCAATTTCATTCGAATTGAAGATATAGGAGGTTAATGAACCTATAGCCCATTTTTGGGGTATTACATTTTGCCCCTCTTTGAATCATTGTGCAAAGCGTAGTGGTTCAAAAAATAGTTTGTGTCTGATATATGTATGAAACTGATTTGAAAGATTTGAAAGATTAACTGATTCTAAGATAGAAATCGATTGAAAGATTGGAAAAAAGAGATACCGACCCAGGCCCAAAATGACCAGGAATCAAGATGATGCTAACTATATCAACAATGAACCGGTGATTACGAAAAAGTGCCAAAACGTCTAATTCTAAACCTTATGATTGCGAAGAAGTGAGTGACCGATTCCAGACCTCAATGTCCTTGTATGAATCATATTGGTATCACATCTTGAACCCATCAGTTACGAAGAACCAAGGAAATAACGCTAATGAACTGATAGTTATAAAAATAGATACAGTTTACAAGATAGATTTAGGATACCAGATTGATATGGATCTTGGTGAATCTGATATGCCCCAAGCATAGATTTTCCCCAAGCGATGAGGACTTTTGATGAGTCAGCAACTAGACGTGGTTGTTGTCTTGATTACTGAGGAAAGATTGATTACAGATTTAGATTACAGACTTTCCACGATGGGCACCAGAAATGTGTGTGTGAATTTTGTACCTAGCTATAGACACAACACTTCAGTAAAACATTAGAGGTTAGACAAAAACCAAAATCATGCAATGAAATGTAAACTAAACTAACCAGGCAATTTACTGCCTTCTAGTAGGTGTGAGTATGATACTCTCAGATCAGACCGAGACTAGTGATAATGCAACACCTAAACGAAGGATTTGAATGCAAAGAATGAAAGACTATGAATGCAGATTAAGCTATTTTTTGGGATTTTCTATGCAATAATATGAAAAATTGTATGAAATTAATCTAGAATGAATGAAATTGGAATGCATATTTGATCTAAAAATGCTATGAATGAGTATGAAACTATGAATAAGAAACTATGTAAGAGCTAAATGATCAACTATGAAAGATTTCACAAATCGTCTGTCGCAAATGCTCAATCCTTCAATCGCCAATTCGCTAGAGTAATTGTGCAAATTTGAGTGTTGTTATTATGAAGAGATGAGCCTTGTTTTTATAGAAATCCAAGGCTTTGAGGATGCAAGAGAAAAGCCATGAATCACTCTTGATAAAACTCAGGTTGATTTTTGAGTTATCAGGAAATCAGAGATAATTAACTCACAAAATCATGCAAAAGCATGCAAGAACAACTTTTTAACTCAAATCAGAAGTTTAGATCAGCTTTGAACTCAAAATAGAATGTTGAGTTTCCAAAAGTTAACAACTTGCATTGATTTCCTGATTTTGAGTTTAACTGCTCTTTGAATGTGCACAATTAATTATGAATTAATTAAATAAATAAAGTGATTTATTCTCAACTTAACTGATTTTTGAATTAAAACAATTGATTTATGGGTTAATCAATTATTAAATCAAACTTTATTCTAAAATTATATTATTAAATATTGACAACTGACTTTAATTAATTAAATAGGAATTTAATCAATTAGTCATAAGATTTTTGATTTATTGTCAGAATTAAATAATACAATTTAGGAATAAATATAATTAAATAATTAAGTGGTAGTATTAAATCTGATTAATTAAATATTTAGAATATTCAATTAATCAAATTTTAGGATAAATAAGATTTATCGCCAAATAATAATTAAATTAAGAATAATTAGGATAAATAGGAATATTGCTAGGAATATCCCCCGATGCAGAATTTAAGATAAAATCAATTAGGATTCAATAATGTGTAGATGTGCCTTAGGTTAGGACTTTGATGTTGATTTCATTCGAATTGAAGATATAGGAGGTTAATGAACCTATAGCCCATTTTTGGGGTATTACAGTAGTTACCTACTTGTGGGATCCACATGATGTCTTGATCCTCGCCATTGCTTGATATATTTATATATATACACTTCTTTTTTTACATATAGAATTAAATATTTTGCAAATAGGATTATTTGGCATTTAATCTTATTTAATTATGGAACTATATTAGTTGATATTTTCTATAATTAACTAATATGGAAGATAAAGTTTTTGATTAAGGTAAAAGCAGGTTTTACATGGACCCAAAACCAGAGTACAAAATAGCGTAAAGATAGAGCATTAAAGTAAACAAAATGAAAAACCTGCTAGAAAACAACAGTAGAGACCAACAACTGACCAATTCAAAATTAGAAACTAAAAGACAAAACAAACTACAAAACAACTACTAGCAAGAACTAGCTAATTATCTATTATCGTCTCCTCAGCCTTTTTCTGGAGGTCTTCCATCTTCTGGATAGTTTCTTGCAGCTCCTTTAGCTCTTTAGGTTTTTTAGGGACCTTCCTCTGGGTGCGCCCTCTAGTTCTCATCCTCGACCTAGTATTGCTAGCATCCTCATCGATGGTGATAGTGGTTCTTTCCAGCAGGTTCCTTTCCAGATAGTTATGCAGCATATTCAGATTCATAATGGTCACCTTCAGACCCTCGTTGTTGTGGTTCAGAACACCTTTTATCATACTATCATGGTTGCTAATTTTGGCTTCTAATTTTTCATCTTGTCTTTAACCTTCTTACTCATCTCAGCAATGCCATCCTCATTTGTATTTTTATTTTTAACCTTATCAAGAACCTTACTTTCCATCTTTCCCAGCTTAGTAGTCATGTTTTTCATAGTTTTTTCCATTTCATGGATGTGGATTTTCATTTCCTGAATTTCCTTTTTCCAATCCATGTTCTTATCCTGATTCTCCGCATTGTTCTTCTCCTCCTGCAAAGAAGCTTCCCTTAGGAGGATAACAGGTTCCTCTTTGTTGTTGTTGTTCTCCAACATGGTCATCTCATCCATACCTTCTTACTTTTCAAGATGTCCTCACTAGTATCACATGAAGAAGGGGTTTTACCAACCTCCTTACCTTCATTCTCTTGTCCATCCATAATTCCCATAGAAAACCCTTCTTCATCATTATCTTCCTCCTCTCTGGTTTTACCATCCCCCATATCTGGTATAACATTGATAATTTTTTCTTCCACAGGGGCATCTTGAGAAGAAATATCAGCCTCCATGGATAACATCTGAGTACCTTCATCCTCTTTCTCAGCACCCCTATTATAATTAGGGGAATCTTTCATTTCTTCATCAGAAGAATTATCCTAGGTCCCTTCCTCTTCCTCTTCCTCTTCCACTTCCTCCTTTTCTTCTCCATCTTCATGGCTAATCTCCTCTTTATCATCATTCCCCTCAGCCAGCCAATCATTCATATCCTCTTCCTGAACTTTTTCGTGCTCTTCCTCTTTCTCATTGTTTATCTCTTCTTCATCGGAATCCTCCTCATTGTCTTCCTCAAGGATACCCTTCCCCCTAGTTTTATGCCTATTCTCTAACTCCTCACCTCTGATATCTTTGCCACCAGTATCAACATGAGGTTTTCCCTTATTTTTCTTTCTCTTCTTACTAGTCTCAGCTTCTGTCTCCCTCTCAATCTTCACCTTTCTTTTACCAGTGATCCTTTTAGGGATAGGGTCGGGAATGTTGTCCTTGATGTGTTTGTAAATAAGAAGGATCAAGCCCTCATGCAGCATGGGGTTAGAAGCCTTTTTCCTGTGTCCCATAATGCTACTATTTAGTGAATGCAAAAGATAGTAAGGGAAAGAAATTCTCCTTTTATGCTTGAAGTGGTTAGCAAACACAAAATGAAAGTTGTAGATTTTGGAATACCGCCCATCCAGAGTAAAATATTCTATCATGGCCTTCAAAATTTTGGCCCAAAATTCATCAATATTGGTAATATCCACATAGTCACCTTTCCCCTTAGTCATAAGGGCTTTCTCATCGTCAGTTTTAGGGAAAATAGTAAAAGCTTCAATACCTAGCCTATGATTTCCTCTATGAAAATGGGTACGTTCGGAAGATAAAGTTAATTATCAATAAAAAACTTTATTGATTAATTGTTAAGGAAATTTATTTTCTAATTCGACAATTTTATTATGAAATTATATTATTTTAGTAATTATAAGCCTTGGAATCAATTTATTTTAATTAACGTTATAAATTGATTTCCTTATTATTGGAATTTATTTAAGAATGTAATTATAGTTTTAGTAGTGATTATTTTTAATAAATTAATTTGTATAATGGTGTTTTACAAATTAGTTTATTATTTTAAAATTCTTTTGAATGTCTTTCCTTCTACAATTATGAGTTAGGAGGGAATATTTTTACGTCATCCTTTTAGGATTGTTACCAACAATGGGGTTAGTGTTAATGTGTTATGTTTGTTTGTCTTGCATACTTTTATGGCATTCAATTTTGTTATAACACAACCTTATGAAAGCTTTGATTTTGTTATGATGGAAATTGGTTATGTGTGTTCCTGCGATACTTTGGAACCAATTTTTTTTTACTTTTATGATTCAAGATGATCTATGAGATGTTTTGAAGTTTATGAACTTAGGGTAGGTTAACTAGGTGTTAAAGGGGAAGTGGCTTGCTTTGGAGGCACTTGAGCCCAGATGTGGCTACTTGGGTATCTTTAGTAGGTTACTTAAATAAGTGCTAATATAATACATTAAATGGGGCTTTAAAATGAATTAATAAGATAATGGATTCCTTGCCCATGCTTTGAGTGCTAGTATAGGCTACAGATGGGAGTGGGATAAGATGCTTGCCCGTCTAGTAGTGATGGTGAGTTCTGGCATGATCGGTTATCCTTGTCTACATGAGAGGATTTTAGGTTTCATATATGTTCACAGTTGGGAGTCAGAGTCAAGTAAGATTGTTGCAAGGGGTTGACATATGTGATGAGACTTCCCTAATTTCATCTTAGGCTTCCTACGTATGTTATTTGTATCTAGGTTAGTATGTGTACCTTTGAGTTTTGAGATAGGAGACTTATAGGATCCCTTGCTTAGTATTAATTGATGATTCATTTTGGTATTGTTATCCGAGTGGGGTATGATGTTATCTCGTCATCACAGTGGGAGTGGAACTATAGGTTTCCACGAGGTCAGAAGGTAGTGACTCTCTTACCATTTGAGATTTTGATGTTCTTGTACTAGTGCTGGATGATCCTTGTTGCGGTTACTTCTTATTCTATCTTCCTTGGAGATTTGTACCTATTCTTTCTTTATTTGTACTTTGTACTCAGTTGTATTTACATACCCTATGACTTGTGCAGTGGATATGGGTTATCATGTATGCCTTATGGTTCAAATGCATGTGTTTATTCTTTTATGAGATGTACTTTAGTTTTAATATTTTGAAGATTTCTGTAATTATTGTACTTAATAAATTTAAGTTGTATTTACATAATTCTACATCAAGGAACCCTTGAGATTTGTAATCCAAAATTGAGATTGTGTATATGAATATATCTGGACTTTATGTTTTACTTCTGCTTTGTTATTCAATATTGTTTATAAACTCTTAAGAAAAAAAATTATTCCGTAAACTTAGTAACAATTTTAGGTTAATATCTCTTGGGTTCCCTAATGGGGCATTATAGAACCCATGACCTCCTACTTGCTACTTTCCTTCACCACCACTAGACCATCTGTGATCCTTGGGATTTGTTCAGCTTTTATTCTATTTATTTAGTATAGTTGTCATATTGAAGTGGGAAAAAAGAGGCTTGGTGGTTTATTAAACCCACCAAACATGGCTACCATTTTAAAATAGACTTGGCAAGTTTGTTAAAAATAAATTTGAAGCCCCCAAAAATAGTGGCTAAAATGAATTTTCCTCATATAAAATTGGTTTCAAACTAACAAAATTTATATTTGAAGGGGTTGTTTTATTATGGTTAATCCTATATATTTTGGGGATAATTTATTCAGTTTTATTTGTATGGCTTAGAGCCAAAGGGGAAGTTTAAATTTATTATTTGGTTATTGATCAAATATGGCAAAATTTATGTATAAAAGTGGGGAGAATTTGGAAGAGATGGACAATTAGCCTTGGAGGAGAGTTTTTGGAGAAATTATTGGGAAGAATTATAGTAGAAAGTAATTCTTTGTGTGAGAGATTGCAAGGTGTTATTATACTCCAAAAATTGTAAATGAAAGAGAGAGAGAGAGAGAGAGAGAGAGAGAGAGAGAGAGAGAGAGAGAGAGAGAGAGAGATTGTGAACGAGGTTAATCTTGGATGTTGTAATAAGGTGTGTTAGCAACATTATTAAAGCAGTCCCCAAATTGAGAAGTGGACCCAGAGACGTAGTCCCCAAGGACGAACGCTGTTGTCAAAGTGTTTGCATTTCTCTTTTATCTCTTTCTTATTCTTTTAATTCTTTCAATTTATTATTCCCTCCTTAATATTATTAAATACATAGTTGATTTATGTATTTAAAGTATAACTCTTTCTTGAAATTTCAACGGTTAAATACATAAGCATGCAATTCTGTTGGATCATGGATTTTAAATCTGTAATTGGATTAAGTTGGTAAAACTTTAACGTCCTAGTTTATAGATCAAATGTTAACCCAATGCATTATCTTTTTCCTACAAGATCTCAAAAAATTATTGAAACAATGTTGTAAACACTCTAACAAGTGAGATCTAGCATCACTCATATAAAAATCGTACTCCCTAATTATCTCCTATCCTCTTTTGTATTATTAGGTGCATGTCTATATGTTATATGATTAAAATAAAAATCTAAATGGACTTTTAATATCGATCTTTTACCTCATTATGTGGTTGTAAGGAGTAGTTTTCTGCAAAATTGACCATTGATATAATAGTGCCAATTGGAAAAGAGTTTTTACACATCCTAAATTGTTGATCCAACCACTGAGACCTATGACTATATCTTGTATACTTTTAGAAAATATTTTCCTTGAAATCTAAAATAAAATCACCAACACTACATTTTGTTGTAACCAACTCGCATCTAGAACCTTCACCTCCACTCTTTAAAGTATATTTCATTGTCTCATATCTTTTTCTTTCTACATATTTTCTTTTCCAAATTCATGTTTTCTAACCTTGTGAAAACATGAAACAAACTTTGACAAGCCACCACATTGTGATCACTTCTCATTCAAAAAATAATTTCTATAGAAAAAAATATTTATCATCTTTAGCACATAAAAATAGATTTGACAAGTCCCTAAATGACTTAAGAAGTTGCATTGCACCACACTCCTGTAACATTTCAGAGTTTTGGCAAGTAGAATGAACGTAGCATAATAGTTCATTTTACATTGAAAACTCCACATGGTATTTACAACAAGTATTGCAAATTTTAAGAGGTACATAATAAAATGACTTCAAAGATACAAAAGCCCTTTGTGAGATTTTCAAATTTGGATGTGTTTCACAAATTTTTAGAACAATATTGTTTGTCTCAATTCCATAAAATATTTAGGATGTGGTGTTTGGTCTCAATTGCCAATTATTAACTTTAAAACATCCTTCACATTAGGTGATACTCTAGAGTGAGAGTGACAAATTTGTTGAATTTCCCCCTTTACATTATCAGTTAGATTTCTTATTAATGTGTATAAGTCCCCCACCAAAAGATCATGTATCATTTTGAAGAGTATCATCGAGTATTTATCTTTTTGCAAGTGCTCTATCGAATGTTTAATTACAATTTATGTTGAAATCAACACAAGTTTGTCTCATAAAATCAATCCTTTTTCAAATGATGGATTACTAAGGAGGTTGTGATCACTCTATGAGTATCTCTCTTAACTTTTCCTTTCTATTCTTTTCAATAGAATTGAGAGCAATAAAAATACTGTTGACAATAATAGAAATTTTCCTCCTCTTCTTGTTCACGTGAATCTAAAATTTGGATAGAAAAGGTTTCATCTTGTGTATCTTTAACAATTGTACAAAAAGTTGACATTCCTAAAATATTTATTAAAAAATTCCATATCCCACAACCAAACAATTCACGTTGACTCTTTCCTTTAAAATATTATATAATGTTCTCATCAATTTCAAGTAACCATTTTGGAGTTATTGAAGGTCTTGGGTTTGGAATTTTTCTGTCTTCTACAAAAGGGTCTTCATTTCTCATGTAATTTGGTGATACATAACATATTCAATTGATTCAACATT
The DNA here is from genome assembly GCA_027943335.1 of Chamaecyparis obtusa. Classification (NCBI taxonomy): domain Eukaryota; kingdom Viridiplantae; phylum Streptophyta; class Pinopsida; order Cupressales; family Cupressaceae; genus Chamaecyparis; species Chamaecyparis obtusa. The sequence continues at coordinate 672,606 of BSBK01001840.1, read as the reverse complement.
TTCATTTTCCATGTCAATTCCAATGTTTTCATTTTCAATGTCAACATTTTGATATTCCATTTGATGTTCAACATTTTGAGTATTAATGGCAATATTGTGTTCAACATTTTCAATATTAATCTCTAAATTTTCATTTACATTTTTAATATCATCCTTAACATTTGCATATTCAATTTCATCTTCACTTAAAATAACATTTACGATTGGAGTAGAGGTCTCACTTTCACCAACATTCAACATACCTTGTCTTCTCTTCCTATGATTTTCTCTATCTTTTTCTTTATATGCTTCAAATATTTGGTCTATTGTGAGTTTTCTCATATGTTTTTGTTTACGATGATTATTACTCTTCGTTATACATGTAAAAAGATGTTAAAAAATAATTGATAAAGGCAAAAATATGTCGAAGTGTGTACCAAAAGCTAAATTTTATCTGTATAAGATAAAAGGCTCATGTTTTCAGCTCACAAAGGGAATGTAGGGATTGTTGGAATGCTCAAAATGACCCATTGTCCTTTTTAATGGCCTACAAAGTGGATGTCAATTAATAATAAATATGCATTAGTAAAAAATATCTATTACTTAATGATATCAACACACACACACACATATATGTATGTATGCATGTATAATTTATATGATATAATGTATAGTATTTATTATATATGTATGTATGTATATGTGTACTTTGGAAAGTACCTTCATAGGGTTAGTTCATCAATAAATGATCAAATAACTAAATTAAACCACAAAGTAGGATCTATTTAATTGTAATTAAAGACAATGAGCACTCTATGGCTCTCTATTTGGATATGCTAATGGTAAGCTCTCAACAAGCCTCCATTAGTGACAACTCTAAAATGAGAAATGATTAAGCTAGTTAAGTGAATTCCACAGAAAACTATGCTCAATTTGGCTTAAAATGCCTTTCTAGCTAAAATTCTCAATAAGTTTGATGCAATTCTCAGATATGTGGATGGATTTCTCCTAATTTTGGTCTTCCTTATATAGATTTTGGCAAGCATAGGGGGTGGAATTACTTTGACCATGGTTGGGTTAAGGTTAAGTCCATGGTTCCATCTTTAGGGACAATTTAAATGGTTTGTCCTCGAAGCTTTGGACAAAGAGACAAAATGAGTGGTCAAGATGCTCTCACCTTATGTGTGATTGAGATTCGATTTGAGCTTGATCCACGTGAGTCCGATCCTTAATTCTCGTTGGTTGATGCATTTTCCTCCCATGTGGTGGGTGAGGAAAAATAGGGATTTAATAATTGAATTAAATTGATTTGTTTAGTCATGCGCACCCCTTGAATGGGTTAATTTGATTTAAATTGAACTATACAATTAATTGATTTATCTTGATTTAATTGATTTAAATTGATTTATTGGCTTTTAATTTTCAAATATTATTAGATTTTGACTTGATTGCAATTAATGCTTTGATTTTGCCTTAGTTGCTCACTTGAATTGATCTTGACCATTTTTAGGTGATTATAGTATGTATGTATAGTTTATATGATATAATGTATAGTATATATTATATGTAGTAAATAATATATAATATATGTATATGATATATAATGTATACACTCTAGAGAGAGAGAGAGGTACAATCAAGTCTATAAGGTGGGAGGGATAGAGACAAACATAATTTATTTAATATAAAATGTTATGTCAAGGATATATGTAAGTTTTTAATATATATATATATATATATATATAACTAACAATTAGAAAACATAAAAAAGGTAATAGATATCTGATATTGATAGAGATATTTGATATTCGCTAATAACCAATATCCATTTTCTCTGACAAAAATCACAACCTTGGGATTTGCCTTGAGATTTCTTTGGGATTTGACTAGAACGTGCCAAACTTGGAAAGTCAACACAAAAAAATGTGTTTAGAAGTTTCCCTTGTTTTCTAGACTTCACCCATGTGGTTGACAATTTTTTTAACCCAAAATTGATGAAACAAAAAGAGTTTGTTAAGGAAATTTTCAACTTTCCACCAATATAAATGATGCCTTATTTTTTAATGAATAAATTATTATTATTCATTTTCTACATGAATTATGACTAAAGTCCTGATTGAATATCTATAACTTTCAAACAATTTTACATTTTTTGAATATGAAAGATGCGCCTTATAAATTTTTGACCAAGTTATGGTGGTCAAACATACAATTTTTAATATTTTCAAAAAGTTATAGTAAAAAAATAATAACTAATAATTTACTTGAAAAAAATTACAAAAAAGTTATGTCAAATATGAACTTATGTCCTTTACTTATATCTAAAGTTGAGTGCTAAAAATATTATGTTTTGATTGTGCTTAGGGCAGTTGGATATACACCCGCTTCTTATCTTTTTCCTAGAAATTTAGTACTATAGCATTGAAATTTTAAATTTTCACCAAATAGATTTTTTTTTGCAAAAAAAAATTAGTACCTTAGAAACTACATTCAATCTGTTAGAAATATGTTGTAACATATTTATGAAATAATGTCGATAACCTATTCAAATTTTCATATCAAGTTTCTTAACTCTATTTTTTTGAATTTTCATTGCCACTTAAGAGCCTAGTCTGGTCCACCATGATCTTGCACATACCCTTCTACAATTAACAACTTGTTGATCTCTCGATGCCATCTCTAAATTTCCTAATTAAACTCAAATTAACCAAACTACATATTTTGTTTGAGTAAGGGAAAATAAACTATATGCGGTGGTAGATTCAATATAGATTGATACAGGCTTATTTTTTATTTTATTTGGCACCTTAGTCACTATTACTTTATGCTTTAGTTGATGCCTCTAAAGTGCAACAATAGCTAATATATACTCTATATTTAAAATATGTCGAGATGCATTGAGGTGTTGAATTTTTCAACTTTAATTTTTTCTCTAATAAAGGTGAATGATGAAAAAATTCAACGCCTTGATGCATCTCAACATATTTTAAATATAGAGTATATATTAGCTAGTAGCAGTAGGAGTGTGCATAACACATTGAATAAATTAATTTGATTAAGGTTACAATTAGGGTTAACATTCAGGGTTAAGGTTTATTTCATGGTTAAATTTTATATTATGGTTAGGATTAGTATTATAGTTAGATTTGGTTTTAGATTTAATATTATAATTAGGGTTAGGGTTTAGTGTTAAGGATGAGTTTATGGTCATGGTCAAGGTTTAATATTGGTGTGAGAATTATGTTAGGGTTACAGGTAGAATTAGGATTAGGGTTAGGGTTAGAATTATGAATAGACTTTGGATTAGGGTCAGGGTTGGGATTAGATTTATGGGTATGGTTAAGGTTTATGGTTTGAAGTGGGATTATGATTAGGGCTAGGTTTTAGAATTATCGTTTGGATTTTGGTTACTTGGCTGGGGTTTTCACAATTGTTAGGGAAGAGGTTAGGATCAGGGTTATATCTAGGGTTAGGATTAAGATTATTGTTAGGGTTAGATTTGAGTTATTTTTTAGAGTATATTTAGGGTTATGTTTTCATCATGGTTAGGATTAGGTTTTTTCTTATCAATAGTGTTAGAGTTAAGGATTAGGATAAGGATTATGGTTAAAATCAAGGTTTACATCATGGTTAGGGTCAAAGTGAGTGTTTAGGTTAGGCATGGGGTTAGGAATTAATTTGAGGTTTAGGATTATGGTTAGGGTTTGAAGGCCCACATTATGGTTATCATTAAGGTTATGATTTAAGGTATGACTAGTGCAAGGCTTCAAATTATTATTATGGTTAGTGTTTAGGTTAGAAGTGTGATTAGAGTTAGAGTTTAGATTAGGATATAAATTAGGGTTTGGTTAGGATTCAAGGTTAAGGTTATGGTTTGAATTATGCTTAGGGTGTGACTAAATATTTATAGGGTCTTAGAAATATGGTTAGGGTCCATTTGATGGGTAGGTTTTTATATTAGTGATTAAACTATAGTGATAATCCTAAACTAGACCTCAATCTTAAACATTATGTAAACCCTAACCATAAATATAAACCCTAATCTGATATGATAAACCCTAATTATAATCCTAACCATAATCACAATACTAACCTTATATAAACCCATAACCTAATCCTAATCCTAACCATAACCCTAAATATTACATGCTAAACCCTAATCCCAAATGCTAAAACCTAATCATAAATTCTAAACTCTAATATTAAACCTAATCATAAATGTTAAACCCTAATCCTTATTACTCAACTATAATCCTAAATGATAAACCCTAATTGTAACCTTAATCCTAAATGTTAAACCCTCATCCTAACCCTAATTGCTAAACCCTAAATCCTAAGATAAAGCGTGATCTTAAATGGTAAACCCTAATATTATATGCTAAACCCTAATCCTAAATGCCAAACCCAAATCCTAATATTAACTCAGTACTAACTATGATGAGAACCCATACCCTAATTCTAAACTTAATCATAAACCTAAATCCTATATGTTGAACTCTAGTTGTTAATGATAAACCTTAATCTTGACCCTAATTGATAAATCATAACCCTATTCCTAAATTCTAAACAATAATCCTAGATGCTAAACTATAAATCCTAAATCCAAACCTAGAGCATAATCCTAAATGGTGAACCCAAATTGTAAAAGCTAAACTATAACAATAAAAGATAAACCCTAATCCTAAATGCTAATTCCTACTCCTAACCCTAATTGTAAATGCCAAAACCTAATGGTAGATACTAAATCCTAAATCATAAACTAAACTATAATCCTCAATAGTAAACCCTAATCATAAATGCTAAACCCTAATCCTAAATTTTAAGTACTAATTACAAATTACAAACCCTTATCCTAACCCTAATAATAAATCCTAAATACTAAAACCTAATACAAACCATAACCCTAACCCTAACCATAGCACCAATTATGATGCAAACATGTACCATTATCCTAATCATAAGTATAACCCTAAATACTAAATGCTAAACCCTAACCCTAACCCTAACCATAATACTAATCATACATTAATTGATACCATAATCCTTAGCCTAACCATCACTATAAATCACAAACGCTAATCCCTAATACTAAATGCTAAACCTTAATCCTAAATACTAAACCCTAATACTAGATGCTAAACCATAAATCCTAAATCCTTACCTAAACCATACTCATAAATGATAATCCCTAATTGTAAATCTAATCCTAAATGCTAAACCTAAACCCTAATCGTAACTATAATACTAACCATATGTAAATTGATATCATAATCTCAATCCTAACCATAACCCTAAATCTTAAATGCTAATCTGTAATCCTAAAAGCTAAACCCTAATCCTAAATGGAAAGCCCTAATTATAAATCTAGTCCTTAATGCTAAAGTCTAATCATAAATACTAAACCCTAATCCTAAACTTACCCTAAATCCTAACCCTAATACAATCCTTGACGTAACCATAATACTAACCATAATATAAAGACACACCCTAACCCATAATTTTCTATACTTTTTCTCAATCCAAATGGAAAACTATACCAATATTATTGATTATGTAAAATATGAAGTCCTTTATAAAATCTTGATTTTGTTTCTCATGGTTTAATCATATTATTACACCTCTAAGTCTTTGGACTTTAGCATGTCTATGTTGACCTTAGTGAAACAATATATTTATTTGTCATGAAATAAAAGGTAAAACATAAATTAGTGGTTATGGTAGGACATTTTGAGGTGACCTAAGAAACTCTTTAGTCATCAACTAATATGATGACTACCAATATATTTATATATTAGCTCTCATTGTGACACTAAAATTCCCTCAATACATTTCCATGATTTTCAATTTGTTCTTCATTAAAAATTAATAAACCAAGTTTCTAAAATCTCTTGGATACTAAGTTTTTCTATAGAACATTCTAAATTTTTCTCTCAAGAATTCTCTCATACTTTTGAATTTTATTCTCTTTTGAATATCATTCTATTCTCTATTATTCATTCTACAATAAATTTCTAGCAATATCTTCATTTCTTGTTTCTCTATGCACTGGTCATTGAGATATTTAGTTTCAACACCTTTAGAGAGCCTCTTTATTACATATTTATATTAGGATCCCCTTCATTTTGTATTGAATAATTTTTTTTCTCTGGTAAAGTCCATTTGATTTATTCTTATTTCTTTACAGTCTTTTGATAGTTCAAAAATTTCCTTCAAATATGAACATATAACTCATTATTCTTATATGTTACAAAATATGTAAAATTTTCTTTATATTCAATACTGTAATATTCTTATATCATTTATTGTCTCTTTTTGTGATTCTTATTTTTATGGTTATAATAATATAAAAATAAATGTTATTCTTCTTGAGAGAAATAAATGATAGGAAGGTTCATCCATTTTCTTAACCAAATCATTTATTGATGTCTCTCCTTATCTTCCCAAAAGAAGTTTTTTTCTATTATAATCAACATTGACCTAAGAAAATAGTTTTTTGTAAATGTATTTATTAGAATATTTACTTTTCTAATTCTCTCTTGACTCATGAAATCTTCTCATTTATCATTTTAATTTCATTCTCTATATTGAACATACTTTTTTTAATAAATCTAGATCATTTTACTGACACATAAATTGAATTGTTCACTTCAAAATTTCTATTGTATATATTTACAATACTATGTATATATACCATTCATCAAATTCAATATTCACATGATAGTTTTAGATTTTCCCCATTTCTTCATCGGAGTAGCTTTTCTTATTGGGAAGGTCATTTCATCTTCTTCCCAAAAGTCATTGTTTCACCAATGTATAATCAACTTATCTATTTTGTGGATAATGATTTAAAATTTTATTCTTTTTTACTGACTGAGAGAATATTGGAGTTAGGTTTTTACACTTTTCATTAGTTTTTGTTTCATTTAATTTGTGTATGCCTTCTTTTTGCTATCGTCACATAATCTCCAAAGGTTACACATCTCTTTGTTGTTTTAAGATACCCGCTTTTCAGCTCTGAAATTTTTGCACAAGTTGTGAGAGTGCTGGAATTTACGATACATAACCACATTTTCTTGAAAGTTTATAAATCACATATTTTCTGTGCATATTCTGCAATGTTCACAAATCATGTGACCACATTTTGATGAGGCACATTGTCATGCTACTTATACATCTTATCACTATTGTATATTGGATTTATACATGCCGATTGTTTGTCTGGGCTTTTTAAAAAATATCTGGCCATTTTTTTGTGTGTTAATTTTCCAAACCAAAATAATAAAATGCAACAAATAGTTTACACACCATGAAATTGTAGTGCTATTTTTATGTGATAGATCATCTTATGTTACATTCTTTAAAATAAAAAAAAAGGCTTTCCAACTTTCTTCTATGTCAAACTATATTTAAATATTAAAACACACTAATCAATTTAGTAATTTTTTTGGCAAAGCACTGGACACAACTATGACACAGCTATGCACATTATCATATTAGAAGGGTAACTTACACCTGTTGATGTCTAATTTTGACAAAATAAGAACATGGAAGAAGATTATTAAAAAACACTTCATCTTCAAGCCCTCGTTCTCCTGTAGAGTTGCAAGTCCTCAATCATGAGAAGCAACTTTCATTGGTTTGGGCATGAGCTTCATATAGTGTGGCTATATTTCTTCATAGGTGTGGTTTTTGTTTATCTTTGTGCCTGCAAATCCCCAACAATATTGAAAAATGAATTTATGCTTAAATTGGAGGGAAATGTTAGTGATTAATTCCGTGTTCAGTTCACCATTCGTAGATTTTGGAGCACTATTGTTAGGTTTTATCTAGCCTTTACTGCCCCAATCTGAGGTTGTTAACTCCTTTTTTCTATGCCCAAACTTAGGCTTTTTATGGAGCTTGATCCATCGTTCTAAGATTTAGTTGACTGTCAATCAGCTGCAAAAGCATCAGTCAACTCCTAATTTTATTGCTGCGTAAGCACAAATGTATCTTTTCTGAGATTTGTAATTGTGGTGATTGATAATTAATCACAGCCATGGATAGCATAATGAATTGAAGTTTTCTTTTGTAATGATATGTTTTGCTCTATTATTTTTCTCTGTATAATCTGCTCAGATTTGTTTTATTTTCCTTCTAGCTAATCTATGCAGCTATAGTTGCAAATTTCACATGGTATCAGAGCATAGGTACTAGGAAGGAGAGTCTTATTTTTTTGCAGGTATAGAATATCTGAGCTTAAAGAATGGAGATAACAACCTTTGTTATTCTCACACCATACAACTACTTTGATTGGAAGCCATATATTCTGCTTCAGCTTAGAAGTAGAGGCCTCTATCAGATAGTTATGAATACGGAGGTTGAACCCAATTCAGTAGTTGAAAAGTCTAAATACTTCAACCGCATGGATGAAGCCTTTGGTCTACTATGCTTATCCATCTCTCATGAATTGTTGTTTCATGTTGAGGCGTGCACAACTCCAAAGCAAGTTTGGGATACATTGGAGACACTCTTTGGAAAGCAAGATGAGATGCAGGGTCATATCCTTGAAAATGAGCTCAACTTATTAGATCTAAGGAGATTTGATAATATTCAAGATTTCTTCACAAAATTCAAAGCCTTATTGCTTCAACTAAAAGGATGTGGTATTGACAAATCCAAGGAAGAAAGAAAATTAATCCTTTCTATTCTATCAAAATTGGGTCCAGAATATGGCGTATTTGTCTCTACTTTCCACATAGTTAGGCTTACAACAGGAACAACATGGAAGATGCCCACATTGGCTACATTCATTGAGTCTCTAATACATGGGCAAGATAAGCTTATAAAGATGGGTACATTGAAGAATTCCCAACCTCATGCACTTGTTGTGCATGAAAGTGGGAAGTACAATTCCAAATCCCACCAACAATTCAAAGGCAAAGAGAAGAAGGATTCAGATCCAAGAAAGGAAGGCAACCTCAAACCTCTAGGTGGATCTACAGGCTCAAAAGAAAATGAGAAAAAGGGAAAATCAAAGTGCACCTATTGCAATCGCGGGTTCCACCCAGAAGCATTATGCATGAAGAAGACCATTGATATCATGGCTCAGACTCTTCAACAACATAATCTTGGTAACCTTATCCCAGAGAGTGCCAAGAAGCAACATGAAGAGAAAGCACTAGAAAATACAAACCATGGTCATGCATTAGTTGCTATTAATTCTTCTTCAGATGCATGGATCATAGACTTTGGAGCTTCACACCACATGGCAGCCACAAAAGATTCTCTTTCTTCTTTGAAACCATATTTTGGTTCTTTTATTCTCATGGGAGATGGCTCTCCTATAGAGGCAACTAGAATAGGGAGAGTAGAACTTGCAACTGGAAGTTTTGAGAATGTCTTACATATTCCAAAGCTTTCGGTTAATCTCCTTTCTGTGTATCAAATGACACATACTAGAACCGACAGGAGAGTTGAATTCACACCAGATTCAATGAGCATCTATGACATGCAAGAAAACTCCAAAATTGCTATTGGTAAGGTGAATCATCAATATCATTTGTACACTTTCTCTGACTTTGTTGCCAAATCAGATTCTACTTTACTACTAACACATGCAAATGATGAAAGTAGAATTTGGCATGAAAGATTTGGGCATCTAAATTTTAGATACATGTAGCAACTCAGCAAACAGGGGATGGTGCAAGGCTTGTCTACCATAGAATTTTCTGATGGAGTTTGTGAAGGGTGTGCTCTCGGAAAGCATCTGTAAGAAAATTTTCCAAAAGGGATTGCATGGAGAGCCTCTTCTCCTCTAGAGCTTGTTCATAGTGATCTAATGAGCCCATTTCCTGAACCTTCTATGAGCCAAGCTAGATATGTCCTAACATTCATTGATGATTACACAAGATACACATGGGTGTATTTTCTCAAATTCAAATCTGAAGTGTTTGAGAATCTCAAGATTTTCAAAGCTCATGCAGAGAAGCAATCTGAGAAAATGATCAAGATCCTCCGCACAGATAATGGGGGGGAGTATGTTAACAATGATGTCCAACAACTTTGTGATGAAGCAGGAATACAGTTGCAGAACATAGTTCCTTACACTCCACAACATAATGGGGTAGCTGAGAGGAAGAACCAATCGTTGAAAGAGATGGCCAGTTGCATGTTGCATGTTAGATCCCTTCCCTCTAAATTGTGGGCTAAAGCAATTAATTGTGCTTCATACATACAAAATAGATCTCCTCATAAATCTGTTACAGGAAAAACTCCTTTTGAAGCATGGAGTGGCATACAACCAGAAGTTACACATTTCTATATTTTTGGATCATGTGCATGGGCTCGCATTCCTACAGAAAAGAGGAAGGTGTTGGAGCCTCAAAGCAAAGAATGCATCTTCGTTGGATATCCAGATGGTACAAAGGGCTACAAATTTCTTGATCTTTCTATAGAAATGCTCTTCATTGAGAGGAGTGTCTATTTTGATGAAAGTACCATGCACGCATCTTCGAATGATACATGCAATCATTCTAATCTAGCTTTAGATTCCTTTGAATTAGAATCATATGAACACATGCATCCCTATGCACATGTAGATCCAAAACCAATTCCAACATGGGCTTCTAGTGATGATTCAGTATCTCCAGTGAGAAATCAAAGAACAAGGACCTTGGTGAAATATATGCTTCCCCTCATGCATTTTCAGCTATCGATCCAATCAAGCCAATGCATGTTTATGTGATTCAAGGATCCGATCCTCAAACTTATACAATAGCCATAGGAAATCCTCATTAGGAAGCAGCTATAGATGAAGAGTATGATTCTCTAATTGCAAATCAAACTTGGGACTTGGTTTCAGTTCCATCCAATCGCAAGCTTGTAAGGTGTAAGTGGATCTACAAAACAAAGAGATCAGTAGACGGTCAAGTGAGTAGATACAAAGCAAGGTTGGTAGCCAAAGGTTTTCAGCAAGTTCATGGCATTGATTATGATGAGACTTTTGCTCTTGTGGAAAAAATGAACTCCATTCGATTGGCTCTTTGTATCGCAACAACAAGAAAATAGGAGATTCATCACATGGATGTGAAGAATGCATCTCTTCATGGTGATCTTGAGGAGGAGATCTACATGGAGTAGCCACATGGGTATGTACACGATTCCTCATTGGTATGCAAGCTCAAGAAGTCACTTTATGGCCTCAAGTAAACACCTAGAGCTTGGTATGCTAAAATGGATTCTTATCTTTTGTCTCAAAATTTCATAAGATGTAAATCTGATCCAAATGTTTATATGATGAGAACATCTGACTCTTTGTTGCTCATAGTACTCTATGTAGATGATTTGCTAATAACAGGTGATTCAACCACAACCATTGATGCAACCAAAGCAACTTTGCATGATAGATTTGCTATGACAGACATGGGTCTCCTCAACTTTTTTCTTGGTCTTGAAATCAGCCAAAATGAATCAAGTGTCAAAGTTTCTCAATCCAAGTATGCAAGAAAGCTTTTGGTTTGATTTCATACGAGTGATTGTAAGCCATCAACCACACCTTTCCTATTAGGGGTCAAGCTTGAGGATGGCAAGGATACACCATTGGTTGATTGCACACTCTACCATTAACTTGTGGGGAGTCTTCTCTATCTCACTCACTCTCGTCCAGATCTATCATATGTAGTGGGTGTTGTTTCTAGATACATGCAAGAGCCTCATGAGCTACATTGGAAAGCTGCCAAGCATATACTTCGCTATGTTCAGGGAACCATTAACTATGGGATTCATTATTCAACTGGATCTATATTGGATCTCATTGGCTATACTGATTTTGATTGGGCTGGTGATAGCATTGATCTCAAATCCACTTCAGGATATGTTCTCAGTTTGGGATATGGTCCCATCTATTGGTCAAGTAAAAAGAAATCTTCCATTGCTTTATCATCTACAGAGGCTGAATATAGAGGTGCAATCAATATTACCATTTAGGCTATTTGGTTGCAAAACTTCCTGACTGAGCTTGGTATCTCTTTTCATAGTCCAACTCTCATTTGGTGTGACAATCAGAGTACACTGGCAGTTTGTAGAGATCTAATACAGTGACAACGGACTAAACACATCGAGATACACATGCACTACATTCAAGATTTGATTCATGATGGCATCATAGATTTACAGTACTGTCCCACATCTCACCAGATTACTGACATCTTCACGAAGACATTCACCGAGCAAAAGTTTCATTTTCTTCAAGATCTTCTTGGGGTGAAAGGAAGTGTAACACAGTAGTTTTCTTAATTTGTTAGCATCCTTTTTGAGGGGGGGTTTTCTTCCCACTGGGTTTTCCCTCTTTCCTCTTTCCTCTTTGCCTTCTTAGGCTTTCTTTTCTCTTCAGTTAGAATTAAGGGGGGGTGTTAGTGATTAATTCCATCTTCAATTCACCATTCGTAGATTTTGGAGCACCTCTTATTGTTAGGTTTTATTTGGCCTTTACTGCCCCAATCTAAGGCTATTAACTCCTTTTTTCTATGCCCAAACTTAGGCTTTTTATGGAGCTTGATCCATTGTTCTAAGTTTCAGTTGATTGTTAATCAGCTGCAAAAGCATCAGTCAACTCCTAATTTTATTGTTGCGTAAGCACAAATGTATCTTTTCTAAGATTTGTAATTGTGGTGATTGATAATTAATCACAGCTGTGGATAGCATAATGAATTGAGGTTTTCTTTTGTAATGCTCTGTTCTGCTCTGTTATTTTTCTCTGTATAATCTGCTCAGATTTGTTTTATTTTCCTTCTAGCTAATCTATGCAGCTATAGCTGCAAATTTCACAGGAAATGGGTGAAAGTATAAATATTGATAAAAAAATAATAATAAACTAAACATTACCAATCTCAGGATTTTCATAAAGTATGCCTCAAAACTAATTTTATACAAGATTAACATAAAATGGATTTGTTAAAAAGGCTTTCAAAAATTTCGGACAAATGCCACTGGTAGGTTTAAAACCAAGTTCTTTGGCACCATTCCCCTTACCTGTGAAAGATATTAGTCCCTTCTTCATTGAAACACATGATTCTGGTGGCGCTAATACAATGTTCTTATATCAAGTCTATTGATGGACTGAGATCTCAAAGTTGAATGACTATGATGTCAAACCCAAGAGTGATTATATTGGGCTTCAAAATTCCTGTATGATAGATTTGTGAGTGCAGGGAAAAATAATAAAAATATAGGTTGGTGTGCAATTTGGGATCTTGTGCTAATTTGGGATCTGATTACAATTTGACAAAAACATAAACAATGAATACACTACCATAGGAAAATAAGAAAAATCAAATAAGGAAAATTGATTTCCTAGCCCATAGTGCATAGGGAGAATAATTGAATTATTGTATAAATTTGCAATAACATTATAATAGGAATCCAAGATATATAAATGAATTCCAAATCTGATGCCAGGCGGGATGATCTAGTTATTACAAAAATGTGTGGATCAACTCTTGTTTTCACCTGCACCAGATACTCAAAATTATTTAAAAAATATTTCTTACCATATTTACTTATTTCTTGCTACATTTACTTGCCTCCGCAATAGGGGGAAGTATTGTTAACAACTTCTCCCCATACTTCCAAGGTCAAGATTGATGTAATTCATAAGCGTAGCTCACAAATTGTGCGACACAAAGAGCTCCATAAATGCATACAGTTTCCTTAGCCACACCATCTCCCTTCTCTTTGTACCTATATGTTGAATAGATTCCCAACCTTGTGACAAAACAAAGTAAAATCTGAAGGAATTTATGTCATTCTACCTCTAAAAGGATTAAATATTGCACTTCCAAAAGGATTTTCTTGATGTAATCTCTTTGCATTCATCAATTACGTCCCTAACATATGTAACCGTCAAGAATATCAATGCTCGCAACCAATATTAAATGGGAGTAAAGTATATTTCATCTGATGCACGGAGGAATTTGAAAGGGTTTTCATTGTTGTGCTGGCTGGGAGGAATTTGAAAGGGTTCTTTTTTCTTACACCGTTACATTCATTGACCTCCTATAGGGTCTGTTGAAATTGTAGTGTTATGCCTCTCGACATAATAAACACGATAGTTGTGATTCACACTTCATTTGGATGTTCTCTTCCTCGATGTCGATGATGTATCCCTTATGTACCAGTTTAGAACAATGAATCCACATTCAAATCAAGCCAACATTTTCCTCTCTACACATCTACTTTCTTTAATTTTGCCACTATCCCAAATAATATTATCGTACCCCACAAGTGGGGGAGTCCTTCTAGGACATGAAATCCTTGAATTCTATGAAGTTCCACCCTAAACAACAAACACTTTATGCACAAAGTGCCTCTTTTCTTTTTTGTTGAACCATCTTTACTATGACCTAAAACCTAGTTGTTATCTTAGCACCAACCACCTCCTTTGTAGTTTTTAGGATGACTCTACTAGATCTAGTTATCTACCACTAGAAAGAGATCATCTACATATTATATTGAAGTGGTGTGATGGATCTTCTCCTTTGCCAAATCCTCTAAGTTGATTTAGCTATTTTAATAAGGTTAAATACATGACAATTAATCATGCAACATGCAAAGTTTGTCACTAAGATGCTAGTTCTAGTGGTTGCTGCAATGTTGTGCTAGTATCCTCTCCAAGTAATACTTAATGTACCTTAGATGCCAAAGTGAATTGGGGTTTGTTCTTTTATACAACATCTTAGTATGCAAATACACATTTATGCTCAAGTTGACAAGTAATGTGCAAAACGAAGAGAGTCTAGAGAGTTTGTTTGTGTTTATTTAAAAATTTAAATTTAATAGTTTTGAGGTTAAAATTATGGATATGAATCCAAACCAAGTTCATATTTACTCTTGTAAATTTGGTTAGAGAAAGGGGAATGAGGAATCTACAAATTAGATTTGGATCTTTGGGATTAGTGGACCTAGGTTTAATTAAGATTTTGGTTAATTAACAAATTTTACGCAAAAGCATACCACTTGTATACTAATCATTGCATTCAACACAAACACATAATAAAGAATCCATGATGAAAAGAAAAAGTAAAAGATATGCAACTTTTACCCTTCAACTTATGTAAAATACAAATTTTCAACCGCACTTATCAAATATTTATTTGTGACAATATTTCATTCAAAATTGCTATAATTTTGAATTTCTTAGTTGAAACCTACAAAGAAGATTAACATAACCCCTAAACACATATGACTATCATCAATAGAGAAAAATGCTATTGAAATAATAAGACATTTTCCTTGTAAAAAGAATAAGAATATATTATTAAATCCATATGGATGAAGAATTTTTGATGGCTTCCTCTAAACCTCCCTTATCATGTAATATAACCTTCCTAAAATTTTATAAATACGGCCATAAGGCCATCAATTTTAACAACGTTCAGCACACTGCTAAGAGAATTTTTCCATAATTTAGGCATTCCAAGGGAAATTTAATAAAACGAAGGGTTATTTGTACAGGCTATTGTGAAATCAACACTTAAGGCTAAAAATTTTGTTTAAAGCGGTTGATCAGAAGTGAGTTGGGCAGGAGGGAAGAAGAAGATCTTAGGAAAAATAAAGATGGGTTTCGTGGATAAGCTGAAGGTGTTCATTATCAAGGAGCCTGTTGTTGTTGCTTCCTGCGTCATTGGTGGCATTGGTAAGTCTAATTTCTTATTCTGTTGCTCCGCTCATATTCATAGGCAAACACTGTAGCCCTCTTAAATTGTTCAAATAATACAAAAATGGCTGCTGATGATTCAATTTTGCACCAACATTCAATGTCACTGTATCAGGAAATGTAATGACACAATTCCTGTATGAAATAATAATAAAATGAGTTATTTGGTCTGATCCAAAATATCCATGTAAATAAAATTAAAATTCTCAAAACTCTTTAAAAATTTTGAGTTTTTCATAAAATTTGTGTCTACTATGCTTGTACAAATATCTTTTAGAAATCTTCGTCTGGTTTCGGTTTAAGGCGGCCTTTTGCATCGAAAATGTCCTCTATTACCATTACATCACAATCTCTGGATTGACTTTGCGTACTTAAATTATTATCTATCTAGGTTTCAATTTTTGGTTTATTATTTTTACAGTTAAAGAAAAACACAGGGTAGCAGTGCCTGAGAAATTAGAATTGGCTAGAATTTCTAATCTATCAGAGTGTTACCGTTCATTAGCATAAATTATTTAAAGAAAATACTCTATTTCGTCCTACTGCAGGACAAAGAAATTAAAACGGCTATTAATAATAGCAAATTTCCATATCCATAAAGATTGTTTGAAATTTCTTCTGGGTAGATTGCGTTGGATTTTTTTGTATAAGAGAGCATAAGGAACAAGAAATGAGAGTTGCATCACGGAGTGTGATCTGGAAGGTTGATGAAAAAATTCCAACGCAATCTACCCAGAAGAAATTTCATATAAAACTGCTATGTCACAAGCAGTTGTGCAATCCAATAAGTTTTTATACAAGCTACGAAACAGATGGTGAGCTTGAAGCCTTTTGTATCCAGCAACTTCCAGAAAAGATTTGGTACGCCCTTCCCTGTTGCCAGAGCTGCTGTTCCAAAACTGCATCTTCACCATCTTGTGCAATCGACCAGTCACCAGGCAATGCAGAAACCAAGAAGATCGTCCTACTTTAGCACCACGGTGCTTCATGGAAAAGACTACTTTGATAGTTTAACGCCTCAATATTTGCTCCCCAAAGCATGAGTTCTGTTGTGCAGCCATCAAAATCTTCAAAACCCAACAGATCTCCTCTTATTCTGTATTGGGACCAAGCCTAAATACTATGTCCATTTGAAATAAATGTCATTATCTATTGTATATGGAAGGCATTGGAGTCTACTATGATAAAAAGGCAAGAGCCGGTACCTACTATCCTTCTCCATAGATGATCCTTACTCGAATCAGCTCTGGTACAGCTTTTCATCAGGCTGTACAACTCAGGTGCTACTTAGTCATTAAGAATTTCCATCCCATCCTTTTCACAAATTTTTTCTCACCACTTTATCCTATATTTGATCATGGGTAGCCAACACTTATGAAGTTTCCATGGCTTTTCCTACTCTACAAGTGTTTTTCGCTTTGCGTAATCTATCGATTACTAAAGTGTTACTGTGGCCGAGGAGGACAGATTGTTTTGTGATAACTGAAGCCGCTATCATCATATTCATTCTGGGCCTGGATTGCCTAGATGTCTACATGATTTCCATGACCACATTCATAAGGCTGTACAACTCAGGTGCTGCTTAGTTGTTAAAAATTTCCACTCCTGCTTTTTCATGAATTGTTCACCACTTTATACCACATTTGATGGTAGCAAACCCAAAAGAAGTTTCCATGAATTTTCTTGCTTGACAAGTGTTTTTCGCTCCATCTGAGTAATGTACAAATTACTAAAGTGTAATTCTAGTGGAGGAGGACAAATTACTCTGCCATAACCTAAGCTGCTATCATCATATTCACTCTGGGTCTGAATTGCCGAGTTGTCTTCTTGGTTTCCAGTTTCCACTACCATCTGCAGCAATAGTTGTGCCAAGCATTTCTGACATATGGGCTCACAAAAGTTTGTTTCTGAAAAAATAGACGAGAATTGTGTCAGCAATCCCCTCTCAGAGCATTCTTCCATGCAACTATTACCTATTCAGCAGTAATTTGAGTTCCCTTATAAGCTGCAATTCTTTTTTTAGTTTGACATTTTCTACCTAACAAAAATATGCATTTTGAACATAAGCATCAACAATCTTTTTTTCTCTCCTGAAACGTTGTCTGTCAATGTCTTGCTTCTCCAAATTCTCAAAGGTTCACCTTTTTCCTTTGGTGAGACATGCCATTGTTATACATAGGATTTGAGCTAGTTATGGAATTGAACTGGAAACTGAGGGAAAAACACAACTTCAAAGAAAAATAAAAAATGTATACTGAGTTCAAGTTGCACAGCAATGATAGACCCAAAATTTAATCATCGCTGTCAATTTTCAAACAAAAATACTTCCATGTATTCAGACTTATTCTCCACAATATAGGAAGCAGAACAAGACAGAAACAGAGTTTGAGGGAGAAAAAAGAAACATCTTTAAATACCAAAATAATTTCAAACTAAAATTGAGACCAGAGTCCTGCTAATAACCAATTAAATGTTTCTATTGCAGTCTTCTGGTCATTTTTTCTGTACTTTCTGTTGCTCTAATCGTCACCAAATCCTTCCATATGTCTGAATGCATGAGCAGGGAGCAGAACTTATGAAGAGGGGCATATAGTTTTCACTTAAAGGCTCTCCCACATGGTGATTGGAGGAGGATGTGGTGGGATCGGTGCCTTGAAAGGAATGCGACTTTTGACAATACAGTTGATGGAATTATCATATCTACCCGATTAATATTCATTAGGCATATTTTCATGGACTCCTTAGGAATTAGTATGTAACTTCGGGGGTCTTGTATACCTCTTTCCTTGCCTAGGATACTATTCAACAAGGGATCTTCCATATATCCCCTAGACTATTTAAACTCAATGCCTTAATTCCTCTTAAAACCAACTCCTTTATTTGCCAAGTGATTGGGGTGGCTCTATTTCCGTTTTTATATGTATTAATTGAACTCATGGAAATATTAAGCATTTCAACAATAACCAAATGACATTGATATGTCTCCAGTTTGAGCTCTTGCTCTTCTTGAATGCATCAGCCACAAGTTTAGAAGTTAGTGCAATATCAAAGTCATGCCATTTCTTTTTTTGGCTAGCTTTAGTTTGGTAATTAATACTTGACTCTGGATTATAAGAGATTTTCCTATAACATCCAAAGAATATCATTAAAGCAAATCCTCTGTGATCTCTGAAACCATCCTTTCAAGCAGGGTCTGGTTTTCCTTTGGCTGCCCCATCAAATCTGATTTTGTGTCTTCCATGCTTGAAGGAATCCATCTGGCAATGACCTCTATGGATGTTCTTACAAGCATTCCATTTGATCTGTTGAAAGGCATGGATATTCCACCTCTCAGCTCATCAATTACAGTCTGTTAACACCACTAGCTCAACAAATGCTTCCTATAACCAATAATTTAATAAACAATCTCAATGCATGAGGAAAGTGGCCTAATTCAAAGGAAGCATGCAAACAAGTATGAATGATACTAGAAAATGACTGAGAACAGCAGTTGCAAGCATGAAAATGGGACTCAACACAAGAGTACAACTAGAGAAACTTTTAATTGGGAAAATTTCCTGTAAGAGTGAACTCAAAACTCCTCATTTCACTATATTTCAGCCTTACAAGTAGGATTAGTGCCTTTTGGACCTCCTGGAACTTATGGAAAGATGACTATCTGGGTTCCACATCTGCAATATGCCTGCAGCTATATGAAAACCCTGTTTTTCAGCCTGTAACACGCTTCCATGATCACCTAGGAAGGAAATAAAATGAATCTTATACAAGGCTGTACAATTGTTTATGTAACTTTTACAATCCATCATGGACAGGCTTCTTCATGCATAATGCTTGAAAGGGGAAGGAGCATTTGCTTGCAACTGTTCTATCTGAAAAGTTCATAACAATCAGAATGATTATAAAATCACTGGGGAGTTGTGAAACTGCCCCTACTGAAACCATTGGTTTCATTACCAACACCAAAATACTATACTTTTTCAACAATTACCTTGAATCTCTAATTCTTTTGAGATGCTCCGGATCAACCCAAGGTAACCTTTAGTACTGAGGAATGTCTGGCTGGCTTTGCAGCTATCATTAGCAAGGATATCTGGGTCTTTGAAGTCTTCTGACATCTTCTTTTCATAGAGTGACTACAATTGCTCTTTTAGTCATGCACCAATGTCCAATCTATGGACTAGGCCTTAACAATTAGGAGGTTTTTGGTCCCTAAAAGTGTAGGAACT
Organism: Chamaecyparis obtusa; assembly: GCA_027943335.1. Classification (NCBI taxonomy): domain Eukaryota; kingdom Viridiplantae; phylum Streptophyta; class Pinopsida; order Cupressales; family Cupressaceae; genus Chamaecyparis; species Chamaecyparis obtusa. The sequence continues at coordinate 652,707 of BSBK01001840.1, read as the reverse complement.
TGTCATGTGAGAAAATTTATTCCCTGCATCCTCTTTCAGATACCATTACCCTTTCCCTGGCAACTGCCCCTCCTGTCAAATTAGCCAAGTCTCTCTCTTCCTTCTGAAGCACAATGTCACTTTCCATCTCTTCTTGACTTGTGTGGAGTAAGTAATCAATAGGAGGCCTAAAGAAACCTTCTTGTTCATCAAGCATTGAACGATCAAACAATTGTAGATTCTTAGTATTCATAATTGAATACACTTCATGTATGAATGCAAATCAAGGCGAAACTTATTTTTATTTGTTACAAAATCTGAAATGAATTTTATGGCCTTGAGCTTTCTTGTTTGCTACTGTAGTGTATCCTTTCCTAGATACACCCGAACTCATTGTCCAACTTGGAACTACGGTTGTTCCAATGTGTATGCCTCTTTTTGTACCTAGCTTGTGACTCCTTCGTCCTCTCCTTAACAGGGAGATGAGTTTGCTGAATTCTATACTTAATCCATTTTTTTTCTTTATCTTTATGTATCTGTCCCAAGGCAACATTCAAAGGACTAGGCATTAGGTAGTCAAATCATGCCTTAAATGATGACAAACTTGTTGAAGTATAGATTTTGTTGTTTGTATGCCTGATTCTCATCCCATGACTTAGGATGCTTTTGATTATACCCTTTAAAGCACTCTATTTATGTTTGGTTCACCATTGTTTCCCCATCAGTTTGGGGATGAAAAGTATCTGATCTCTTCGATCAGGTGTCCATCTTTTCTCACAAAACCATGAAAACTCCTGCCAAAATCTTCTGTCATGGTCTAATATGATACTTTGAGGTAAATCAAAATGAACCTGGACATGAGAAAAAAACAGCTCAGCTGCATCATACCTTTAAGAGGACTCTTCTTGCAGGGAATGAGCACACACATCTTGCTAAAATGGTCCATTGTCACAAAGAGGTTGTCACACTTTCTTCTGACATGGGTAATCCTTCTATGAACTCATCACGTGAGGAATTTCTTTTTCCACATCCTCTTTCAGATACTGCTACCCCTTCCCTGGCAACCGCCCCTCCTGTCCAATTAATCAAGTCTCTCTTTCTTCCTTTTGAAGCACAATATCACCTTCCAGCTCTTTTTTGACTGTGTGGAGCAAGATAATCAATAGAAGGCCATAAAAATCCGTCTTTTTCATCAAGCATTGAGGGATCAAACAATTGTAGATTCTCAGTATTCATGATTGAATAACTTCATGTATGAAGGCAAATCAATGTAAAAATTATTTTCACATGTTACAAAATCTGAAACAGATCTTATGGTTTTGAGCTTTCTTGTTTGCTATTGTTGTGTATTCTCTCCTAGATACAACTGAAATCATTCTCCAACTTGAAACTATGGTTGATCTGATGTTGATCATGCCTCTTTTTGCACCTAGCTTGTGACTCTTTCAACTTTCCTGAACAAGGAGATGAGTTTGCTGAATTCTTGCAATGAACTTTTTGATTATGTGGACTTCTTAATCCATTTGTTCTTTATCCTTATGTATCTTTCCCAAGGCTTCATTCAAAGAACTAAGCGGTAGGTGCTGAAAACATGCCTCAAATGATGACAAACTTGTTGAAGTAAAGATTGTGCTGTTTGTATGCCAAATTCTTATCTTAAACTTAAGATGCTTCTGATTATACCCTCTAAAGCTCTATATTATTATTAGGTTCACTACTGTTTCCCCATCAGTTTGGGGATGAAAGTATTGATCTCTTCTGTCAGGTATCCATCTTTTCTTGCAAAACACACCAAAACTCCTGCCAAAATCTTCCGTAATGGTCTAATATGATACTTTGAGGTAAACCAAAATGAACTCTCACGTGAGACAAAAACAACACAGCTGCATTGTACATTTAAGAGTCTTCTTGCAGAGAATGAGGAGACATCTTGCTAAAATGGTTCATTGCCACAAAGAGATTGTCACACCCTTTTCTTGACATGGGTAATCCTCCTGCGAAATCCATGGAGATGCTCTCCTATGGCTGGGAAGCCACTGGTAATGGTTGGTAGAGCCCCAAATTCCTATTTTTTGGCTTGCTTATGCGACATAAATTGCAACTACGAATGAACTTTTACACAACAGATTGCATTTATGATTTATGGCCCACACACATACCTTTGAGATCTGCCATCGTCTTAGCAAACCTGAAATGACCAATAACTTTTAAGTATGAGTCTCTTCTATAACAACTTTTGAAGTATGAGCTCTTTGAAGAACAACAAACTCCTTTCCTTTTGGAACATACAGCTTGCCTAGTATGTAGAGTAACCCTTCTTGAACAAAGTATTTTAGGTTTGATTCAAAATCAACAACCTTACCCCTTACAGACTGCTTCTACATCTCTGTAAAATTTCCATCTTCCCCATAATTCTCTGCAGACACCTCTTTGGAAAAGCTTTTTAATTGAGAAAGAGGCCTAACCACTGAAGGTAGTTGTGACCTAGACAACATGTCTGCTAATTTGTGGGTCAGACACCATTTGTTTTTGATAACCAAGTGTAAGTGGAATTTTCCAAGAAATCCATCCACTTGTAATGCTTAGCTTGCTGCAACTTGGGTTGAGCTTGCAAATATTGGAGGTTTAGATGATTTCTCTGCCCATTAAGTGATGCTTCCATTTCTTGACTGCCAGACCAGAGCATACAATTCCTTGTCATAAGTGCAATATTTTAGGAGTGGACTGCAGGAAAGCTCAGAATAGTAGCACATTGGACTTCTTCCTTGTAGTAGAACTGTAGAACAACCCCTATAGCATAATCACCAGCATCCATCTTGACCTCCAAAGTTTGTTGAAGGTTAGACAAGATAACTGCTATGCCCTTAACCCATTGGATGTATTAGGATATGTGATGTTCAACTGTGACTTGTATAAACCCAAATATTAGTTATTTATTTGTTCCTAATTCTATATAATATTTATTATAATCTTGGTCAGCCTTGTTGGGAATAGGGAGGGAGAGATGAGATATATCCAGGCTTAGATTGGTGGCTCAAATTGGATAGATCTGGTCTATAGTGAAGTGAGCAGAGAGGGATGCCGAATGAATGATAGATGCAAAGGTCCACACCTCATTAAGATCATATTGACATGCTCCATGGGAATAGAAAGAATAGACCTTATTAGAGACATGTTGGGTACAACAAGGCGATTTCCCTTTTCTCCCAGATTCTTATGTGGATGTGACTACTCATACAACTCCTTGCCGGCATCCTCATTATCAAGTGTGAATAAATTGAGAAGCTCTAGTATCCACTCAATCAACTTCATTAAAGGTTCAACACATCTAGGGATGAGCTCAACAGACTATCCTAGTATCTATCCATACTGTATATTCGTATCTATGATGCAGTTCACTCAGTCAACATGCACTTCAAGGTCTAGTGGCCTATGGCACCACAACATCCATCCATCTATCCTTTATTCATGTGATACTAGTCATTAGTCACATCAAGTATCTGTTCTTTCATTGAGATTCTCCCTGATTTCTTTTTGCATGAAGTGCCGTTTCTAATTCTTATTGTGAATTATTAATGCACTTAATTGTTCTTCAATACAAGCTTCTTCCTTCAGCCTTATCTCAAATTAATGGGATTCAACCAAAACTCGTTGACTGTTCTCTTTGGATTCCTCTTTTTAATATTAATGTTGCCTAATGATGCCTATAAGTAAGAGGGAGTGCGATTTTTGAGTATCATATAACAAATTTTGTTCTTATTGTAAGAGTTTTCGAGGTTATCCCCTCAAAATGGCTGATTATAAGAGAAGGCAACAGCTTGGCCTATAGAGGTGACTTTTTAAAATTTCTTAATAATTAACATTTGCTATAAATTTAATTTATTTATTATTTATTATTATATTTATTTACTCAATCATAGGGCTGGCTTACCCAAGTAAATTTTGGGAACATTACACAAGCGCACTTTCAGGGTGGCCAAACCAGCTCAAAATAGAACTCATCAAGTGGCAAATTGGCAAAGATGGCATAGAACTCCAACCACTCATCAGGCACACTTCCATCATGGTCAAGCCATTGCAAATTCACACCTAAGTGATGGCAAATTGGCAAGAACAGGGGGAACCTTCATCCACAAAGTTAAGTTACTCAGGTGCACCTGGCTAAGCCATTGCAACTTCATGCACTAGAAATGGTTAAGTGGCTGTGAAAGCATGCCTATGAAAGGAACATGGAAATGGGTTTGGCACACTTTCATATGGTCTGTGAACTATTGGAAATCATGCCAAAAGCATGGCTAATGAATGTCAAATCAGCACCTAAATAATTAAGTAGAAATGTCACTAAAGGGGTGCAATTCCAGTGGGTTCAGCCAATATAAAATCCTGCCCAAAATATGGTGAATGCAACATGAAATTGCACCAATATTCAAATGAAGGAAAATACATCTAGCAGGCACACTTTTTCAGTTGCTTAGCCACCCAAAATACCCAGGCATGCTTTTAAGGTGACACAATAATGCAAAAACTGTCACTTTCCTTTAATTTGATAAGCATTCAAAAACAGCTTAATTCAGAGAAATTTTAAAGCAAAACTCATCCAATGTTAGGCACCAGTTTCCTTAGTTGGCCTATTTTGAGGAAAAGCTAGAGCGTTAAAGCATGACAAACATATTTGCTCATTCCAGTTACAAACAAAATTGTTTCAGTTGTCAAGTGCAGAGTCCTGGATTCTTGTTTTTGCAGGTTTTGAAGGTAGATTGGAGGTGACATAGTTAAGCATAATTTAGAATTATTCAGAGCTGCTGTTATAATTGAAAGATATCAGCCCCAAATGTCCCAATTTTCATCATAATTTTCTATTGTTACATGTCAAAAGAACCTGGTTTTTGATGCCAAGCTAGTAAAATGAGAGAAGGGCAGCGACTGTGATAAATTACCAAGCGTTTCCATCAACAAAGGCTGCTACTTTTTCTGAAGGTTATTGCTGCCATGTCAAAATTCATGTTTTAAGAAGCTGATTTCACAAAAGCAGTAGGGGGTATTTAGTTTGAGATTTTTCTTTTTGAAGCAACGAACAGTATATGAAGCAAGGAATATTTGAGGCAAGTATTCATGATAGTTTGGCAAAGATTTTTATTCACAACAAGTTCCAAAGTCATGGCATGTGGATTTTTTGCACATCAAATGAGTCATCATATTTGAGGGATACAGCTGGGCTGGTAAAAATCACAGAGATAAGAAAGGTTTATCCTTCATCAAATGACAAAAATTTAATGCAAGGTTATGTGATGTCTTTTGAAGTGTATTAAATTGCCAAGATATTCATAGTGTCATTGGATCAGAGTAGCAAGAGGTTTTGAATTTAACAACTGATATTAGCACAGCAAAATTTCAGTGAATTCATTATGGTCGGTGTTCCTGTTTTAGGGTCTTAGGATTGGCCGAGGAGTGTTTGTCAAGTCATGAGTTATTGGCAAGCTCATTGGCCTTACGAAAAAGTTCACAATTTTAGAAGACTTGACAAAGTTGTAAGTCAAAGTCATTTTAGATTTTCAAAATTGTGTAAGTGAAAAAAGTTTCTATTTTTTTAGAGGGCATAAAGATGTTTTAGGCCTTCGTATTTTATTATTTGTTTTAGGATTAGATTCTTTAAAAGTTGGTTTATTTTCTCTTTTCAAAAGATAGGGATAGGGTTACTTTAAAGCGGCATTTTTGTGGGAATATTATATTATTATTTTATCCCTGAAAGCTTCTTCTTGAGAGCTAATAAATAAGTGCTGTGAGCATGTAATTTAAAAAGAGAACATAGCTAATGTATTATTATGAAATTTAATGAATGTTTTTGGAAGTCATTCTTACGCTGTAGAAGCCATTGTTCGACAATAGTGAATGTGCAACTGTGATTGTTAAATCTATATTTGTAATTTCTTGGAGCAAATTGACTATATATTGTTTCAAGTCAAACTTTGTATTGGGAAGATCAGCCCATTTAAATTGTAGCTTTAAATGCAGTTTAACTGTCTCCTTCATGAAATCATTTGGTGTTCACTTTTTGACTCTCCTTAATGTAATTTGACTGACTTATGAATTGCCAGTCAGTGTTTTTTTTGTAAATGTTAATGAATGTTGTTAGAAGTCACGCTTTGCTGTAGAAGCCATTGTTCAACAAAAGTGATTGTGCAACTGTGATTGTTAATCTATATTTGTAATTTCTTTGAGGAAATTGACTATATATTGTTTTGAGTCAAAATTTGTATTGGGATGATCAGCCATTTAAATTGTAGCTTTAAATGCAGTTTAACTGACTCCTTCATGGAATCATTTGGTGCTCACTTTTCTAAATCTTCTTTGTTTTATTAGTCTTTGTTTAGCTATTAGTTGGCATTTGTTGGTCTATTTCATCAAACCTTTGTTTATGACTGAATATTAGTCTCTTTTTAGCTAGTAGGAAGCTGTGCTCATTCATGCTTGAATTGTATTGTCCTTTATTTTTTAAATTTTGTCCCAGGCAATGACTATTGATGGTTTGGGGCTTGCATCTGGCACCAAAAATAGTCATTTACCAATTTATATTTGATAATGCCCGTGAAACCTTATACAATGTGCATACTTATAAATTCTGCTAATTTAAGGTTTAGTTAGATCTTAGGGAGCTTCCCCTTATACTTTTAATTAAAATTTAAAACACTAACAGCCACGAAACCAAATGAAGCAATGAGATGTTCAACACCAGAGTGAGAATAACTTTTAAGGTGGAAGATTGCTTTTTTTTTGAGGTTCTAAACATCTAAGCAAATGTCCCTAAAGTAGAAAAATAAGGATAAGAAGTTCTTACCGAAATACTATGGTCCTTATTGATTTTTATTTCAAAATTGGCATTGTGGCATACAAGCTAGAGTTGCCTCCAACAACAAAAATACGTCCAATTTTGTATATCTCTTGTTTAATGAAACTTATGGATAACAAATTCTGGTACAAATACTGGTGCCTGAGCATGATTAAGAGGGACGAATCATCTTGGTGTATAACCCAATTCTCTAGAAACACATAACGAAGTTGAGGACCAGAATTTCATGAAATACCTCATCAAGTGGAAGATTTTTTCTCTTGAAAATGCTACATGGGAATATGAATATTTCACAATGATGAGGGCACTTGTTTAAAAGGAAGGGGCATGCTGTGCCCTTAGCCCATTGGATGTATGGGGATATGTGATGACCAATAATGGTCCTTTTTAAGCTAGATGAGCCTCATTGGGACTAGAGGATTCATATTGTCCAATGATGCCTCTAAATAAGACGTAGCGACTTGGTGAATATCACATTTCAAGTTCTATTCGTTGTGGGTTGCCTCCTTGAAGCGGCTTACTATAATCAAGTATTTGCATGTTTTTAAAATCTTATATTATTTTCTTGTGCTAAGTAATTAATAACACAAGTGCATGGCTGATTTTATGGTTGGATTCCTTGAAATCCTTCTATTGTTTGCTTCACCATTTGAAAGTGGTAGTAACAGCATTTAATGGTGCCGCTATGGATGAAAAAGAATTCACAAACTTCCTCACATATTGCACTACTCCCATGAAACTTATAGTCATTGATTCATTTCAAGGTATAAGCTGTTTCACCATGCCTTTTATCTTAGCCAGATCTATCCCTAATTTCCAATTGCATGTCCAAAATAGACAAATGATTGCTGTGTAGACTCACACTACTTACCATTCAGCAACAATTTGTTTGCCTTAAATACTTGCAAGACTTGTTTGAGATGAACTATGTATTCCTCATGTGTCCTGCAGCACCTGCTAAAAGTTAGAATATCATCCAAGTAAACTATCACAAGAGACTCAATAAATGGCCTCAATACCTTATTCATAAGCCTCATGAAAGTTGCAGGTGCATTGCACTATCTGAATGGAAATACCAAACATTCATAGAGCCCTTGCTTTGTCTCGAATGTTGTTTGCGACACATCGTCCTTAATTTTGAATTTGTGATATTTGGGATTGAGATCTAGCTTGGTTAAGTATTTAACATGTTTTAATTTTTCCAAGAGATCATCTATCCATGGTAAAGGATACCTATTCTAATTTCTTGATAATTATCTTGTTCAAGGCTCTGTAGTCCACATGCATCTGCCAAGTACAATCTTTCTTAGGCACCATTACCATTGGACAATTGCAAGGTAATGTGCTTGGTCTTATTGCAACTTTGAATTCATTGGCTTTAACTAGGCTTTGCTGACAGTGTCTTATGTTGAGAAGAAGACAACTGAATAGCAATTGAATGTCATGCCTTTTTGATCTGCTTGTAGGAAACCCCTTAGGCTCTTCAAAGAGCTCTTTAAACTGCTGTGTCAACTGATTCATGGCATTTTCTTCCTTGCTCTCATGCAGCCCATGGACTGATTTTATTTCAACTACCACATTTTCTTTTTTCCTGCACATAGAAGTAGCACCAAATTACCACTAGCATCAGTTAACCACCCAGCTTTTGTAGCACTCACCAGAGGAATTTTGGATTTTCCCACCTATTAGTTGAGAACTATTGAAGTATAATTGTAATCTTTAGTATAAAATGGTCAATTAGTCTTTAGGATAGACTACAGGAATATTCTTTATTCTTTTTGGTTTATTAGTTGTAAGTTTTATCTTATTAGTTGTCACGCATATCCTTTTTAAATAAAGCATTTTGTAAACTTATGTAAGGAGACTTTTGCTCCTTGTTTGATATGGAATATCTTGGAAATCATTCTGCCACATTCTTTGTAATATGGTATTAGAGCCCAAGTTGAGTTTCTTTGGATCTTTGAATGCATGAAGATCTACAAACTGCTGTCGGCAGTGACGACTTCCTTGCTTCTAACATAGATTGTGCTAAAGGATCACTGTACAGAATAGTACGATGCTCTATAGAGTAAATATTTTTGTTGAAAATTGTGCAAGGGTTTTCTGTCAAACTTGTGTGGTATGCCTTCTGAAAATTGTGGATTTTAACTTTTTAATCACAACTAGTTTATTTAGAAAAATCATGCTTGGGTTATTCAAAAAAATCATGCCCTTGTTTTCTGCAAAATTGTGCTTGTTTTCTATTAAATCGCACATGTTTTTCATAGGTTATGGTTGGAAAGAAGTCTGTTTAAAGTCTTTTGGTGATTTTTTAACAAAATAGAAAATTTTATTAAAAAATTGTGATTTTCTGGATTGTTTTTAGGGCTCAGATCAGCAAAAAATGCATGCTGGGTTTTATTTAGCAATTTTATTTGACAATTTTTTGACAATCTTTCCTCTACAAAAAATTGTGGGTGTTGCAGTGCCGCCTAGGGTTTCCCGTAAAATTGCACTAGTCTTTAGTCCCTTTCTAACCTATGGCTAAGGTTTAGCAATTTAAAAAAAAATAAAAATTAATGCAGGTTTTTAGCCCTTTTTTTACAAAATTGTGGTTGTATGGTGTTGATTTAGGTTTAACCCACAAACTATTAAGTCTAATAGTGAAGGGTTTCTTTTATGTGATTATGAGTTCCCAGAAGGGGATGGCTGCTTCATAACCCAACACCATGTTGGAAGGCAGTCAATGCTTCATTGAAAAAAAATATGACACGTGGCAGCATTGCATGCTCACAATCTTCAAGTACAGATGCACCAATAAGATCATCCCGACTTTGTACTTCGCTAGACGTTGTCGGGAAGTAAAGACTAGGATAACTTTAATGAACGTCATTGAGAAGGGGTCACATTGATAAAGTTATTAGTGAGCAAAATGCTTCTAGGGGTTCGAACAGACAACCTTTGTGGAGATTTGAAAGCGCATATGAGATCTGCAAAAGATGTTAGATAAAGGCAAGGAATTCTTGAAAAATATGCTTTTCTCAATCATGATAGATAAGATGTCTTTCAAGGAGCATTTGATGAAGATCAAAGACATTCATGATCAATTCTTTGTCATAGGTTGCAAGATGGAAGAAAAATATATGGTGGTCATTATGCTGAAAATCTTACCACAGTCCTATGAACATTTTATTGAGGCACTCAACATATCAACCAGTGTTGACCTGAAATTCAAAGAGCTATGCAATAAGTTCTTGCAACAAGACATATGGGCGAAATAGTCTAGCAACAATAGTGGTACACATATTTTAGAACAAGCTTTTGTAACCAAGGACAAGGGAAAAGGCAAATGGCTTGGGAAGAAAGGACAAGGATATAATGAATAGACTAACTGCACCAAGCTTATCTTGAAATTTCACAAATTTATTAGGATTCAATGACTTGATAAGAATGTTTACAGTTTGATCCTTAAAGGGACAATATTGCAACATCATCAATCCATCTTCTACAAGTTGATGATGAATTGCCTTGAAGATTCACACGTTTAGTATGCTCATGGAAGACTAGATATTTGGCAAGCTATAGTAACCCCATTTTATCACAAAACAATGTTGAAGGCCCTGCTTGATGCATCTTCATGTCTGTCAACATCCTTTTGAGCCATACTACCTCACATGTATCTTTTATTGTTCCCCGATACTTTTCTTCTTTCAAGGAAAGACCTTCTGCCCTTTGCTTCTTGCTAGTCCATTTGATTGCACCTATGCCAAGGCTGAAAACATATCTAGAAATGGATTTCCTATCATCAACAAAATTTTCCTAATCCAAGTCTGTGAACCCTAGCGGCATAGGATCTTTGTTTTTGTTGAACGAAATGCCAAAGTCAAGTGTCCCTTTCATATATCTCAACACCCACTTAATTGCAACCCAGTGTTCTGCCTTTGGTGCTGTCATGAATTTGGAAATGAAAATTCACAACATAGGTCAAATCAGGTTTAGTGGCTGTAAAATAGATAAGGCTGCCCACTAGTTGCCTAGATGTTGACTCATTTACTACCTTTGAGTCTGTTTTGGTTGAAAGCTTCAACCCTTTCTCCATAGGTGTAGATGAGATTTTGCAATTTCTTATCAAGCAAACTCTTGGCATATTTAGATTGAGAAATAAAAATAGCACTGCTTGTTTGAAAAACTTCTACACCTAGGCAGTAATGTAGGAGGCCTAAATTAGTCATGTGAAAAGCTTTCCTCAAATTACATTTGATTTGTTCAATCAAATGTGCCTCACTACTTGTAATGATGATATCTACATAAATGACTAATACAATGATCTCATTGCCTACAACTTTGATGTACTAATTTGGATCCAAAAACTACTTTTGAATCCTCGTTCAACCAGATACTTGTCAATTTTGATGTACCATGCCTTGGGTGATTCAAGACATATAGAGCTTTCTTTAGTTTGCATACCTGATGCTCCTTTTGTGCAACTTGAAAACCTTGAGGCCAAGACACATACACTTCTTTCTCTAAGTCGCCATTGATGAAGACACTCTTTACATCCATTTGGCAGACTTTCTAACCAAACTGAGATGCCATGGCCAAAACTAAATGGATGGTGCTCATCTTTGCTGTAGGAGAAAAGGTCTCCTCATCCTTGAGACCTCCATCTCATCAAGAACTTTGTCTCTCATCTCATCATCTAATGCCTCCTTATCAATGTATGAAACAATGCATGCCATGACCTTCTCATCGGCCTTAAATGTAGTAGAGAAGTAAAACTTTGGGTTCAACCTATAAGCTAAGGTATGTATTGGTTAGTGGTGTTGGTGTGTCTAGCTATGCTCAATGATGTGCTGAATGATCTATCCACCATAATAAAAAATGACCTTGTTGGCCCCATCCATGGTCTCATAGAAGTAACCCATCGACATGCCATCTTTATCCACCAAATGAAGAATATTGGCCAAAGGTTTATCACCTAAAAATTGTTTTCTTCTTTTTGAAAATTATACAAATTTTACCCCCCTTTGCCCCCTTAGCCCAACTTTCTTTCTCCTGTTTAGTATATTTGGCATATGGATACTCCATCTAAGCATTGGACACAAACATTTTCTTGAGAGAAGGAATTGTAGCAACAATGCTTTGCAAAGTGAGGAAGTGGGTGGCAAATAATATGTCTCTTGGTTGCATAAATTTGGTAAGTTATTTAGCATCTTCAACCACATTGTTGATGCATCTGTGTTAAGATATAGCTACGATCGGATATATATATATATATATATATATATATTAAGATCATTTAATATTTGTATATGTTACAATGTAGTTAATATTAACAATCAGTTATGAAGGGTCATGACCCTACGTAGCATAAGCCACGTATGGTCATGGCTCTTCAAGACATGACTATTCAAAGGATATAAATGCATATCGATGGCTGGTGAAAAGATAAATCACAATGGTAATCTATTTCACACAGCAGTTATATATATTCTCTATAGGACGATCTTAATTTTACAACAATCCGATCTTCCAAATGTCCTCTCATCAATTCCAAGCAATGTGTAGCACAAGGAGTCCAAGAAATAGTAGGATGCCTCTCTATAATAAGTCTCCCAATGGATACATCAGTTACTTCTTTGTTTGTGATAATTTAGACAACATTCTCAACCCAAACCTCTTGCATGACCCCATCTAGTAGATTGTAACTAGTCTCAAACATTTGTGGACTCTAAAAACATCAATGTGCCGTTAGAAGCTACAAAAAAGTTAAGAGCCGTATTATGCCCATTTATCCATCCATCTGATTAGATGCTATACCTCTTTCTCCACCATACTTTCTTGATCATCAACCACAAGCAGCTTATTCTTTACAGTTTCCTTTAACAATAGTCCACTCAAATATCTAGTTGGAGTTTTAAACCCCTTATTTCCAACTATTAATGCATTTATCCATCCTTCCTAGTATGGGTTTGTAATGTCCCTTTTTTGGGACATTAGAAGTCGATCAAATAATTAAGTTTTAAAGTTGTGAAATCATATCAAATTAAATGACAACTAAATAAAGTATTAAAATGACTTTGATGGGGCTTAGCAAAAATTAATAAAGTCATTTTAATTTAAAAGAGGGGGATAATAAAGAGACAAAGGTAAGGAATTCCAAGAGACATGCAAAGGGAAAACAACTTCAAGAGACATGCAAAGGTAAGGTATTCCAAGAGTATTAAAATGACTTTGATGGGGCTTAGCAAAAATTAATAAAGTCATCTTAATTTAAAAGAGGGGGATAATAAAGACACAAAGGTAAGGAATTCCAAGAGACATGCAAAGGGAAAACAAAGAGACACAAGGATGTGCTATTAAAGAACATTGTTAGACTCATTTTGGATATGCTTGGTTTATGCTTGATTATTGTTTTCTCTTGAAGAATTCTAGGAAGCTTTGGCTTTGAAACCTGAGGATGGAAACCTTTAGGATTTCTTGGTGGATTGGACGAAAACCCAATTCACTTCTTGGTGGATTTGCGACGGAGTTCACAGCTGGGCAGATTTGTGATAGAGGTATTTCATTTCTATATGAAAAATAAGATTGTAATGATCTATCTTCATATTTAATTCAGATCTCTATTTTAGTCTAATATTACATGATTTTCAATGTAATATGTTGGTTTAAAAGAAATCAATTGCATGCAAAATGTTTATTTAAATTTTTGTGGTGCATTTTGAAAAATTTGGAGCAAATATCCTAGGAGGATATTTTAGTGGTATCAGAGCCGGTTCTTTTTCCAGCCTTGAGGTTTTATGAGTAACCGTTAAGTGCAGCTTGGTTGCCTGTTGGGTTTTGGGATGGCTACATTGGAAAAAACATTCATTGTTTGATGAGGTTCAGAATTAAGATTTCAGGCTAATTTTGCATTATTTTTGGTGTTTGAAGCCGTAAGATATAAAGCCAGCAAATATATACAAAAAATTCAAAATTATGATATCGCCTCATTTCTTGTGGTGCTTTTAAACTTGCCGTGAGTTTAATTGTTTGGGCCGTTTTGTTAAAAGATTGATATTTCAGTTTAAGTCGAATTATTATATTCCTAAGGTCAGTGTTGGAACAATAGTCTATCCGTATTACGGCTAAAGATTTGGAATATTGATATTTGTTGAAGGTTTAATATATATTTATATTAAAAAAAGACATTTGGTTATTATTTGCTGAAGGTTTAATATATATTTATATTAAAAAAAACATTTGGTTATCGGGAATAATAAAGATTTATAGCCTCTGCCTAATGTTCGATATATTCATATGGCGAGTTGCTAGACTATATTCAAATCTCATTGAAATCTTTGCCGTGAATATTTTGGGCCGTGAACATTTGAATATCACAGAACTTCAGGAGGATAAAATTGGGAGGTTTGCAAATTGAGTGATTGACTATATTGGCTGGATGGTGGTAGCTCAGGATGAATGGGTGAGAAGATTCAAAACAGAAGAAGGTTGAACGATTCATGCTGCTGTGATAGTGTTTAGCACCAACAATTCATAGTCTTGGATGGAGCTTGGAGGACAGTTATCCCCTTTTTGTAAGTTAGTATTGATTGGATTCTTAGTGGGTAGAGACAACAATCTCAAACAGGTCGGAATTTACAACCTTGGGAGTTTTCTCAGATTATTGTTTTCTGAGTTCTTACTTGGCATGAATTGTATCCCTTGTATCAACTTATTGTGGTGGAGAACAAGTGTGGAGCTGCGTAGAGTTTAAGCAGTTCCTGTATTTTCTGGAAGCATATCCTTCTTTGTGACCAAACACTTTGCCATTGAATACTATCGTCGTTTATGGGGTCCTGATTGCAAGGTGCGTGATTTTCTTTGTGTCGTGAATCATTTGGAATGAGAATCAATACCTGTTCATTTGCTGCTAATAACAAAATTTAATATCAAAGGCCTTTCTTACATTTGTGGAGGTTGAGCAATTCATCCGTTTGAAGCTTTGGAGGTATAGACATTAATACTAGTGGTCACTGGTTATTGTCGTGGCCTATCTTGGTACAGGAAAAAAGAAACAACTAATGCCATTACAATTTCTGACCAAGGTTTCTGGAACTGTTGGAATTTCACTCTTGTTTGAATGTCGTGATGGATGAGAATTTGGAACAAGTTAACTGAATGCGTTATTTTTCTATGAAAGCCATTAGAACTGAATCTAGGTAAAAATGCTGTTACATCATACCCGTGCTCAAGAATGTTAGCTAGCAGTCTTCAGTAAGTTTTTGTTTGGGCTTTATTGATGTAAATAGCAAGATGGAGCTTCCATATTTATTCAGAGCTTGTGTGAGATTTTGTAACAAGGGTCTTCTCTAAGTTATGCTCGGTGTTTGTTGCCTGAGGCCTTTTCTCAGGAGTTAGCTGGAGAAATTAAATTGGTGGTTCTAAAATTCTCAGAATATTCATTTCTGTGATTGCCGTTAGTCCAAAGACTCAGCAGTAAACAGGATTCTCAAGAACTTTGGCAGAGTCTTGTATAACTTCAGGTTGATTCCATACTTGTGCACCTGTTATGGTGACTGGATAACTCCCGTGCTTGACTCCAGGTGCAATAACATTAACTCTTAACTGCCTGTAGTACCGTTTATATTTTTGCAGTCTCATGCCATATTTCTATTGGAGAATTATTGAAAGATATACTGTGTGGTGATTTTGTATATGGCAAGCTTCTGTTGAAGAGTTAACATTGGAATTTTGGACAAGGAGTTGTAATGATTGATATAACATTTGTTTCTTGTTCCGCTATGATTTTGTTTACAATTGTTATGACAAATCTGTAAATCTGTAGGGAACATAGTTAGCAAACTGAATGTATTCAATTGTGAAAACTCAAGATTATATGTCCATTTTCTTCCCTTCAATGAAGTAATCAGCTACAGACAATAGAACAGAGATTTTCCTGTATATAGAAGGAAGTATGTAAAGTGTGACAAAATGTATGTGAGGAGGAATGCAAAATGTACACACTAGGTCCAATGAACTCTATTCGAATGGTCTGAATATTGTTATTTCCTGTGAATATTATTCAGTTGAGATCTGAAATTGGAAAACAGTGTGTGTGACATTTGTTTGGTGGAATTAGCCAGCTAGAGAAAAGCCCAAAATTGTCTTGAATTGGGTTGGGGTTCTTACAATGGTATCTTGAAGGGTCTAGTAAGCAAAATGAAGACAATGGAAAACTTGAAAAGCAATCTTTTCTCAATAGAATTTAATGATACATTCAATGACGATCAGCTATGGGACTTGTAGAAAGAAACGGAATTAGGGAATTGGCTCTATGTGATTGGATTACAATTGGAGTCCATGAAATTATTGGATGGTATTCTTTCTAAATTAGAGGAATTAGATTCACATCTGTCTCATGTCAGTTAGATTGGAGACTTTTGAATTGGGCTTTGTAACCCTCAATGCTTGCTTTGGTCCAATAGAGGTTACTGGAACATCCATGTGAAGAGGTGAGTCTTGTAGTTGCTTCTTGTCATAGTGAGATTATAAGAATAACAACTCTTGTAGCACCCTATAATGATGACATATTGAAGAAAGTTCTACAATTGATTGTGGGGAGTCTACACGGGCTTCATAATCTCAAAGCCCCTACTTTTGGTAAGAGGGCTAAGATTTTAGAAATAATGGCAAGAACTAGATCATTTATCATCATGTTGGATCTCAAATGTGACAAATTGATTCTTCAAATGTTTCAATGCTTCTTAATTGAAGTTAGGAAGCATCATCTAGACAATGTGAGGGCTTGTATGCAAATGATTTTATCTGTAATTGCGGATGAAGATGATATCGACAGACAGTTGCAATTAGATGTGTTAGCCTTTTGGAGAAAGGAGTATAACATCTCACCCTTGGCTTATGAGTTCTCCAAATGACTGATTGAGCCTAAAATTGAAAGGTTCAAGGAACACGACTATAAATGAACTAATCTCAATGGGTTTACAAGTTGTAGGATCTTCCAAAAAGAGTAAGAATCAAATGAAGAAAAAGCAGATTTGTTTCACATGTCAAGAGGCATGGACACTTGATCATATTTGTGAAATTAATAAGGGAAAAACCATATTGCAGCCAAGTGGTGATGAGGGAAAAGATATAGGTGAGAATGGTGCCATGACTCGAGGAGAAAACTAAATCTACAACTTTGAATACATGTATTACTATGCATGATGAAAGTAACAAGGATAATTATTTCCAATCAGCTAAGGTTGATAACATAGAGGAAGAATAGTTTGCTACAGGTAAGGGGTATTCAAAACTCATTGTTGGTGATTTGTAGATCATTATTGATAAAACATGTGAGGAGGAAAACTTATTGGATGAATCCATTTATGATCATAATATTGTTCCATTAGAGCTTTATGAAGAGTGCATGCTATCATTTGGTGAGATAGTTGAGTTTGATAGTGTTTCTACAGTTGATAGCCAATAAAAAATGTTAATGTGTGACAACTAATGTATCTTAGATGAATTTGAACAAAATCTTTTGCATTGCAAGATTTAAAGGATAGATTATTGGTCATAGAGGAGAGAGTTGTGCAACTATTAACAAGGGTAGATGAATCTCACAAATACATTGAGGATCTTGCTTGGAAAACTCAAATTGAGGAGAGACAAAGGCGAGTTGCAAATGGAGTCACTAGCACTCAATTCCACACACTCAAAGAAACTTTTGAAAGGTTGAAATCAGATTACTTGCAACTGCTAATGGATAGGGATCTTGCTATCAAGTTTGTAGAAGACAAGTAAAGAGAGGTGGATGAGTTTTGTCTACAACTGAGCATGACTCATTACTCATTATACAAGGCTGAAAATCAGACTTCAATAGTGGCCACTCACAAGGAAGATGGACTTAATTCTAAAACCAGGAGATCATACAGATTGTTGAAGGAATCAATACCCTTTGTGTGAATGAAAGTTAGCATAATGTTTCCACCAATCTCTATTCAAATGAGACACATGTTAATGAAGATCAAAAGGACCAGCAAGATACAAACTGAAGAAACTTGATGACAATGTTTCTATGATGCTCTAACGTGCAGCAATGAAATAGTTGCTATAGCAGATTCTAGGGGCAGATTTCAGAGTAGTTTCAACCATGGGGCAAAAATGATCAAAGATCTTCCAAGGTTAGAAGAAGTTGTGCATGAGGAGATTCTCAAACAAGACAAAGATAAGGGGGACCATGTAAGTTCAAACAACAATATGCTGATTGGTTTTGATGATCACAAGGAGGTTGATATGCTCTATGCAAGTAATCTTGGTAGGAAGCACCACTTGTTTCAAGAATTCAGTGCTATGTATGAAGCTATAAGTATGAATCCATTTCCCTCAATAGTTTTTAAAGTGAAGTTAAGAGCTGGTTGCATGATGGTGAGTGCTAAATATAGTCATTTTCAAATTTGGGAAAGGAATGTTGACAAGCTTTTACCAGCAGATGACAAGAAATGCATTCTTGAAGAGGTTAAAAATCACATTTTCAATTTTAATAATGTTGATACCATTTGTTGCAGCGGGTTTGCAAACTTGTTTTTGTGTGATAACAGGCTTCCAAATTATAGTTTTGATAGAGTAGAGCATCGAAAGCATGATGGGTATGGGTCCAATAGATGTGAGCACTAGTCTTTGCAAAAGGAAGGTGGTACTTGTCAGCTTGATTGCATTGTGAGAAGTGCATATCATTTCTCTTTCATCCTGCAAGCTGATGAGTTGAATATGTTTATATTGACAAATAAGAAGAGACTAAATGATTGGTACAAAGAGGGTTATACTTCATCATGGTATGAGATGTACTCTCATTTGGAAAGAAGATTTGCAACTTGTAGGATTTTTAGTTTGCATTTTCCGGATGGCTGTTATGATGTGTTATAGATATGTAAAACTAAGAGTGAGTTGTAGTCTTTAGGGGATTGGGGTGATAGTTCTCCAAATTGGCCTTGGGATCCAGGGATCTTATTGATGAATGAGTTGCATCTGAACATATTGTTCCACAATGTGGCAGGTTTTAATTTTAGTTGTCCCAGAATGTGCCATAGAGCTGCTTGCAGATTCATATGAGATCTTTGTATTGGTATGTAGATTCATGATTGCTTGAGGACAAGCAATCTCTAAAGAGGGAGGATTGTAATGTCCCTTTTTGGGACATTAGAAGTCGACTAGATAATTAAGTTTTAAAGTTGTCAAATCATATCAAATTAAATTACAACTTAATAAAGTATTAAAATGACTTTGATGGAGCTTAGTGAAAAGTAATAAAGTCATTTTAATTTAAAAGAGAGGGATAATAAAAAGATAGAGGTAAGGAATTCCAAGAGACATGCAGAGGGAAAACGAAGAGATACAAGGATGTGCTATTAAAGAACATTGTGTGGCTCATTTTGGATATGCTTGGTTTATGCTTGATTATTATTTTCTCTTGGAGAATTCTGGGAAGCTTTGGCTTTCTAAGTGATAACTTCAAGTGAAGGTTGTGCTCTTGGAACACATTGTGTAGAAAATAGAAATTTGGTGGCAGTAGAGAAAAGACAACTAGAAGTATAAGCCTCAACAATCTTATCGGTCGAGGAAAAGTGGATGATGAATGTTTGGGGCAGCAAAGGAATCTATCAATGAATTAAGACTGGCATTCATCACTGCTGCCATTGCTTCCTTAGTCCTCATCTTGCGTTTTTTTATTTAATAGGGCATTTATTTCTCTTGACACCTTCATTGGTCAATGCAAAGCATGCCTTCACATTATGTCTTGGTGTTTTAACACTGTGATCTTTAACCTATTGATTCCTCCTATTTTAAGAAGCAGACAAGCATTAAACGGAACTTGGCCTTTGATAACAACCGGTGTCCCATACTTCCATGCAGGACCTTTGTTGAACTTGGTGTTGCTGATTTTAACATTGAAAAATAATCAGCAGGGTTTAAAAAAACATTATGAAAAAGTGAAAAACATTTAGATGAGAATAGAATGCAAATACAACAGAAAAACGTAAGGAAATGAGGGATGGTGGGGAAACGAGCAACATTTCCCCTAGGTTTTCAAATTTTGTGATTTCAATTTTAGAGAAAGAAAAAACAAATAGTTAATAAATATATATCAGTTGGAATCTTTGGGTACCTTAAACTCTGCTTCCAATCCCTTCTTTTAGCATGTTTAGTCACATGGATGCTAAAGACGTCTTTTGCTGGGCAAAAAAAGAGCATAAAATGTGAAAAAGTGAAAATTTCAGGGTTTCTTGGTATTCCGGCACTAGGCAAGTCCATGCCCAAAATTAACGAGTCATCATCAAAAACTTGGCCAAGTCAGTGTAAATCTCACTAAGCACTTGTTCCACTGAGTCAGCGAAGTACTTGGTGAGTTTTCAAACTATGCTTGGTACTACCACTTATTTCCTTCTCAAACTTCTCTTTTATACTGAGAACACCCCCAAGTACATCCAGAACTGAAGCAATATCGTCCATTTTAAATTTATTGTGGAAGATCTCAGTTGCACGATGCATTTAATACTATTGAAGCAATCCCACAAATTCCAATTCTTTTCTTCTCCCTCATGGTCCAAGCATTCACATCAAGTGGCAGTTCAGCAACATAGGGAGAGAGAAAATAAATCAATAGTCAATGTAAAAGAGCAATGAAGCAGCAATCATACATCAGCTTTTCAAGGTCAGATTTCAATATGACATCAGAAGAATACCAATTTATCAAGCTGCTCAATCAATCAATGTACGGAGATACACACCTAGGCAAAGCTACATAATGCAATAGGAGCAGCAAAAATGGTTTCATCTAACTCTCCTTAGAAAGCCAAAATGCACAACAATGGAATTTACTTCACAGTAACAAAAAACTCTCTCATTCTTAAACAAAAATATCTATAAAAGATAAAACTCAAGCAGATAGCTCTGAACATCAAGACCACGGTTTCAATCACACTGGCAAAGATTATTATCAAATGGGCAACTCAAGAAATGGGCTTTTGAATTCTGGATGCTACCTCCACTGTTGCTCAAGCCACCTCTGTTGGTTCAACTCAGTTACCCTCTAATGGAACCAAGCACTTGCTGCCTTTCCTGCATTACTTCTCCCAGAGCCCCACTCTACTATGCATGGCACCTTCAAATCCCATGTGATTTGTACACTTAAACTAGATAGAGTCATGACACCATACAGTTGATATTAAACAACAAATCAATACCAGAATGATCAACAATAATTGGAGGCAGTATAACATAAGCATGACCCTCAAAATAACAACCAGATTATCATAGCTAAGCTTAGGAAGATCAAAACCATAGTCTAAGCATAACTGTCAATTTATCTATCTCAGTGAAACAAAACTTCAAAATGACAAGACATCACTCTTAAGGCTCTAAACACATTAGAACCAGGGTGCTGACTGGGTGGGGCATTATATATTTGTAATCAGGCCAGAAATGTATTAAATTATTAATACCACCATGAATTAGATACATAGCCAATGCGTATTTATGATAATGAGATAGAGGCGAAGAAATATTCTCCTAGCTAAACTTTTAGGAGGCAATCTTAGAGAACATGTATGCAAAGAAAGATGACATGCATGCAAAAAGATATGCAAAAAGATTTGTAGGGTGATAACTAAAACTACAATGCAGGTTCTAGATATTCATTGAATTATTCACAATACGTTTATATTTGCACGGAAATAAGATTTTAATTCATATTTATGAAAAGAGTCCCAAGTCTGATGTGCATGGGTCTGAAATACACCTGTGAATAGTTGTTCTGACATATTTTTCATTCCCTGTGTTACCTCTTCAACCCAGTTGCTACAATATTCAATCTGTTTCTCATATTGTCAACCTTTAAAGGATACATAAACTACCATGATTGTTCATTACACTATGATCATTGCAAACGTTTGTGGAATGCTTGTAATCAGTTACTGCCTCTTACGTCGCCGATCTTTCAAATATAAAATTACATTGATCAGTTGGTCAATGGACTTTGTTTGATCACCACAACTCTTCATGCAAAATATGAAGTTGGAATCTGATATGTAATTTCAACTCAACAAAAGGCTTCAAATGTCTACTTATTCATGCTCATAGTGAAAACTTTAATAGTTAAAAAGCCAAAAATATAACTATTCTTTGAAAACGACAGTAAGTAGATACAGTAGAGATATTTTGAAGGTGGAGATTATTCTTATGAATTGATAAAAACAATAGAATCAGGTGCTTAAAAATGTTGACAAAGAAGTTGAATGAAATTACTAATATAAAGTTGTCAATCTTTCAAATATACACAAATTACATTATCAGTTGGTCAATGAACTTTGTTTGATCACCACAATTCTTCATGCAAAATATAAAATTGAACCTGATATGTAATTTCAACTCAACAAAAGGCTTAGAATGTCTATTTATTCATACTTTATATTGAAAACTTCAGTAGTTAAAACTAAAAGCCAAAAGTATAACTACGCTTTGAAAAAAAACAGTAATAAGATACTGTAAAGATATTTTAGAAGTGGAAATTACTTTTTGGAATTGCCTAAAGACTATTTATCAGTTTATAACTAAAAATTATTTAAATTATATGAACAGCTAACCTCCATATTATAAATCTTTAAGGTACAATAGAACCAGGTTCTTAAAATGTTAACAAAGAAGTTGAATGAAAATTGCTACCGATTTAGCTTTCCCTTTTGGATGTTTGCAGGGTTATTTCTTCCAGCATTTGTTAGGCCTATTTTGGATTCTATGGAAACAGCAAAGGCAGTTCCACATCCAGGTTTAAATGAGGTGATGCCCCGTCCTTCTATGATGAAGTTTTCTAGAATTATGAATTATGTTTCCTTGCCTTGTAAAGCATGATCAAGTAATATTTGCCGTTTTATTTGAGCAGGTTGTTGCAGGCATGACCGGGAAAAAAACATGATCAAGATATTTAATCCAAGAATATTGCTACAATTGGCTGGAGCCTTGTTATAATTGTAGGAAAAATGTATTGCTTTAAGACATATTTTTACAGCATTTATTTAATGCCGTTGAACATTGAAATAACTCCTGGTCCATCTGTTTTAGTTTGCTTTACTGTCCCCTGCTCATATCCATGACATTGTTGTGATCGTCTTATTTGGATTTGTGGGAAGTATTGCCAAACTTATTCGTCGAGGTTATGAATATTCTCATATTTACCAATTTTCGGAAGAATTGTTTTTTACCTAAAATCTTTGAATGAGAAACTAACGAGCTTTGCCCAAAAAGTTTCAATATCTTTATCCTGTATTACTGCTTATAATTTCTTCACATTGTATGATAGCATTTCATTTATTTTGAAACATGGGTGTAAGGCAGTAATTAAATATATGTGCTGGTATATGAGCAAATGTTGAAATCAGCAACTGTGATCCTGATTCTGCATGGATCTGTCATAATTTATAAAATTTTAGAGTACTCACTCCATTTTTAAGTATATTTGTGTTATGTCCCCTTTGGAGGAGTAGTCCGGAACAACTAATTAGTCTATTTAATTTCTGTAAGCTAAGTTAAAGTAATTATTTAATATTATCCTACAAAGTATACTTCAAGGATAATGTTAGTACATTTTGAGACTCATTTTCACATGCTTCGAATATTTTCTTCTAAATTGGATTTGAGAGTTTCTTGAGGAGCCAAACCACAAGACAGAAACCTAAGGGTACTAGATTTGGTAGTGAGACTAATCTACCCTGGCCCATTTGTTGGGGAGATCACATAGATTTCTCACAAAAATTTTCTGATATTTCTTTGTGGATTATAGGCAAGAGGTTGAATGCCATCTTTTGATATTCCTTGATTATTGTTGAAGAGGGTCGCTACACCTGGGAGAGTGCTTGGATGCCATAGCAGTTAAAGACGTTTGGAGACTAAATATCATATTCTACCCTCCTTGCTAGGTGTAAATGTTAATCCTTGCTGGATGCGAGATAACTCTGCAAACTGAGGGTCTTTGCAATGAGGCGTGTGGGTTCCTTTCTCTAGGCATCTAGAATTCAAAGTATGTATTGAGTTGACTTGTGTGTGTGGGTTGGAAAATGCATCATTTGAGGTGTTTTGAATGGAGATGCTGGGCGGCTGGATGGTGAGGAAAATAATTCATATTGCTGCATGGGAATAATGAAATCAGATCTGCAAGTTGTAGACATCTTCAGCATTCGCCAGTTGAAAGAAATCTCTTCTTTTTGCACTGGAAAACTTCTGCCATTGGGATGGCTTAGTCGGAAATGCTTTGATAAAGTCTCATTTTGAATGTATGCTGGGCGAACTGTTTACCAAGAGCTACATTTTATTCTCAGACTGCTGTGCAATGTTGCATGTATTTTCAACAGCATTTCTAAAGGGGGACTTTGCAATAAAGAGGTCAGATTTGGATAATTACAGTTGTTCTTTAATATTATAGCTGTGCAATTCTTTTTCTGTTCATTAATAGATATTTCAATCATTATTATGTTACAAGCAAACACCTGTCACAAAAAAAATCTACATGGCGAATCATCCATTCTTGTGCAATAAACAAATCAGAAATAATTGCCACCGAATAGTGCCAAATTTGAAAGATTTGGGAAAAATCTGGGTGTGGAATTTTACATTTTGGGTAAGTTGACTGGTATTCTGGTAAGTGTAAGAACAATTTTACTGCCATGTTGCTACATATCAGAATACCTATATTACAACAATATTGTATTTTGCTACCATGTTGTGTTGAAACTAAAGCAATTTCAGGTATTGCTGTAAGCAGTTAAACAGCAATTTTATTGTGGCTCAGAATACATTCTAAGAAATAACTGTTAAGGGTGAAAACGATGTGATTGGAAAAGGCAACAAAATGTTACATATATGCTAGTGTTAGCTTTCTTGAAAATTTTGAAAAATGTCAGTTGAAAGTAATAATTAATTAAGGAAGCTTTGCATACATGCGTACATATGTATTTAAGAGCCAAAATTTAATGGCAAACTTACTTTACAGAATGGTGTGCACGCACTCCAAACCACAACAAAGTCACAAAGAAAATTAATCACAATTTGAAATCATTTAAGAAAGAATTTCTATACATAAATTCTTCTTTATTAAATGTTGTACACAAGTTCTTATGTACACCATGAAGAGTTAACGTTTGCTAGTCTACCTCAATCCTATGTCAAAATGGAAGCTTCGGAATAGGATATGGACATGCATCGAAGTATAAAGAATAGAGGAATTTTGTTGGATATTATAACTGCAACTGCTTCATAAGATATATAGATAATGCATCGAAGCATAAACAATGCACACGAATAGTTTGACAAAATGCACCAAAGAAACATAGTCTCTTTAAATATGCACAAAATGCATTTTTTAAAAAGAAATTAAAAACTTTGAAATAAATAAAATTGAAGAGTGGAAAATCAAATTCCATATAATATTAAATGTTATAATTACAACTATCTTGATGGACATGCAAACAAAATTTAAAAGCACAGACAGACACATCTACTGTATAATAGATTGCCTCCAAAAGTGTGGTCTCGTGAACTGGAAGGATTGCAGGATGTGCACAAAATGGATTGTTGATTAAGGCTTTAGAAACATTCAGGCAGATGCCATTGGCATTTGTAAAACCCAGTTCCACAACCTATGCTGGCATCCCCTGCCTGTGCTAAAATGGAAGAGGGTATGGACATCTGTCAAACAATCACGGAAAGAGGGTCTTTTGTGAGACATTATAGTTTGAAAAAATAGGAACTTTACATTAAAAATAGTATATATATCACAGGAGGAGGTAGAGTCTTGTCAAGATATTGTACCTCAATAATTTTCAATATAGCTGCCAGCATGCGCTGTTTTCTCAGCAGAATTCCTTAGCCTCTGCTGGTGTCTGTTTCTGTTCATTAATGTAGATCATAGTAATTAATACAGAGAATACTGCTTGAAACTTCTCCATGAACTTGTGTTCTCTGTCTTGTGGATGTCAGGGCTCAATAAAATTTATTAATTGAAGTAGTCTTTGTAATTGTTTGGACCATTTTTGCTGATTTTAAAGAATAACAGTATTTATATCTATTTACTGTGGTGTAAAAGTTTTAATAAAAGCTATTAATTGTAGCATGTCTCTTGTGATTGTTTGGACTATTTTGATGTTGGGTATACGAAAACACTTGAAATTTGTTGTTATGTGAATTGCATATTATTCACTGTGGTGTAAGGATTCAATATAAAATACTTGTAATTGTTAGGACCACCTCGTCCTTATGTCGGAAATACCCAGCACCTATACCTATCAAATTCATTGTCCTGTCAACTGCAAATTATTCATTGTGATGAAATTATTGTCAACCCTTAAGACTTGTTAAGAAATGATATAATAGATTTATGTAAAATCAAGAGTAAATGTTTACCTAATTTTAACTATTAAAAATTATAAAATTTAATAAAATAATTAAATATTTTCAAAATATGCATTCTAATTTATTTTACAAGAGTAATTGAAACTTGAAATCTTTCTTTGATTTGTACGTCTAAATTTCAACAAAATTTCAACATTTGTACATGTGCATTTGAGATGGGACTAGAAATTGTCTTACTAGCTTAAACTTTTTCTATTTAGAATTTTTAGTCTCATTAATTATTACTTTTGATTGTTTTGTATTTATTTATTTTGTTAAATTGAATAACAGACTAATAAATTTCATAAGACCACGAACTTCCATAAATTTAAGAGCTTAAATTTCTAAGTTTAAAATACATAATGAAATTCATGAGACCATCCATTTAAAAATATTTTCAGTTCATGAAACTCTAGGCTCATATGTAACCTTGTCTGTGGGGTTTGGAAAATTGTTCCACTTGTATTGATTCTTCATACCATTTGAATTTTCAAGATTTTTTTTGAAATTGATGTGTGATTGGTAGACTCTCTTGATAAT
Source organism: Chamaecyparis obtusa (assembly GCA_027943335.1). Lineage (NCBI taxonomy): Eukaryota > Viridiplantae > Streptophyta > Pinopsida > Cupressales > Cupressaceae > Chamaecyparis > Chamaecyparis obtusa. Next base: position 625,940 of record BSBK01001840.1, on the reverse strand, counting down.
CTATAATTGTTTGAATATATTTTTTGTATTTATGTTAAAAATCCATCTTATTTCTATATACATATAATTAAATACTAAAATAATTTACCATCTTTATATAGAGAGGTCATTAAATCTGAAGATAATCTTATATTTGATTAATTTATATATTACAGATATGAAATTATTGATATACAAATTCACATAATCTAACCCAAAAACCTACATGCAACATATTTTATTTTTCTTTATAATATATTTTTTAAAAAGGTACAAGTTTGATTATTTAATACTTTTGTGGGGATGAATATTCTACTAACTGCTATTTGATTTCTTAAGGTGTTTAGGGGAGAGGGTCCAGTAGTTAAGCATCTTAATGGTGAGGTCCCATGAGGGGGTCCTATAGGATATATTTTTATGGAGCTGGAGGTCCCATCAAGTAAAAAATAGATTGCCAGAGTATTAAATTGAATCTTTTCCTCAAAAGTGGCAGCCCCTACTTTTTAGAGTTACATTTAAGCATGAGACCTCTCACTTTAAAATAATCCTAAAAAAATCTCAGCAACACCCACTGAAATTTTCTAGGAAGCCCTCCTTCATGGGGCAACACTCTGACTTGGTGCTTTTCAAAATTTTAAGGAAATTTCAAATCACTTTCAAAATTTCTAGAGTATAAGTGTCCAAAAAAGTCCCACAAAATGTGAAACCCATACATATACTAAATTATGTTTTGTCACTGATGTGACATCATATGATTGGTTGCTTTTTAGATTCAAAGAATACATTTCATACAATCATGAATAGTCATCATCAACACTAACAATTTCAAACTCATAACTATTGATACAATATTATAAAAAATATTGAATATTAAAATACTATAACAATAATTAGAAAACACTCAACTAATCTTTTCCCTAATCTATAGATTAAACATTAGGTCTTGATTTTTTAAACCATTTGATTTAATTCATTCATTGTTCTTAAGTGAAGTACGGCTTGTTCGTATATTACATAACTAAAGGAGAAAGGAACCTTTCGTAAGAAAATTCTAGAAGACTAGATAAAATCCAGGATTTTGTGGTGGAAAATGCCCAGAAGACAAATGTCACCGAATTCTCCATCATACTCTCCGTGCATTGTGTGAATGAGACTTGTTGAGGTAACTCCAGCCTGTTTTTCTGATTGACCCAGGCTCAATTGTCTTCACCTTATTCCCATTGCCTATGTAAGGGTAATGCCTACAACTACCTAGCACTTCTCAGAATCTAAACAAGAAATTGCACTACACCAATGATTTTGAGCTCATGAAACCAGGGTTTTTAAATAGAAATTTCCATTTAATTTCGATTATCTAAACTGGGTTTTCTAAATTGCTGCACATAGATCATCATTTCTCTACTCCTTGAGAAATGAATGATGAAAGTTGAACTTTCCCTGTATGTGAATGGTTAAGGTCACTTACCGCCTCTGCAGGCCGTGCATCTAGCCCACAAAGGTATTTGCACTACTTGAATGAGGGTTGGGTTAAAACTTTTTATTTGGTAACTCATTTTAGTTAAGATCTTATGTTTGATGGAGGATTTTATATCATTTACAAGATAATTTTTTTATGATGGAAGATTTTCTGTGATCTACATGTTCATTTTGTTCTGTGATAGGAATTCAGAACTTTAAATTGAATCCACTTTAGTTCAGAATCAAAGAGTATCTAGATATAATCACAGTCTGTCACTACATAGCTTACAAAATAATTTGCCCTACCTGAGTGAGGGTTGGATCAAAACCTTTTATTGAATAACTAAATAAAGATGTTATTTCTGATTGAGGATTTTATAACATCTACAAAATAATTTTGTTGCGATGGATAATTTTATGCCATCAATGTGATTGTTTTGTTATATGATAGGGGTAAGAGTCTTAAACTGAAACAACTTCAGATAAGAACCATGAACTGGGGCTCTAGAATTCTAGATAAAATTACACCCTCATTTTTATGATGTAACAGTGAGGAACTCATTCAGAACTTTTCAATTTTCTTTATGGACAAAAAAATCTATTAACTTGAATCTTATATTTACTTTTTAATCCTAAAAAACCAGGATATCACTGCAGAAAAGAGTAGGCTCACAAAATTCCTTAAGTATACCAACTGTGATTTGCAAGCCAAATAATATATTCCTTGCACTAAGAAAATTTCTTGGCTCTACCAAACAGGCAAGTTTCAACCCAGGGTCAGTCACACACCTAATACCTGTATGGTAGAAAATATGACAGAAGTTCCTATTAGATTTGGCACATTAACCCCTTTGGGGGCAGCCAAATTCTTAGTAAGTTTTGTTTGTTGACCTATTTGTGTGACAAAATCTGCAAAGTTGATGGGAGCTAGAGAAATCCCAGATAAAAGAAGATCCCGGGCTTTAAAACATAATTTTGGAAGCGTGTTGGAATTTTATGGAGATTATGTGCTACAGGACTTTAAATCAAAGGTAAGATAGTATGAAGGTACATTCACAAAAGTAAAAGTGAGGAGAGGGAAGAAGCTAAGAGTGAGCATAATGAAAGGGAACGAAGCTAGGTAGATAAGCAATAACTCCAAGCATAAATTACTAATGGCAATTGCAAGGTAGCAGCAAAAGAACAGTCACCACTTCCACAAAACAATATTGTTAGCAAATTCCACATAACACAAATTTGGGTGTATGAATTGATCTCAAAATCAAGAAAAAATTGTCTTTAACCATTAGGAAACACAGCTGGGGCCACAAGGTACACATACAAAACAGAAGTGAACACCCAGATCTTTTCATCCCCACTCCCATAAAGACTATCAATCTAACAGTCTTCATTAACGAATAAAGATTTTTTTTTAATCCATCATATCTGATGATTTGTTTACGGGTTTATAAATATGACACTATATATAACGATTGTTTCTTCCAAAGAGGGCTTCAACTTGTAAATTCTTAGAATTGTGAAAGACAAAAGAAAAACTGTCAGAACTTTCACATAAGAACATTTAGTAAATAATTTCACACAATACCAAAACTTAATAATAATACATTCAGGCTACAAAGAGAAAGCAATAAAAATCTTCGAACCCTCAGCAAATAAAGGTTTTTCCAGCGTTCTTTGGTATAATTATTTCATTTGAAAAGAAAAATAAATAAATTAGGTAATGATTCTTTATCTTTTGAATAAGATTTAATGTAAATAAGATATTGAAGAGTACACATATATAATATTGAAGGGAGGTGAATTAGTATTGTAGATTTTAACTTTTTAAAATTTATAAATACATAAAACAGGAAATGAACGCTCATAAAGATAAAAATACCAGATTTCTTATAGAAAAATCTTTTGAATAAAAAACCACCACATACAAAGCTTTAAATATCAAAATGGGCACCAACCCAATTTACAAAAGAGAGCACCAACTTCTTTCAAATCACCAATTAGAACATCTGAGGCACCAACCCCATTTAGAGCACCAACTCGATAAATACACAACTTAATATCATTTTTCAGAATACGCAGCGATACATCAATGTATATCAGTGACACAAATTCTTCAAATCCTTCAATTGAACATTCTTCTCTTTTAAAATAACTTCAAAATTCAAAATTTATGTATGAATCTGAAACACTATTCAGTCTCTGCAAAATCCCCTATATAAAACAATTCTTTCTAATCTTTTAAATAATTGAACTCCACACACACATAAACCTTTTAAAAAATATTCTACATTTATCCAATCAACACATCAAGTATCTCTGAGTCAATTAATGTTGCAATATGACTTCTAGCACATCTTCTTGTCGTTTCCAAAGGCTTATCACTCTCATTTTTTTTCTAATACACACATCTTTTGATTTGGTAAAAACACTCCTATTTGCAACAAGACAACCATTGCATCACCAAACAACTAATTATTCTTAAAACACAGCATACTCTATTTAGCAAGAGCACTCCACATGTTAAAACACTCAAATTGAAATCCATATTTTCATTTTTTTTCCTTTTGAGAAGATAATGCTTTCAATTTCAAGAAAGAACCTTGTTGGCATGAAAAAAAATATCAAAATGCACACACTCCTTAGAAAACAACACTTCACCAACAAAATTCCTTTATCCTTATAAAGTAACACTCAGCACAATTCTAACACCCCAAAAATAGTTTTTGTCTCATATGTCATCTCTTAAAAAAAGCAACTCTTTTCCTTGCTCAACACCCTTCAGAAAATAGCTCCTTCCAATAAAATTGTTCCAACTGTTAACCTGAAATATTATGAACTGCTAGCGTTAAAAACAAAGAGGATGAATAAATAAAAATCTTTCAAATATATATATATATATATATGAGACTGTCTTTGTATTCTTGAATATGTTTACGAGAGGATCTTAATTTACCAACTACTATCACACCAAAAAAGAATTAATTTGATTTCAAAATATAGGAAGAATTCAATAACAAAAAAAATTCTTTTGACATTCACCCAATGATGTGGCACATTAATCTAACAAGGCAAACAAACAAACAACTAACAAGTAGCTCAAGCTCACGAAGTAGCTTAAGTAGCTCAAGCTCATCAAGCAACTCTAGTACATCAAGCTCGTCAAGCATCTCAAGCATGTCAACCAACCAAGTAGCTTAACCAAAAATTCTAATACATTGAGTGATCATCTAAAATTGATATAAACTTGATCATTGATCTTTGACATCATTGACAATATATTCAACAATCTCCCCTTTTGTCATTGATGGCAACCCATCTGAAATCAAATTAAAACAAAGAGTTTCTCCCCTTAACTTACCAATGCTACTTCCCTTAACACTAGTACAAAAACAACAATATAAGGCTAAATAAACTACTAAAAATTGCATATAAATGACTAAACTTAGTCACGCAATTATTAGTAGTTTATTGCTGGTCATTTATTTAGTCATGTGATTTGACCAAATTTATGACTAAACTATTTTAGTCACTTGATTTATTCAATTGATTCGATCATCGATTTGGTCATTAATTTAGTCATTATTGTAGTCATATATTTAGTCCTATATTTAATCATATTAAGGCACAATGGAGTCAAACCACCATCCTCTTGCTTGTAAAGCATATGCTCTTCCATTAAGCTCACACCCTTTAAAGAATAATCATTGCAACGTACACAATTGAATCATGATAGCAATATCACAATTTGACTTGATTTAAAAAATATCTCCAGCTACTTATCAAAATGTTTTTAGGGCAACAATAGAACATCTAGAATAGTATCTAACTGGGTACTAGCATTTCTATTGATTTTATACAACCACTAATATGACATGCTTAGTGATAACAAGAACAAAGCAATTGCTTACAATATCCAAAAATCATAGATGATGGAATTATTGATCATAACTTTAGAAAACTATTGATGATGAAAATCAATGATGTTCTAAAAAAGATTTTAGGGATGGAGAGATGTAAATTTTTCACATCATTATTTTGGATCACACTCTATTATCTATTAGTCAGATGAAGAAAGTAAATAGTATGAAAGAAGAAAATACTGATGATAGATGAAATGTGATCCAAAACATTGATGTAACAATTCATGTAAGATTCCCGACCATTGATAATTTATGCAGAAGAGGCTTCTACCTCCCTAATAAGTACTTATGCAAAAATGATGAATAATCTACCCTCCATCTCTTCTTCCAACACAATTATGCTTGTGAAGTTTGGGGAAATATATTTTAGGTTTGGAATCTATGCTAGGTCTTTCTGAGGAGTTTTTAGGAATCTCTGGTCCAATGAAAGTGCCCTTCTTCAAAAAAATCTACTAGGTTGGTTTGGTCCTTACTGGCTCCTCATGTTTGTTGAAATTTGTGGAAAGAACACAATAATAGGAATTTCAGAATTAAGGAAGTTCCCTCTCAGGTGGTTTCAAAGAAGGTTATCAAGGTTGTTAAAGAGAACTTTGTTAGTGCCAGCGAGGGCAGCAATCTTGAAGAAGATGATATCAGCCCTATTTCCTCCCTTTTTTGCACTTTTGATTTCATAAGGAAAAAGGATAATAAGAGAGCGGGCTTGGTGTGGATGTCTCCCCCTGAAGGCTGGGTTAAAGTTAATTTCGACGGTGTGGCTAAGAGGAACCTAATACTTGCTCGATGTGGTGGACTGGTTAGAGACATTTATGGTAATTGTGTTGGCATCTTTGCCTACCCACCGGGAAATCAAACTAGCCATATAGATGAAGCTATGGGATATCTCCAATCTCTTAAAGTTGCTAAAGATTTGAATTTTTATAATGTTTGGCTCGAGGGTGATTCAAATAACATAATTAAATGTTTTAAAGGTGATTATAAAGCTTCATGGTCTATCGAACTTATAATCAAGGACGTTGACACCATCATTAAAACATTCAATAAGGTTCACATTTTCCACGCGTATCGTGAGGTGAATACGGTGGTAGATCATATTGCGAACATTGGAGTGAGTTGTAAAGATATGATTACTAGGCATGGTGAGCTAAGGTACGATAAGGGAATTAATGAACTCATTAACTATGACAAGACACAAAGTAAAGTGGGAAGTATTTTTGCAGATAATGGAAATGATAAATACAGACCATGAAAACAAAGAACTCATGAAAGATAATCAGGGGAAGTACGCCAAGGCTATTAAATTACTCATTTGGATTGGTTTATGGGTCATGTTATGGGTCGCATCTGCCACTAACCTGAATTGCAATACCAGTATGGGTTTGAGTATTGGAACCGGTAAGGGTTTGAGTGTCGAAGAAGGCTACCTCTATCCCTAACGATATCCAAGACCTCAAGGATACTATGGAGAGTATGATTGTGATGGAGGAGGAGGTTGTGGCTACTCTGAAGAAGTTGGCTTAGGTTTGCCTCGTGGTGTCTCTCTGGCTTTGGTTTTTGTCTGTTGTTGTGTCTGGTTGTTGTTCTATTGCTTCTTCGACTAGTATTTTGGTTTTGCTGGTTTTTGGCTTTTGGGTTTTTCTTGCTTGTCCTGTTTCCAATAGTGTTTTTCTTTGATGGATCTTAATGCTTTTCTTTTGTATTTATCTGTAAATGGTTTTTGGGTCCCTTCAAAACCTATTTTTGCCTTAAATAAAAAACAATGCAGTTAGATTCAGGAAAATTTAGAGTGATAAAGATTTTACAATGGAAAATTATTGGTGATATATATTTATAGAGTACAAATCAAGATAGGGAAGTGGAGAGGAAATCAAATCACCTTATATACAAAAAAAAAATTCCTGTATGTTTGTTGTCCCATCCAAACTCATTGATGTTTTCATCAACATCTAGAGTCTCTCCATTGATTGGAATGTAGCTAAGGTAAGTGTGATCTTTAGTTGCTCTGTGAAGCCATGCAAAACCCCACAACAATTTGTCCTACATATACAATTAAAGTGTTAGTGTAAGATTAGGAAATGGTATAGAAATCATAAATGAGAGAATAAAAAATCTCATAAATAATATATGCAAACCAATCTAATCTACCATAAAAGCCATTTGAAACAAGGATTCAAAAATATATGCAAAAATAACATAGAAGCCCCCTTGGCTTGTCCCTTTGGTGAAATGGTGGGGCTTCTTGCCTGTAGGGCCTACAACCAAGGTTCAAGTCCCCATAGGGTCGCTCTCTACTATGGTTCTTAATTGAGAGTTGTTTGACTTTGACTCTTGGTGAAATAGTGGGGCTTCTTGCCTATAATGCTTACAGCCAAGGGTCAAAGATTTTTTTAAAGTCAAAATAAGCATCATAGACTAGATGATGGAGTTGTCTGCTGGGGCTCCGCTAGATGCTGGAGCTTCGGCTAGGGTTTTGCCTTCCGCTGGAGCTTTGCAGTCGGCTAGGAGGCTGCAGACTTTGCTGGATGTTGGAGCTTCTAGGGTTTCATCAACTTCTGGAGTTGCGGCTAGGTTTTTTCCTTCTGCTAGTGTTTCGCAATTGGATGGGAAGTTGCAATCTTCTACTTGAGCTTCTAGGGTTTCACCGGTTGTTGGAGATATGGCTAGGGTTTTTCCTTCCACTGGTGTTTCGCTGGTGGATGGGAAGTTGCAGACTTATGTTGGGGCTCTGCAGTCGGTTGGGAAGTTGCAGTCTGCGCTAGATGCTGGAGCTTCTAAGGTTTCTCCAACTACTGGAGCTTCTCTGTCTGCTGGTGCATTGTCGGATGCTTCCTTTTCTTCTAGAGCTTCTTTGTTTGTTGGTGGGTTGCCAAATGCTAGAGCTTCTAGGGTTTTTCCAAATGCGGGTGTTTTGCTATCTTTTGGTGCACCGCCGGTTGTTGGTGCTTCATTTTGTGCTGGTGCATTGCCTTTTGTGGGGTTGGTTGGGTCTTTTGCTGATGTTGTTTCCAAGACATTTGGAGTTGCGAAGGGACATAGGGTTTCCACTGCCAATGGGGCTTCCATTTCCCTAGTTCCTATTTGTGAGTCTTTATCTATCAAGTTGTCATCTGATGCTGATAGAGATTTGATGAACAATAGTGAAATTTTTAAATCCCACGGACTGATTTATCGATTTCAAGGTTTTTGGCCTAGCCTTCCCTAATTGCATGATTGGATCTCTCGAAGATGGGAACCAAAATTAACAGGTACTGTTAACATCTTTCCAATGGAAAAAGGCTTTTTCATTACTAAATTTGATAATGTTGTGATTATTTCTTTTGCTGGGAGGATGAAATTTTTTTGCTCCTGGCCAAGTCGTGGCACCCTGATTTCAATCCTTCCACTGAAATATTTAGTTCTATCCCTATATGGGTCAGGCTCCCCAATCTACCCCTTCATCTGTGGCAAGATTTTGTCCTTGAGGAAGTGGGTGGGGCTTTGGGGGATTTCTTGATGACTGATAATGATTCTGATAATATGTATCATTCTATTGTTGCTCGTGTCTTGGTAGACATTGATACCTCGAAGGGCTTCCCAACTGAAATTAAAATTGAATCATCCTTGGGACCTTGGATCCACCAACTTGACTTTGAAGGCATTCCTTTTAGATGTCGTAAATGTTTTAAGACTGGTCATATTTCTTCCCAATGTGGCTTCATTTCCAAGAAGAAGAAATCTTCTCCTTCTTGGTGGAAGGGTGCGTCTACCCAACATTACACTGTCTTGAAAAGGCACTCATCCCACCCTGAGATGGAGGTTGCTCTTGATATTGGCAATCCTCTACTTGCTAGTGAGAAGGTTGGCTTATGTCCTGATATTAATGTTCTTGAAGGGTTTGCTAGGGCTGTTGGCTTTGTTCTTGTACTTGTTGCTAGAATTGAAGGGTCTGCTGGGGCTGCTGGCTCTGTCCCTGTCCTGATTTTTGGACCTGATGGGTCTGCTAGGACTGTTGGCTCTATCCTTGTCCCGGTTGCTAGACTTAAAATTTCTCTTTCTACGCTGGGTGATACCAGTTTTTCTATTGTTTCAGTGGGTTCTGGTTTTGCTGGCAAGGATGGTATTTTATTTGATGTCGGATCAGACATTACTACTCCATATCGTGATTGCCCTTTGGCTGGATCTAATGGCGGCCCTGCGCTAGCTGTTTCTCTAGGTGACTCAACCCCACTTTTGGGGGTTGGTTCTCCATCTATGGATTCATTGTGCTTGCAGAATAAGGCTGCTAGTGTTGAAGAAGGATGGATTACAGTTAGAGGCAAAAATTCTAAGAAATCCACCCCGAATTTTGACATGACCCTTCGATCTCATTTGAAGGGGACAAAAAGATAGTTAGTGTATCTTTTGTTGTGGATTTCCAATGTTTTATCTTTAGCAGCGGTGTGGGTCTTTCTTTGACTGGGTTCTTTTGGGTGGTTTCATGGGGATGGTGGCCTTTTGTTTTGGCTGATCTATTGTGTTTGGTGTACTCCTATTGATATATCTTAAGCTTAAGCTTATTCTTTGTAAAGGGTTTTAGGCCCCTTCAAAACCTATTTTTTCCATTAATCAGAATATAAAAGCCCCCTTCAAATGTAACTCTCATGTTCTCCTTTCTTCTCCATAAAAATGATGTGATGTAGCTCTATAATCATGATATAAGATGCAAAAAATATAGAAAGAAAAGTGATAGAAAGAGAATACTAGGATCGTGGTTAGCCCAATTAGTAAAAATGAGGCTTAATTTATAAGATTTGCAAGAGAAATTATAAATTTAGTAATTAGGTGTGCAAAAGGGCAATTGTCATAGAGTATGACAATTGTCATAGATTATGGCAATTGGCAAATTTAAAAGAGAAAATTTGTCATTAACTATGATGACTTATGACAAATTGAATGCACAATTAGAAATTAGTGAGTTAAAAGGGAAAATTTGTCATAAACTATGACAAATATGACAAAATGAGAAAAGAGAAAATTGTCATAAACTATGAAAATTATGACAAAAGGGAAAAAGGAAAATTGTCATAAACTATGACAATTTATGACAAAAGGAAAAGGGAAAGTGGAGGCTAAAAAAGAGGAAGTGGAGGCTAGAAATGTGGGTGAAGCACAAATTAAGGGATAAAATCCCATTTGGCAAAAGAAGGGAATTATTGAATTTTAAAATTTATTTATTCCCACAAAATGGAAATTAGGATTTAGGAATTATAAAAATTTCACAAATCAATAATTAGCCAATTAATTAATTGTGAAACTTAGGGAAAAGGGTTAAATAAATTACATTTATTTACCAAAACTAAGACTTAGGGATAAATTATGGGTTATTTACCCCTAAAGAGGGATTTAGCTGACTTTGACCAAATTGATGATTGTGATGAGGCAAAGGATCAATTTTGATGACTCTGATAATTTTGATAATGACTTGAATTGATTTTGATAGCGATTGATTAGGTAAAAAATGAGGAAAAATCAAGGAGAAATATTAGTGAAAAAGGATGAAAATTAGACATTAAAGACATGTTAAAAAAAGGGGGCACATAGGCGTGACCATTTTTTAGTGTCTAAAATATAATTAAAGTGTCAATGCACTAAATTTAATTAGTGTCTGAAGGATGTTATTTTATTAGGTGTTGGATCTGACCTTACTACTCCATATCTTGATCGCCCTTTGGCTGGATCTAATGGCGGCCCTGAGATGGCTATTTCTTTGGGTGACTCAACCCCACTTTTGGGGGCTGGTTCTCCACCTCTGGAATCATTGTGCTAGTAGGATAAGGTTGCTAGTGTTGAAGAAGGATGGATTACAGTTAAAGGCAAAAATTTTAGGAAATCCTCCCCGACTTTTGACATGACCCTATGATCTCATTTGAAGGGGACAAAAAGATAGTTTGTTTATCTTTTGTTGTGGATTTCCAATGTTTTATCTTATGCAGCAGTGTGGGTGTTTCTTTGGATTAGTTCTTTTGGGTGGTTTCATGGGGATGGTGGCCTTTTGTTATGGTTGATCTATTGTGTATGATGTACTCCTAATGCTCTATCTTAAGCTTTTTCTTTGTACAGGGTTTCGGGTCCCTTCAAAACCTATTTTTCCATTAATCAAAATAAATTTAATAATACTCTATGAAGCATTTAAAAGTATTTTAACAATTAAAGAGTCATATACACACGTGGTATCCATCAAAGACATAGTAGAAAGGACACACTCCTGCTCTGAGGTTGTGATTGTATGTCACCCTATATTCATCTCCAATCTAGAAAACCTGTTAAACATATGATCACAGTTACATTTTATTGCTTTAACATTGAGACAATATCATATAAATATATCATTTTATAGGAGAGTCCAATATATATATTTTTCTTGGATTCAAATTATTAAAAAAAAAAACTCAATAAAAAACAAAATCATGCAATCAATAAACAGTTAAAGACATGAAGATTTATGAAGTTTGTTGTATAGTATGCTTTGATGGATGTAAATAATCCATTCCAAAGCTTTCATTTTGTCACAAGAAGGGAAGATGCTGGTAAAGAATTTGGATTCCAAAGCTTTCATTTTGGCACAAGCAAGGAAGAGGCTGGTAAATAATCTGGAAATTGCATTTGCTTGAAAGTTTCTAAAGCCTTTTCAACAAATAATGAGTCTACATATTCTACAATCATAGTATTCCATAAAATTGTATCTATTTAAGGCATTTTGTCAAACAATCCACATGCCTTGTCTGAGCTTCCACATTTTGCATACATGTTTATTAGAGCAATTTCCAAGTATAACTAACAAAAATCCATCTTCCATATTGCTTTGATGGATATCCACACCTTGTTCCAAAGCTCTCATTTTATCACTGGTAGGGAGGATGCTAACAAATATAGTGGAGTCTAGCTTTACACCTGCCAATTGTGTTTTCTTGGTGGTCTCTCTAAAGCTTTTCCACAACATCCATCAAAGCATAAAGGATAGAGAATTTTTGTCAAATACTGCAGTTACAACTGCCCTGATAGACATTTATCCAAAATGTGGAAGCAAACCAAGGCTTCTTCAATATACCTAAAAAACAAGTGATCTCAAGGACTACGATGATTGTAGGATATGCACAAACTAGACTTGCTTGTTTCAAAGCTCCTATTTTTCTAAGTGCATTTGTTTGAAAGTTTCTAAAGCCTTTTCAATAATTCTATTGTGTGCATATCTAGTTAGACACCTAAAGTTTTCCACCTTAACTTTGTCATGATCATCCAATTTTAATCGCCCTAGTCTCATGTTATCAACTGTGTTATCATCCTAATTGATTAATTCTATGGTTTTGATTACGTAAAAAAGGTTTTGAAAGGACCTAAAACCTTATACATGAGCATAAAAAGATATAGCAATAAAAGACCAAAACAACTGTGGTGCCCCACCAAACAGACCAAAGGAAAAAACCCGAGTTCCTACCAAATGGACAAAAGCCCAAACCAAGTACAACAAAGGGAGATCAAGATTTACATTTTAGCCCATCTTTATGTGAACGTAAGTTCATATCAAAAGAGGGAGTAGATGATTTAGATTTCTTTCCCTTCACAGTAGTCCATCCATACTCCATCTTACTGATAGCCTTCTGTATTTCAAAAGAGGTGGAGAAGCCCACAAAAGGGCAGGTAACATCAGAAGCCCCAGAAGGGGCAGGAATAGCACCCCAACCATTCCCCCAAACCCTCACAGGAGAAACATGGGAAAAAGAACGTGCAACAACAACATCCAAGAAAGCAGAAGAATCAGAGACAACACCACGAACACCCGAGCCAGAGACAACAACATGGCCAGTAGCACCAGGAGACAACATAAAGCTAGCAGCAACATTCTAGACAGGGACAACAACAGTATGATCCAAGGATGAATCAGAAGCAACAACAGTAGCAATAGAGACATCTAAGATATCCACAGAAGCATCATCCAAAGCATTATTAGAAAGAGGAGAGACAACATTCAAACCCCCTATAGGGGCTTTCCGGGCCATATAATGATGGGCAACAACCCCCAACCACCAAATAGGCATTTTCTTTGATTTAACCTTGTCTGAAACATACCGCGCAGTGAGATGGCCAATCATGTGGCATTTCCAACATCGGAACATAATACCCTCATAATCTAGATTCTGTGTCCAAGAGCCCGAAGAAGAAGCCAAAGTGATCTTCTCAGGAAGACCCTTGGAGACGTCAACCTCTACAAGAATACGACAAATTTCTCATTTCATTATTCCACGCATGACAAATTTGATCAAGGGAAACGTGCAAAGGAGGACCGCCTATCTGTAAGGTAATTTTCATTTCCTTACCTTAACCCAGATGTTGGGGAAGCACTATTTGGAATGCAAAAGATTCACAGTTCGGAGTATGTTCCTTTTATCTTGTCTTGTTCTATTTGTGGCACTATCGTTCTTATGATGAACATATAGCTTATTAACCCTGCAAATTCATTTATACATCTTCGTGGTGAAATTATTTTTGATGCATCCTTAGTATTTGTCATTCATTTTTAAATCTTCTACAATCACCACTTGCCAGCCCATTGATGCACACTGTCCTCTTGAATTCATTTAATCTGTTTCAACCTAGTTTTTATTTTCACCATTGGATTGTCCATGCCACTGGATGAAAATCAAATTAGGGAAATATGCTTTAATTTATCCAACACTCAAAGCTGTGGAGGTTTTTGAACCGCTTCAAGTTTGATGCCCTAGGCTAATCAAGTTTAGCATGTTTAGCCAGTGGGAGAAAGAAGGAACAAAAAGATACAGTCGATGGTGGACAGAGGTCAAGGAGTCGACCATGCCAAGACATTAGAAGGCCACAAAAAATTTCCCAATCATCTGTGACTATTCCAAACACCCAACTTCAAATTAATCCATTAAACCCGAATCTAGCTTGATCACCTAGGGTTTGTGTTGAACTAGTTTGAAGTTGCCAGGATAGAATCGGTCACTCACTGTTTGGACTATGAAGTGGTGATTGTAGAAGATTGAGACCAAAACATAAAAGATAACAGAGGAGTATTATCAGAGTATTCTATGTTAATCAGTTGGAATTGTTTTACAAATTTGTGAGACCATAACCAACAAACATCAAGAAGTTAAGATCTGCTAGAAGTAAAGGATTGCTAATTAGTAGTGTGCTGTTAGTATTGGCAATAGGGAATAACAGAGTTTCTTAGAAGACAATTGGTGGATAGGATAGTTCCTTGAACTTGGAGGTATTCGAAGACTAAGGAATTTGTCAGAATTATTTGAAATCATTGTTCACAGTTTAAAGTGACATTCTCAATCGGTTGTGTGGTAGATTGGGCCTATTAAGCTTTAGTTGCCACCACTTTGCATCAAGATAATTGGTGGATAGGATAGTTCCCTGATTTAATCTTATTTCATAGTGCATCAAAATAATTGATCACTCCACCAAAATTATCATTGAGTGGTCTCATAAAAAGCTAAAGTAATATTTATCCCTATGGAAGTAACCAACATAAACAATGATAATAATTAAGGAATAAAATTGAAGTTAATAGATATCACAAATATACAAGATAAATTTAGGAGAGGTATTTTCCATCAATCAAAAAAAAGATCTAATACATAAAAATATTTTGCAAGAAAGTGACATGGAGAACATGATCCAAATGATACAACAACAACTATAGAGACAAATCAATTCAATATCAACAATATGGATAAGAAACAAGTAATAATGGTAAAATATTAAGAAACAAATAAAAGTGAAATATGAATGAGAAAATATAATCCAGCTATGATTGAAAGTGGAGAAATGGTTTATTGGATATAGACCAACATATTAAGAAATTAGAGGATGCTTGTAGTAAGATATTTGAATTATAAATTAGTACCAAATTAGTTTGGAATACATTGTCAAGAACTATAAAATGGATTAACCAATAGTCACTAGAAGATCAATGCAATAGAAAATAATATCTTTGTGTGTGTGTGTGTAATAATAATAATAATTGTCCATAAATGTGTATAATTTTTTGAATCTTTAGGTAATGACTATGTTATTTACACACTATTCTCATTGCATCACTCTAGGGTTAATTTCTTTAACATAAATAATCTATACCTTAGGATTATGTTTTCCAATCAAAAAGTACCCTACAAATATCTTAAGACCCTCTTAACTATACCAAAGTGATTTAGGATTAGTCATGAATTAAATGAGAGCTCGCACTACTTGGACAACACATTATATTTCATACACCATAGTGTACATCAAAATTCTAATAGCTCTTACATTAGTTACTCAATCCATGTCCTCTGTTTGACTAGGTGTAGATGAGCACTAATTTATAGATAGCTTTATCCCATTAAAATCACAATTTGGTGTTCAAAGATATTAGAGATTAAAATCATTAAAGCATTAAAATCACCATTTTATGTTCTTGTTGGGAAAGCATTAAAATCACCATTTGGTGTTCAAAGATATCAGAGATTAAAGAAGACTGGCAGTCCATTATGAAACTAGGTATTATATATTATACATCCTTGGTGTTTACATTAAGAATGGATTGATTCATAGATATATAAGACAACCCTTCATTATTGCAATTGATTCTAATATTAGACAAGAATATTCAATTCATTAAAATATTAATCAGTAAGAAATGGGGCAAACTTAGAATAATATCATATAGATATTACCAATTCAAATTCTAATGGGGAGTTTTAGAAAAAATCGAACAAGGTTCTACTTAGAAACCATAAACATACCACTATGATGAGGCCCGTTTGAACAGAGATGAATATTACACCCATAAAAGTACCCATACATGCAAGAAAATCCACCTTATCTACCTTCCATATGAAATAAGTTGGAGGGAAGTCAATGAGACTAACAACTGCTGCAATTATGGTGGTGTTAAAAGAGTAGAGTTAGAAGAAAAAGAGTCACCATGACTGTTATAGCCATTACAATATATATCAGCTCAGTAATCTTTTATTCAGTTGCTAAGTTGTTTCCAATTGCAAGGATTAGCCACTAAGTGTTTGAATACTCTTTATTGTGTATGAGTTTCTTTTCGAACCTGGTCAATATAAAAAAATGCATTGCAAGAAGGGAATGTGAATGTAACACATCAATGGATGGGGATCTTGAAAACATCTCTATATCTTATATTGACCATTAAATCACTGCTCTAATTGTTCCCTTTACCACTGCTACTCCTTTATACACAGTCACCATGATTCCTCATGCTTGGTATGGTTTGCCATTTCTTTCATTACATTGGGCATTGCTTCCTTGTAAGATCTAATGCCTTCAATCTTTTTTTATCTCACAACTCATAAGGATTGATGTGACGATAGCCTCATGCTCTTCATTCCATGGTCTAAAACTTTGTACAAAACATGCACGTCTTGATGCTACTGCCAACTTTTACTCTGCTCTTTGAAAGACAATATGACACCTCTCGTTACATACACTGTGGCCCTGTAGCCAACTATCATATCAGTGGGTAAGATTTACATCTTTTAATCTAACCATCTTTTCATCATGTAGTCATTATGAAAGTAGTAAATATCATCCCTCAAGCATTGAATAACATTGTTTTGAGGCACTCTTCTTGAACATGAATCTTTTCTTTCACAACACTGTCATTTTATTTTGTAGAAACACTAAAAATAGTCTCTTTATGGCATTGTTGATCACGACACCTTCACATTCATGAAAATCTATTAGTGCTTGCATCTTTGTCATGATATAGTACCCTCATTTCAATCTTCGAATATCACTACCTTTTAGAAACTGTCCCTCTTTTGATTTTTATGACATCATTCCTTACTGTGGCTATGAGCCTTCATAACAGTGCCTGTTCTTTATTCATTGTGCTTTGCAATCATGCATGCATGACCTCTATTATCTCTTGATGACTATTATAAGAGTGTCTTTGTGACTTATCATAAACCATATGAATCATTATTTTTTATCACTTTATACCATTGTGACAGTGGATAAGCATTGAAGAAGAACTTTCTTTAAACATTTTTTATCCACATTGTTTTGGCATCTTTTTAAATCATGAATTGTTACACTTATCGTCACCTCATCAACCCTATTTGATAGTCAACCTTCTCTATAACTAAGAACTCAAAATTTTTGTTTGTCATTGGGACTAATCTTTGCTTACAAATTTGATCACCATTTATTGACATCCTTTTGATAGTCACTTCTCAAGACTCTTGGATGTATTTTTTTCTTTCGTTCTTATGATTCCTTCACATGACTGATCATCTTTTGTGCTCACTGTCACGAGGAACTCTATGACACTCTAAAAGTGCCATTCTAACTTCATCAACATTGTCTTTTCCATTTGCAGTGTATACCACTGCTTTTGGGCAGCGATTTAATGGTCAATATAAGATATAGAGATGTTTCTAATGATGTGTTCACTACCACAAGACTGTTGGTGTATATTGCACCAGAGTTCTATTATCCATGATTGCAAAATTGTCTTGTGGTAGTGAACACATCATTAGAAACAAAATACATATCATTGCCTCTCCTTTTGAAAACATCTCTATATCTTATATTGACCATTAAATCGCTGCTCTAATTGTTCCCTTTACCACTGCTACTCCTTTATACACAATCACCATGATTCCTCATGCTTGGTATGGTTTTCCATTTCTTTCATTACACTGGACATTGCTTCTTTGTATCATTTCCTGCTCTTTTATAGTGACTGTCACTGTTCTTCACAAGAGTCCTTTTGTCACTTACCATGACTGCCAGAGATCTAAGAATTCAAAACTCTTAGAAACCCTCCTCAAAATAGTAGAGATTTTATTTTCACAAAACAAAAGATGTATCTCCTTGTGAACATTTTAATGAAAACCACTTCTCTTTCTTTGACATCTACCATTCCTTGTTACTTCCTTCAACAATTTACTCTTTTTCTATGTCTGAAATACGCCTTTGAATGTCCAAAGAATGCTTCTATTCTTTACATGAAATCTACATTTCATTTTTCACTTATGCAAGACACTGGTGTGTACTCTATGCTTTCTGATCTACATGCATACTTCTCTCCACCAGTTATAGCCTAATATGCCTGATGATTATAATAGTCACCAACTTGTGAAAACAATATTGTGTCTCAATGTGTAATGTAGTCCTCTCCAACTCATGCTTGAGGAGCTTATATAATAATCAACTGATTAATGTTTTTGGTTTTGATGTAAATTCTATTAAGACATTTTGACCGTCAACTCACTTATGTTTGGAATCTTCTCCATATTCTGTACTCTTGGCCCAAATTTATTTATCTCACCGATAATAATTGGAAATGAAATGTTTGTATTTTATTGCTTACCATAGTTATCTTTCGAATATGAATTAATCCCCTTCAATGATGATAAATGTTGATGGCAGTCCCAAGTTTAGCCTGAACTAAATAAGAATTCCTCAATGTGTTCCTGTCTTTGAGACTCTTGAATGTTTTTGTTTTAATTTCTAACTTTTTAATTCAAATTACTATTTATAAAGTTAAATCTTAAATGTCAAAGATCATATCAAATAGATTTAATTCTATTTCAAGCATAATTGGTAAGGGTGATGGTATGTTTCTTGATTACACCCCCACCAAAATTTAAACTCTTTGAGGTATGTATGATATAAAAAATGAGACCAGTACCATAAATAGGATTTAAGAGATAAGGTCAAGTGGCCCACTTAGACAAAAGGGATATCCAATGGCATAATGGATACTTCTTAGCTCGAAAGATATTAGCAAATTTTGGCCTTATTGGAGTACTTCCTAAGAGGATGTGACAACATGTCATTGGTACTATATCACACAAAATTTCTCCTTGTACTCACCAATAGAAAAATCTACATAATCTTGTTCCCTACTCATAAGAATTTTCTCATCACTCATTCATGAGGCTCTATATGGTCTATCATGTGCAAATTTCTTCAAATGCAACTTCAAAATATTGCTGATTGCAAAACCCCTGTACAGGACAGTCAAGAACAACTTGTGTTCTCTGCCTTAAAACTTCATGAAAAAAATGAAATAAATACAAGGAAATGATAATAAATCAATATACCCCAAACACATTATATAAGGCAGGAACTTTTACGCTTGTGTCCCTTGTTCTATTGGCTCACCCACAGATTTCTATTTTAGTTTCTTCTTATCTTTAGATTTTTCTAAGGGATTTGTTTATAGTAGACATACACTATCAAGCAAAGAAGAGGTTGTGATCAAGGATACACACCTCATCCATTCATGTTGTAGCTATTGGAAGTTATTCAAAGCTTCTATTCAAATTGAATAATATTTCAGCTTACGCCTCTGGCCAAAACTAATAGAATGCCTATGCTACGTGTATTGCAGTAGTGTTGTTGTTTTCTAAACTCACAATAGAGATTCTTCAACATTGTGCCATCTTCAATATTTAAGTGGAATATAGATTCTTCAACATTGTACTGACCTGTATCACTTGCAATGTTTCCTTGCTTATGAAGAGGAATAGTATCACCAAAACACATTATTATCTTCTCTTTATCCCTGCAAGTCAGTGGTATTGACTGAAATTTCTCTTTGCCTTTGTGAACAATATATGTATCAACTCTTATATGCACAACAGCATAGGTGATGAACATTCAGATTTTCCTAAGCAGTACTTTGAGATTTCCTGCCAACACATGTACTATTGTGAAAATCATCACAAGTCCATTTGTTGGAGGAAATCTCATAGTACACATGTTTGGAGGTCTGAAGGAAACAAGATAATTTCAAGAGTCACGAGTCTTAAGATTGTACTTAATATAGCCAAGCTTCATTCAATGGTACATTCAAACATGAAACAAACCATTCTTAAACTTGATTAAACTAGTAAACCAAAGGACATACTGATTATAAGTAAACTAGTAAACCAAAGGACATGCTTTTACTACTAAGTCTCTGTTTGTTGGGCATACTGATTATAAGTACATGACATTTATCACAAATGTTGCTAATTAAGGTTGGCGGGATGATTACGCCTATCCTAAAAAAAGACTGTCAAATCATTATGCTTTCAAATCAATTACCTATCAACGTATCCCTTGTGAGGGAGAGAAGCCAAACACATAAAGAACATGTACATAAACACGGCAACTGAAAAACTTAAATGGAATACACCAAGAAGTACCAAATGATGAATGCTCAATTGTTGTAATGGAAAAGCAATATCAGAACTGTCCATTTCTAGAACTTGATTTTTCTATAGTCCTTATGATTTTTCTTATTTCTTGTCTGTGCTTGGTGATAGGATTTTGAACATTGTTGACATACTTAAATGGAATACACAATACCAAATGATGAATGCTCAATTGTTGTAATGGCAAAGCATCAGAACCGTCCATTTCTAAAATTTGATTTTGTATAGTCTTAATTATTTTTCTATAGTCCTAATAATTTTGAAAATTATTGACAAAGAGTGTTTCTTTTTTTAATTATAGTATAAATGATTTTTCTATAGTCGTAATGATTTTTCTTATTTCTTGTCTTTTGTCCCTTTTTTATTTCCTATGTATGTGCTTCATGACAGGATTTTGTCACATTCTTTTGATGGTATATTTCATTCACTCTATGTGGAATACTATTTTGTTCACTATTTTATTTCAGCTTCATATTTCTTTCATTTTTCATATACACAGAGACTACACATGTTGATAAAAAATGAGCTATTTGATTTAGGTTTACTTTTCATTATTGTAAATGGTTAATATTTTTGATGGTACTCCTTGCTATATTTCATATAAAAATAATCATATAAAAATAATAAATGTAGTAATGATGGTGCGGTGCATTATTGATATAGGCTCGATGACTCTTGTCAATGTGCCAAACTGTCAATGTGGTGGTGGGAAGTGTGTGTTGAAGACTTCACGGACACCGAACAACCCTGGATGATAATTTTGGTGCTGCCCAAATAGAAAAAAGGTTGCTAATGTGTATATATTTAATGTTTCTAATGTAAATACTATTCATTATAATATAAGAACTAATGTAGACTGGGTATCACAGGGAAATAATGGCTGCGGATACTTTAGTTGGGTCGATGACAACTCATCTGCATCTATTCGCCCATCTCCACTTATCCGCAATGAAGGATTTGAGTGCAAAACATGTCAGACTAGGGAAAATTATGAAATTATATTTTTACGATGCCTTCTCTGTATTGTAATCGCATATCTTTGTTGCAATCATATGCAGAGATGAACTCAGGAATTAGTTAGTTTAGTATTTTCATATTGTAACTAATATCTTAATATTGATATGGCATAACTTCTCTTTACCTCAAGTGCGTATATATATGGTTTACATCTTTTTTTAGAATAATTCTTCATGTTTATGGCTTAGGTGAGCCCCAATCTGCTATCAATCACATGATTTAACGTATAGTGTTTTCTTGGTTATTCCATTTGTTCCTTGACCTTGACTATGGATTGACTATCATTTTCAAGCTTGAGCGAGGCTTCGTACCATGCAGCGTCCGCAGATTTGTACGCAACACTGATTTACGCTGGAGGTAAACTACATGTGTCATGTAAACAACATGGTTGAATGCAATCTCTTTTGTGTGTTTTCAATAGTTTTCCCACCAATACAAGCGTAAATAACGCATTGAATGTAATCTACGAATGCTGCGTGGTATGAAGTCTCATTGAAGTTTGAGCGCAGCGTGGTATGAAGTCTCCATTTATTCCAGTGAGGGATTGGAATGAGTTCATTTTGGATGCAAAGGAGAATGGGGATACTCAAAGAGGAATTACACCAGCAAATGAGAGAAGGTATAAACACGACAGCTAAGAAACATAAATGCAAATTTCACAACAGCTGAGAAACATAATTGTAGGCACCACGGTCACAATTTTTTGGAGACAATGTAATTGATTTGTATACCCAAGCGATGGAGTGCAACTTCTGCACCTTCGATTCCAAGTTGACACTACGGGATACAAAGACCATAGATAAGGAATAAATTTAGAGAGCGGAGGAGGTCCATAACGACAAAAATAATACAAGATGAACCTCAAATTAAATGAGGCAACTGCAAACATTTTAATAGATTTTTATTATTAAATAATGAAATTTACATATACTAGTGTTCTAAGCCCCCTCATTACATGATTTATTATTGTAAGCCCCCTCTAACTTACGCATCTAGAAAATGAAACTACAACCTATTGGGATTGAGACAAACCTTATAGAACAACAATAGCTAGGAATGATCGCTTTCCAACATCTGTTGAATACATCTGTAGCTCATGAATACAAGGTGTAGCTCATGAATACAAGGTCCTCCAATAGATGTTGGAAAGCGATCCTTCCTAGCTGTTGTTGTTCTATAAGGTTTGTCTCATTCCCAATAGGTTGTAGTTTCATTTTCTAGATGCGTAAGTTAGAGGGGGCTTACAATAATAAATCATGTAATGAGGGGGCTTAGAACACTAGTATATACAAATTTCATTATTTAATAATAATAATCTATTTAAATGTTTGCAGTTGCCTCATTTAACTTGAGGTTTGTCCTGTATTATGTTTGTCGTTATGGCCCTCCTCCACTCTCTAAATTTATTCCTTATCTATGGTCTTTGAATCCTGCAGTGTCAATTTGGAATCAGAGGTGTAGAAGTTGCACTCCATCGCTTGGGTATACAACTCAATTACATTGTCTCCAAAAAGATGTCACCATGATGCCTACAATTATGTACTTTCTCAGCTGTTGTCTCCCAGAACCCCTTATGACCCTTTTCGACCATTTACGATCCCTAAGAATACATCTTAGAGGTCTTAAAATGTCGTAAAGGGTCATAAGAGGCTCCTAGGAGGGGCCAGATGAGATTCCACCTTCACGTCGTTGGCCCTGCTAAGTAGAGAATGTTATACTCTTCTCGAAACAAAGAGAAGCTCAATAATTTAAGGTCTTAGTCCACGGACAAATTAAATTAGACTTACTATCCAAAACGCATAAAAGAAAATGCACATAAACATGACAACTGAGAAACATAAATGTATATTTCATAATAGCTGAGAAACATAATTGTAGGCATCATGGTCACAATTTTTTGGAGACAACGTAATTGAGTTGTGTACCCAAGTGATGCACAGAAACTTCTGCACCTTCGAGTCCAAGTTGAATACATTTGTTGGAGGATCTTGTATTCATGAGCAACAAATATAGTCAACTTGGAATCGGAGGTGCAGGAGTTGCTCTGCATCGTCTGGGTATACAACTACATTGTCTCCAAAAAATTGTGACCATGATGCCTACAATTATGTTTCTCAACTATTGTGTCCCATGACCCCTTATGACCCTTTATGACCATTTACGATCCCTAAGAATACATCTTAGATGTCTTAAAATGTTGTAAAGGGTCATAGGAGGCTCCTAGGAGGGGCCATATGAGCTTCCACCTTCATGCGGTTGGCCCTGTTAAGTAGAGAATGTTATACTCTTCTCGAAACAAAGAGAAGCTCAATAATTTAAGGTCTTAGTCCACGAACAAATTAAATCAAAGGCTTTTTTGAAGTCAATAAAGCAGCAAAAAGCCTCATCACCCGAAGTGTCTCATATTTTGTCAACTAAGTATCTAAGAGTCGCTCTGTGATCTATGGTGGAGTGTTTCGGTCAAAAACCAGCTTGTTTGTGTGAAATAAGACAAAAAATGTGTGATTGTTTGTAAACAGTAAACAACAACAACATAATATTGTTGTGCTTAATTTGATAATATATATATTTTAAAAAAAAATTAAATTGTATGTCTATATTTCGACCAACAAAGAATAGAAATATCGACAAGAAAGCTATACATTCAACATTTATTGTGATGATTTTACGTCATAATTTTGACATACATTGGTCGCAGGGATAAGGCAATTCTTCCAAGTTGAAGCAATGATTTCGACGTCGTTTCCGTCGATAGTTCAACCACTGGGGACGTCGAAATTGCGACAGAGATTTGAAGTGTGGTATTTTCGACAAAAAAATAATCCGACGACCATTATGGTAGATTAGCCGACCAATAGGCATCTAATAATCGACTAAACCTCATCGAAAAACAAGCAAAAATTTACTAGTGAGAACAAAATCTAACCAGAGATAAAGAGGAAGATTCAGAAGTCTAACCCATAAGGGAATTTTATTGAAGGACTCGATAAGAGGATCAAATCCCACATACTAGGGTTTGGCCATTAGAGGGAAATGCTCCTCCCACATAAAATAGTTATTACACAGAATGGTATTCCTATTTTTAGCTTTATCAAATTTAACAATAAAGAAACCCCTTGCCACAAGGTAAATCTAAACAACATTAGCTAAGATGGGTTCCCAATGCTTGGAAATCCAAGCATGCAAGTCAGAAAGAGAGGGCCAAAAACCCCTGAAATGAAAAATGGCAGCATTGGAAGAGAAGTCTTCCTTATTTTTCAAAATCTCATCTACAGTATCAGAGTCAAGAAGAACTCTAATGGGTTTACTCACAAGTACGTGAGGCGCAAGGGAAGAGGGAATGGATCCTCTATGCCAAGAAGAAGCAAGAGCAGGACCTTGAATGCCCGCTTCGAATGTAGCAACGTCGACGTAAGAGATTGCAGAACCATGGGCAGCTGAGATCCCAGGCTTGGAAGAAACTCCCAACGCCAGCAGAGAAGGGACAACATTGGCAGGGGCAGACAGGGGAGAATCAACAGCAGTGGTGGTCGACCCAGCCACCAAAGCAGCACCCACAGGTGAGAAGCCATCAGACACCGTCGTAGTAGGGGATGCCCCAACAGTACGCATAAAAGCCCCTGTAGAATGCACAGTCGCAGCGTGATAGCCAGGGACCTCGCAAGGGCAAGGGCGGAAAAATCCACAGTTTGAATGGGAGCAAAGGCAGGAACTTCCTTAGTTTGAACGGGAGCAGAGCACGACATCATGGAGATAAACCTGATTAATTCTATGGTTATTTGTCAATAAATTAATTATATTATCAACATTTCAAGTAATGGTTGTTCCTAAGGTTTCAATAATTGATTCAAGTTTCATTAGTGTGTATCGGTCCACACGGCCATTTCAACTTAAGAAAAATTTATTTCCAACTAAGCTTTAGTAGCTATCACCAAAATCATGTTACCTGTTGGGATTCCATATACCCATCTTCTTCATGTATTTACACTGGCATTGCGGATGCAAACATGGAGCTGATGTTGATGCAAAAATAGAATCAGTTGAGGAAGTAGATCAATTTAAACAAAGGCATTATTACATATTTGATACTCCCCTGCCATATCAAGTATAAATATATCAACATCCTTCTTTGATAGTAGAGAATAGTAGACAACCTCCATCACGAGCAAGGATTTCTCGAATCAAACATCATAATCTCATATTAGAAGCTCTATAAAAATTCACCTAGTCAATTGATTTTATAACACTCATCATAAAATCTAGTTGGTCATCATCATTAACATTACCAGGTTGAACCAAGTGACACCACAACCATATAATAAATCAACATAGTGTTTACTATTACAGAGATCAAACAGACTAACTTCTAATATGCAATGCATTATGACATATATCCAAGATGATGGGGACAAAAAAAGTCATAAAGCATATCACGTTCTTATGTGAGAGATACAATTAAGAGAGCAAGAATAGAAATGAGCAACATAAAAATGCATAACAATGATAAGGTTAATATGCATGTAACATTTTTACGTAGAGAGCAAAGATATGCAAAGATGCTATGAAAAGTATGTAACATGATTACAAGATAGTGATCAAACATTGCAAAGAGAATAGTAACAGTAGATAAGCAACTTCATGTACAAAGTTTGAAGGGTCTAGTTGCAATATAGAACATGTGGGGTGAAGTTATTCTAATCCAAGGGGGTTAAGGCAAGCTTGTAGTCAATACAAGGTCTTGTACAATTTAGGATACTATAAGAATAGATCTACAAGAATTATTTATCATAAACACCAAGATGAACATAGAAACCTCTAATTTTTAGTATATTTGATGATATCTAGCCATAACCAATTAATTATTAAATTCCAATCTGATGTACGAGCATCAGGGAACAATCTGAAGTTGACATCATCATTTTGATCAAATCAATGTAATAAGGCCAATATGAGGCCATTCTATTGTTTTTGAGGTAAAATAAGTTTATTGTGTTTATTTGAATCAAATTGTAAGGCATTATAAGCCATTTTCTCAAAGAAAACCTAATAGGCCCTAAGTTGGTCAAACATGGTAAAAGCTACCAAGAGTGGTCAAAGGTGACAAAAATGGTTAGTCTTGTAAATATGATTATTGCATAGATGATCTTGTTAGTAGATATTGCAATAATGGTTCATGTGATGAATATTGAGTAACAATAGCCTCGGTGTGTATTTTTGTACCCCTAAAGTAGACTAGCTAGTGTTTAAGCTAAGTGTCCTTGTTGGCGAAGTGTCATGTCGAAAGAGCTTGAGGTCTAGCAAAGACTTCCAAATCAGTGTCTGCACTTGTCCATTGGTGTATGCGTTGATCAATGCCTCTAGCCATCGATTAACACTGTGCCTTTGTAGATGAAGACATCTCAATCACTACAAGAAATTAATTGTTGATTAGTGTCTTCATTCCAGAATGGTACCTGGGTGGAATGGCACACACGTCTGGTTACGAATGTCAGCCAGTTTGATCGTCTCCTTCATGAATCTTAGTTGGTTTATTACCTCGGTAAATTAGCATTGTATGCTTAGTCATCATAGGAACATATTTATGTTTAGTGTTTCAAATGAATCTCTATGTAGATCAATTCTGAGGATTAAAGATAGATCACATCACAACCAATTGTCATAAATAATTGGCGAAGGGGAATTAAACATCTCCTGGAAAATATTCTTGGGTTGGGGTTGAACCTCAACATTATGTCATTCTTCCTACTTGTAAAGACTTGTGTCAATCTCAAGCTCATGTTGCAGAGACGAAGGCTTGTTCTCCTCCCCTCTCTAGGGATCACCCTCATGTTGCCATTCATAGGATGATGGGCCCATTGTGGAATCTCTAATTTCACAAAAGACACCCACATTGACAAATCCCACCTCGATTGGATCTCCAGATCCGTTGGAAATTTTATGGTGACGCGCAACCAAGTTGTTCCCAAAATAGAGTTGTCATCCAAAAAGAATTGGATGGACGAAATTAAAGAGGAGAAAACATCCTCAACATCAAATGATTATAAGGTCATCCAAGAAAGGGGAAAAGGTAGAAATTGAATTTTGTTCAACCATAAGACAAGGTGATCTACAAATTTGTGCAAGCACTTGTACTTTCCTTTATAATATCATAGATAAAGGACTGTAAGTGGCAACAATAACCTTGTTGTCAATAGGGCCTTTTTTGTAATTGTTCCCAATCTAAGAATCATCTTATTGTACCCCTATTTTGGGGTAGATACACTTTTTAGTTTTCCAATTATATATATCCTTACCATAGTCTAGATATGTTTTTCAATAAGAATATTACAAGTGAGAGTTTATAGATTAAAAAACTGTTAAAATTATAGATCGGATTATATGTCTTTTAATATTTATGTTCAAAATCTAATTTATATATGATCTCTCAATATATATATATACATACATACATATATATATAAACAAAATATATATAGATATATTTAAAACTGATATAGTAATAAATATTTATAGGTATATTAATAAATCAAATATTCCTATGAACTGAATTCAGATTATGTATTGATTGGATGAATGGGACTTGCATTGAACTATAATATACTTGTCTCATTCAATCCAAGAAGGATATATATATATATATATATATATATATATATATATATAAACAAAATATATATAGATATATTTAAACTGATATAGTAATAAATATTTATAGGTATATTAATAAATCAAATATTCCTATGAACTGAATTCAGATTATGTATTGATTGGATGAATGGGACTTGCATTGAACTATAATATACTTGTCTCATTCAATCCAAGAAGGATATATATATATATATATATATATATATATATATATATATATATATATATGAGAGAGACATGTTAGTAGATAGACATGTCTCCACGTGGAGACATGTCTCTCTATTAACATGCCTCCCATTATACACACCGATCCATAACAACTTAACATATCGCTCGGTAAGAACTTTAATTTATTTCAATCGATACTTAATCGGTATGCATGACAAATAGAGTCGATATTAATAGCCACAGACAAACTAATATCAAATGGTGTATAAGGTAAGTTAAATCAAACCGATATTAATCGGTGATTATTTATGGTAAAGCCATTTCAATGTCGATGATAATCATTAAACATTTTGGTCAACAGAGATATATTTAAATATATGATTTGATGTTATTCGATCAATGTAATTTAATCAAAAATATAAATAATATGGGAAGAGATCATTTATAATTTTCTTAGGTATGAATATATGTATATGTAACAATATATATATAATAATAATATAGATTATTATTATATATTGTTATGAATATATGTCTGCATAATTTGATCTTTTCTCATCATATTAATATGACATCTATTTTATCTAATCAAAGCTATAAACATCAACACTCCCTCTTAGCTAGGGAAGATAAAATTCATCAAAATGCGATTCACAAAAGATCTATTACTTTTAATAGAGAAAATATCACCTTATCGTTGTGTGTGTGAATTTTGTACCTAGCTGTAGACACAACACTTCAGTAAAATATTAGAGGTTAGCCAAAATCAAAATCTGACAAATAAATGAAACTAAGCTAACCAGGTGATTTACTGCCTTCTAGTAGGTGTGAGAGGTTAATGAACCTATAGCCCATTTTTGAAGTATTACATTTTGCCCCTCTTTGAATAACTGTGCAAAGTGTAGTGGCTCAAAGAATAGTCTGTGTCATATATATGTATGAAACTAATTTGAAAGATTAAGCGATTCTGAGACAGAAACCGATTGAAAGATTTTAAGATTTAAGATTTAAGATTTAGGTCCTGAATGACCAAAGATAATGTTAACTATAGCAACAATGAACCAGTGATTACGAAAAAGTGTCAAAATGCCTGATTCTGAACCTTATGATTGCGAAGAAGTGAGTGACCGATTCTAGACCTGATTGTCCTAAGAAGAATCATATTGGTATCACATCCTGAACCCATCAGTTATGAAGAAACAAGGAAATAACACTAATGAACCGATGGTTACGAAAAGTTGATATAGTTTACAAGATAGATTTAGGATACCAGATTGATATGGATCTCTGATATGTCCCAAGGATCAATAGATTTGCCCCAAGCGATGAGGACTTTACATAAATCAACAACTAGACGTGGTTGTTGTCTTGATTACTGAAGAAAGATTTGATTGACAGAATTAGAGTTACAGACTTTGAATGATATGCAATGCCATGCCCCCTTCGGGATAAAAATGGAAATCTGACAAGAAAATTTAGTGTTGAATAGTTTAGAAGCATGTTAATTGATTTGAGAAGTGGTTATATATGTTCGAGAATGCATTCTACATCATTTGGAGGTCCTGAAGACCATGTTTGACTAGGTTTGACCATGAGTTGACCATAGTTGACCAAGTTGAAATTTTGATAGTTTGATGTAAGATAATTAGTTAAGTTAAATTCTGGATTTCTATGATGATTGAAGGTTGATTATGCAAGCAGATAGCCGTCCTGGGTCTGAAACTTTTAAATCGTAATTTTGACATAGTAAATGATCTCAAATTTCAATTTTGATCCCGAAAATGAGTTCTACTTGTTTCACTGAAGGAACCTTCACACAATGCGCAATCCTTGTGTCATGTTTAGCATTTTTGTGTTTTTGAAGAATCGTTTAAGTGTTCAAGCAATTTGTGACACCATGCAAAGTGCAAAATGTAAAATGACATGAAGAATGAAATGCAAACCTAAGACCTAGGACCTAGTCACTGATCATGTGTTGATTCGTTATCATCATTGAACTTTTTTAGGTAACTGGATAAATCAATACAACATCCACTAGTTATGAAACCATAGACATGTGAATATTGATTTGTATGTGCAAGAATCAATACAACGCCCACTGGTTAGACAACCATGGACATATGAATATTGATTTTTTTTTCGGAATGTCGGATTAGATATAAGCACCAAGGCAGAAACGCCAGGATGACCTAAATATCATGTCTATTTTGATATAGCAATTTGTATAAGCATCAAAACATAAATGTCATGATGACCAGAATACGCCTTGCGGTAACAAACACATCAAGCAATCAAGAGATCATTCTAAATCTAGTGTGAATTACCCATAGTGACCCTTTATCGTTCACATCCTTAGGTAAGATCATGTTTCATAGTAGGAGAAAGAACTCACTCAAAAATACAATAGTTAGATCAAACTTCCTTGAATGTTTTGGGTATCAATGGTCGAGGTACTCATGGCCATCCAATTTGATATAGAGGCTCTTACAGACGGACACCATTTCTACCCATTTTGTGAAATAATCTGTAGCTGTAATAATGTGAGTATGCCCATTAGAAGAATGGGGATGTATGGATCCTATAAGATCAAATGCCCATTGGTGAAAAAGCCATTGTGTAGTGAAGGGAATTAGATCTCTCCCTGGAGCATGAATTAAGTTTCCATGTACTTGACACTTTTGACAGTTCTTAGCAAACTTGATAGCCTCTTTCTCCATTTCTAGCCAATAGTACCCAACCCTAATAAGTTTTTGGGCTAGTGTTAAACCATTCGAGTGTGATGCACAAATGCCATCATGGACTTCCTCTAATGCACGTTGAGACTCTTCCCATTCTAAACATCTAAGTAGTGTACTATCTAGACCTTGTTTGTATAGATCGTGACCAATGATGACATATCGGGATGCATTACGGATAAGGTATCTCTTTTCATGGCGGTTAAAAGTATCGAGAATGATTTGGTCTGTGAGATAGGAGAATAGGTTTTTATAGCGGGATGAATCATGACCTACAATAGTGCAGATCATACGGGTATCAGGGGAATCATATGCAGGATAAGATAGTGCTTCCACCAGGAACTCGTAGTGTAGCTCATGTTCAGGCTGCTGTAATAAAGTAGATAGTGTTGCCATTGCATCAGCTGCCTTATTCTCTGTTCTAGGTATTTGCTCAAAGGTGATAGATATGAAGTATTTCTTTAGATCATCTACCATTCTCTTGTATGGAACAAGATTTTCATCTTTCATTTGATACACATCATTGACTTGGTGGATTACAAGTTGTGAGTCTCTATAAATGTTTAGTTCGGTTACTCTCCACTCAATTTCTATTTTCATACCATTTAAAAGAGCTTCATATTCAACAATATTGTTTGTACAAGGAAATTTGATTCTAAACACCTTAGGAATTGAGTATCCTTGAGGAGTGAGGAACAAGATGTCTACTCCAGATCCATTCTGTGTATAGGAGCCATCAAAGAATAATTGCCATTCTCTAGAAGAAAGATTCATGATAGAGGAATCTGAGAATTCCATTTGCATTGGTGTGTCATCAAACAAAGGTGCATCTGCTAACTGATCGGAAATAACTTGGCCTCTAATAGTTTTTCTTTCAACATATTCAATGTCAAATTCACTTAAGAGCATGACCCATTTGGCTAGTCTACCTGTGAGGGAAGCCTTGCATAGTAGGTACTTTAGTGGATCAATCTTAGCTACCAAATGCATGGTATGAGCCAACATATAATGTCTCAGTTCCTGTGATGCAAAGATCACAGCTAGACAAGCCTTTTCAATCATAGAATAGTTCTTTTCGTATGCCATCAATGTTCTACTGATATAGTATATAGCTCTTTCCTTCTTGTTCTCATCATGTTGTGCAAGCAATGCCCCCAGTGATGTATCTGTAGTGGAGACATATAAGATCAAAGGATTCCCTTGAATGGGAGGCATTAAGATAGGAGGATTTGATAGATATTTCTTGATATGATTAAAATTCTTTTCACATTCCTCATTCCATGCAAGGGTCACACCTTTATGTAATGTCTTTGTGAAAGGTTGTGATATGTCTGCTAGCTGAGATATGAAGTGTCTAATAGATTGTACTCTCCCTTGTAATGTTCTCATTTGACTAATATTCTTGGGAGGTTGCATCGCCATGATAGCTTTAACTTTAGCTGGATCAACTTCAATGCCTTTCTTTGAAACTATGTAGCCTAAGAGCTTTCCAGAAGTGACACCAAAAGCACACTTCATAGGGTTCAGTCTGAGACTAAACTTCTCCATTCTGTCTAGTATCTTGCTCAAGTCATTTAGATGTTCAGATCTTATCATAGATTTTGCTAAAGTATCATCAACATAATCTTCCATAGTTCGATCCATCATATCATGGAAGATGGATGCCACAGCTCTCTAATATGTAGCACCAGCATTCTTAAGCCCAAATGGCATGACATTCCAATAGAAGGTACCCACGCACATGTGAAAGTAGTTTTCTCTTGATCTTCTAAAGAAATTTTGATTTGATTATATCCAGAAAAACCATCCATTAAAGAATACATCTCAAAACCCACAGTCATGTCCACTATCATATCAATATTAGGTAATGGAAAATCATCCTTAGGGCATGCTTTGTTCACATCTCTGAAATCTATGCATACTCTTATAGATTTTTCTGGTTTTGATATAGGTATAATATTAGAGATCCATTCAGCATAGTCAATAACATGGATGAATCCGGCTTTTAGTAGTTTCTCTAATTTAGCTTTGACCAAGAGTGCAACATGTGGATGCATCTTTCTCAATTTCTACTTAACAGGTTTGACATTTGGAGCTATAGATAAATGGTGCATTATAAGATCAGGATCCAACCCTGGCATATCTGAATACTTCCATGCAAAGTTGATCTTCTTTTCTGTTAAGAATGTTGTAATTTTTTTCTTTTCTTCTTCTGATAAGGATTGTGCTACATGAATCAATTGTGGTTCTTCTGTTGTTACCAAGTTGATAGATTGAGTGGGCTCAATAAGAACTAGAGATCTATCTTGTAAATGACTCAAGAGGACATCAAATATCTCATCCTTAGGTGCCTCGGAGAGGTTTTCACCTTTGGATACATCTCTTATTTTTACTTTTGTAGGTTCTGAGACTGCCACAAAGTGGTTTTCACCCTCATAATTCCTTTTCTTTTTATTCTTATTCTTATTTTTCTGACTAAGATACTAGATGTCCGACTCTGTCATGCTATCGCTCAATTCACTGATGGAAGTCCTCATAGGTTCAACTACATTGAGGTAGCAAGCAAGGGCATAGTCATTGGGAAAGGTATAAATACCTTGGCTCAAATTTGTAGAGGTTTGGTCAAGAAGTTCAGGATGTTGGATAGTCAAAGTGGTGAAATATTGGGAGATAGTGTTTATGGATATGGATCTGTCATCATTGGTCCTAACCCAACGCTCGAGTTCAAAAGTGATATTACAACTTAAGACGTTTAATTTGTGAATAGGTTCAATGTCATTGTGGGATTCCACTTTAGCCATTGGTGGATCAGACTCATTAAGTTCATCATTTTGCTCTAGACTTACATTGGGTTTAGATGCATATTGGTGAATAATATCAACATGTTTCTCTATAATAAGCTCATATTCCTCTGGAATAGCTCCCCATTCATAGTCATTTGATTCCTCATCTATACCTCTAGGAAATCTAAGAACATGAGTAAAGTCAGGATGAATACCCCAAGAAGGGTTACCCTCAAATTTTGATTTGAATTCATACTCATAAGAATTTGTCTTAGAATAACTACCACCTTCCTCTTTGTCTATTTGATTATCTTCGAGACTAGCTGGTTCTTGTGGTGCAAGTATCTCTTGCTCTATAGTAGGTTCTTGTGTTTCCACTGCATTAATTCTTTTTATTGGATCATCTTCAGCTTCAAGGAGGTCTTTTATTTCTTTAGGCAAACGCTCATAAGGAATGAGATCTTTAGTGGTGTCTGAATCATCACTGTCAGACTGTTCTTTTATTTCTTCCTTTAGTTGATTTGTTGTGGATGGCTCAATCTATTCTAAGACATGTGGGGAGTTCTTGCTAAGATAGAAAGGCTTCTTCCTATATCCTAGACCTACTGTATTCTTGTTTTCTTGACCACGATGGTCAAGAGGTGATAGAAGACCTTTACCCTGTAGTCCTAGAGGTCCTTTTCCTTTATATCCCATTTTTGTGATCAGTTTATCCCTTGGGCCATATGACTTAGAAGGGATCTTCGGTATTTTAGCATCACATTTTTTAACAACTTGAGATTCAAGTTCATCTTTGTATAGCCATGCAAGCACAGCTTCATCCTCAAACTCTTGTTTAGATACTTGTTCTGCAACAAAATTTCCTTTATATGCCTCAAGAGGTTCTTTAGACTCCATTTTAGACTATTTTAGAGTTTTCCCATAGGACTAAGGTGAGATAGGGAGAGATGTCAAAGATAAGACTGGTTCTATAGTATATTCT
The DNA here is from genome assembly GCA_027943335.1 of Chamaecyparis obtusa. Classification (NCBI taxonomy): domain Eukaryota; kingdom Viridiplantae; phylum Streptophyta; class Pinopsida; order Cupressales; family Cupressaceae; genus Chamaecyparis; species Chamaecyparis obtusa. Next base: position 591,050 of record BSBK01001840.1, on the reverse strand, counting down.
CCAATACCATTTTCTTTGATTTTAACCTCTTTAGAAATGTCTTCCATCTTGGATGTTGATGCAGTGTCTAGCTACTTAGTGGAAGATTCTATGTTATTAGGAACAAGTTTATCAACACTTTCTTTCAATGCATTGCAAGTTGTATATAGATTAGCTGGAATCGTCACCTCTACTCCTTCATAAGAAAATTTCAAAAACTGATGGTATGTAGAAGGAATAGCTTTCATTTCATGTATCCATGGTCTCCCTAGAAGGATATTGTAAGCCAAAGGTAGATCAAGAACTTGACATATAGTATCTTTGATAACAGGACATGTTCTAATAAGTAAGACAATTGTTCCTTTGGAAGATCTTTCTTGCTCATCATATGCTTTGATAGTTATCTTCTTTCTAGGATCAATGGTCATTTCTAAAAATCCCAATTGTGTAATCAAGCTGAAAGAACAAATGTTTAGACCAGCACCCCCATCTATCAACACGCGTTTGACACCGATGGTTTTGGATCAAGACTTCAATATGCAAGGGCTAGTTATGTGGATGACTCAAGGAGTTAGCATCTTCCTCTGAAAAGGAAATATACTATGGAGATGTAAGATGACCAACCATAGTCTGGAATCTATCTAAATCAAGGTTATTAGGAACATTGGATCCGAGCAAAGCTTTGTCTAGAATGGCTCTATGAGCTAGAGATATCCGAAGCAACTCAAACATGGAGATTTTTGCATTTGTATGCTGGAGTTGTTGGACAATACTGTATGATGTAGGCCTCCTGTCTTTAGGATTTGAAGATTTAGATGTAGCCTTCTATTTAGAAGTAGATGAAAGATTGAAAGGCACCTTAGGGACATTGGATGAATTTGGTATTTGTCCTTGCAGATGTGCCTGAGCTTGTGATCGAGTAACTGCATTAGCTAATTGAATATCTCTATCTTTTCTTACAATTGTGATGACATTGCAATGCTCAGATAGACATGGTTCAACCATATTGATAATAGCATTGTTTCCGGAGTAGGCATAATTGACTTTAGCACCCATATTAGGCTGAGAAGAAGAATCTTCTTTACCACATTTTGGAAATGGTTCTATGAATGTTGTATGATCATTATTGCTCTTATGATTGTCAATCGTGATTTCTCCATTATCAATTTTGTCTTGTATGATGTGTTTCAAGCGAACATAGTTATTTGTCTTATGACCCTTATTGTGATGGAATTCACAGAAATCATTCTCTCTCCACCATTTCGGTTTAGGTTCAGGATCAAAGACTTTTATCTCAGGCAAGTAGATGATTTTGTTTTCCAATAGATTTTTCATGGCAGATTCCAAGGATTCTCCAAGAGGAGTGAATATGCGGTTAGGATCTGTAGCCCAAGGTTTATAATCATATGACTTTTTGTTGGGCTTTGTTGCTTTAGCTTTAGAAACTTTGATGGCTTGAGTGCCAACAGTGAGATTGAAAGTGGGTGCCTTGGATGGGGCACAAATAGTATCAACAACGCCATCTGTGACGACGTCCTTATTCTTGTTCTAGTTTTTGTTCTTGTCCTTAGAACTAGATCCAGATTCATACTTGTCCTTTTGAAGTGTGATGTCTCCTTTTTTCACAAGTACTTTCCCAATTTTGATCGCATTATCTACCATCTTATCAAAGGATGTATGATTTTGCATTTGTAAAGGGTAATTGATTTCTGGAACAAGATTGTTGATAAAGATTTCTAGCTTTTCAGTTTCTGGAATAGGTCTAGCATATAGAGAAAATTTCTTCCTCCATCTCTTGAGAAATGTTAGGAATGGTTCTCCTAGATATTGTTTCATATTGCAAATTTTGATCATGGCGACCAGATGTTGTATGTTGTAGGAGTATTGTTGATAGAACAGTTTGATTAACTCCTCAAAATTTTTGATAGTTGGAGGCATTCTATAGAACCAATGAATGGCTGCTCCTCCCAAAGATCGAGGGAAAAGATGCATTAAGTAGGTTGGTTCGTGCATAAACTGCATAGATTGAGTACAAAATTCTCTGACATGATCTTGAGGATCAGATTTTCTATCATACTTATCATATTTAGGCATCTCCACTCTTTTAGGTAATGGTGGCATGTACAAGTCTTTATCAAATGGAAAAGGGCATAGGGCCTCCATGGAGAACTCCTTAGGTTCATTTTCTTTCTCTAGTTTGTTAAGCTTGACTTGCATTGCATGCATCTATTTCATCATTTTTGTGATAGGAATTTCTTCCTCATGCGTAATGATATTTTCAACATTAAAGTTTGGAGGAATTTTAGCTCCTTGATGAGCTAACTCTAGAAAGTATGCCTCTCTATCTTCTTTCAAGAAGTGCCTCATCATTTTCTTGAAGTCATCATCATTTTGATATCGAGCAATTTCAGAAGGTCTAGGTTCTTGATCCACACCATGTTAAGAATGGGGTCCTTGAGACCCATGTTGTGTCCCTTTGTGAGACATGTTAGGAGTTTTAGGACTCCCTGGGATAGATTGAGGAGGATTTTGTTGATTACCTCCATGAGTTGATGGAGGGGGTATGTAACCAGTTTTCAATCAGAAATTGCCAAGACCGTCATCTTCGTAAAGACTAGAATTGTAGAGTTGCTCAAGAGTTGGACCCTTGTGAATAGTTAAAGGTATGGTGTTGAGTGCTTCTCTGGATTTCTTGTGTGAGGAGTTTATAGTTTCCACCATTAACCTTGGGTGAAGAAAGAAAGCAAGCTGAAGACAATTGAAGAAAGACCTGATTCAAGAAGATCGAATGACGTAACCTTGTCAAGATTGAGTTGATTTGAAGATCAGATCGGACGTAAATGAAGGATATTGTGCCACAGTAGTGTGGGTAGATGCCCAATAGATGGCGGGCACGAGCTCACAACACTTTGTCGTTTAGTAACAAGACTGAATTTGAAGATAATTTTGACAAGGTTTTGACACAAGATGAAAAAGACTCAAATCAAGAAATTAGAAGGCTAAATCAGACTCAAGAGATCACTTTAGGAAAATGAATGGATTTGCTTCTAGTTTCTGCTTTGTTCCTGAAATAGTGACTATTTTGATAGAATCTGGAAATAGGCTATAAAAACTAGATTTCTGACAAATTTAACCAATCTTTGACAACTTTTTGAAAATTACTAAATGAGTTTCTGAAAGCTCGTACAACACTGGGTATGCTATCAAATGAAAATTGCAAGACTCATACGACAATTACTGTCAGTGATAATGTTTCTTTTGATTTCTGGTGACAACACTCATATGACACTATATTGGATATCATACGACAATACAAGGGTTGTGAAATGACTTTTGTTGAAAAATCGTATGACACTTTGAGACTGTGGGATGACTTTTGACTCCAAAGAGGAATTTCGCTTCAGATTTTGCAATTTTTGGGTTTTCAGTTTCAAATTGTTGGCAAAGTTTTCTATCCAGTTTTGGAGATTTGTGTAATAGTCTGTTTCAAATAACCAAGTAGATATCAAGCACGCAAAATAGCAAGCAAGGGAAGCAGGCAATCATTTGAAAATAATGAACAAGGGAAAAAGCAACCTTGCGCATGAACAAGTAATAGTGACTTATTGTGTTAATCCCTAGAAATACTTGTGTATGTTTTCAAAAGTTTTTCAATAACGCACATAGTCCTAGAAAATGAAAAATTGGCCTCACTAGGGTTTGTAGTAATGGTCTGACTCTACACTTTTGTGATCTCAAGAGGGCGAACTCCAATCTAGGTGCACCAGGGTTTTGACATAGTCTGAGAAATTAAGGAGCTACTAGGGAGATCTGACAGCCCAACAAGAGACCACACCTGTGAAGATTTCCTCCACAAAGATATTTATATAGCGGCTGTTGCTACCACAATGAAAATGGCTATTATCACTTGAGGTTCCGTGCATGTGGTTGACCCAATTAAGGGAATGTCCACTACGGTTAACCCTCTCTAAAGGTGACTCACAAAAGATACCACATGGAGACTAGTTCCAGATTCAAGGATCTGAGTTTCTGATACTATCCAAAAAGGGAGTAGAGCATAGTCCTCTAGCCTTTTCACTTTTAACCAAAATAAAGCAGACAGATTAATCCGACATGCTAAGACCAAGATTATTTCACAAAGATCTATGATGTCAACCGCTTATGATCCATCAACCTCTCCGGAGAGAGAATGTATCAATCAAAAGTTGAAGACACACAAATCTAGTAGAACATGAGACACTCTCAATAACCTCCCTACCTACAAGGGGGTCCTTCGTCAAGAAGAGCTTCGCATGCGTGAACAAGCGAAAGAAGCCCACTCACTCGAGATCATCCATAAATAGTGTTCATAGGGCCTATTTACTGTGTAACAGATATGGAGAAAGCAAATCTATGTTCGTTTTATAGCCCAAAATGAAGTCTGTGATACGAAAGCAAGAAAAGTCACACAAGCTTGACACGTGAGAGTTTGTTTTATGCCCAAATCGAAGTGTTATCAGATCGTAGTAGAATACCTAAATTTCTCGCAACACACTTAGTAGATTTTACCTGTTTTAGAAATTTAGTTGCACTTTTTCCAATCAGATTCAACAAATATTAGTCAAAAATAGAAGATTTCAATTGTTAGGGTTAGCTGTTAGTCCAAACCTGAAAATCAAATTTGAAAAATTGCCAAAAATTTTGAAACGACAATTGAATCCTGGAGTCAAAACTCGTACGACAGTGGATTACCTTCCAGATGACAATCAGGAAACTCGTACGACAGTGGGTGTCTCACCAAATGACAATCAAGCTCCCAAACAACAATGTATAGCTTTTGATACGAGCCTCGATAGAATCAACTATCGTATGACACTGGGGTCTTCCTGGTATGACTTTTTGACAAAACTCATACGAAAAATGTACGGACAGATAATGAAATCGTAGAATGGACCAGAAAATGACAGAAAAAATAGATAGAAGTGAATTAGAAGAGATGGGAACCCGTTTCAGGGCCCCACATTGGGCGCCAGAAATGTGTGTGTAAATTTTGTACCTAGCTATAGACACAACACTTCAGTAAAACATTAGAGGTTAGCCAAAATCAAAATCTGAAAAATAAATGAAACTAAGCTAACCAGGTGATTTACTACCTTCTAGTAGGTGCGAGTGTGATGTTCTCAGATTGGAATCGAGATGAGTGACAATGCAACACCTAAACAAAATATTTGAATGCAAAATATGAAAGACTATATGAATGCAGATTATTCTAGATTTTTGTATTTTCTATGCAATAAGAATGAGAAATTGTATGAATCTAAGCTAAATGAATGAAATTGAGATTGAATGTAGATTTAATCTAAGAATGCTATGGATGAATATGAAAACTATTGATATGAAACTATGCAAAAACTATGATCAACTATGAAAGATCTCACAAATTGACTGTCGCAAGTGCTTAATCCTTCAATCGCCAATTCACCAGAGTAATTGTGCAAATTCAAATGTTGATAATTATGAAGAGTTGAGCCTTGATTTTATAAAAATCCAGGGCTTTGAGGATGCATTGAGAAAAGCCATAAATCACTCTTGATAAACTCAAGTTGATTTTTGAGTTATCAGGAAATCAGAGATAATTAACTCACAAAAATCATACAAAAGTAGTTTTTATCTCAAAATAGAATTTAGATCAAATTTCAACTCATCATCAGATGTTGAGTTTCAATTTAAAATTGATTGTTAATTTCTAGTTGACTGCTTTTTTGATTGTGCATGATTTAATTATAAATTAATTTAGAAAATAAAATGATTTATTCTCAACTTAACTGATTTTTGAATTAAAACAATTGATTTATGGGTTAATCAATTATTAAATCAAACTTTATTCTAAAACTATATTATTAAAAATTGACAATTGACATTAATTAATTAAATAAAAATTTAATCAATTAGTCATGAGATTTTCAAATTTATTGTCAAAATTAAATAATACAATTTAAGAATAATTTAATTAAATTAAATTAAATAATTAAGTGACAATATTAAATCTAATTAATTAAATATTCAGAATATTCAATTAATCAAACTTTAGGATAAAAAGGATTTATCACCAAATAATTATTAAATTAAAGATAATTAGGATAAATAGGAATATTGCTAGGAATATTCCCTGTATACTAATAAAAGTATCTTCATAGAATTAAGGTTGAATCAATAAATGAAATAGTAACTAAATTAAACCACAATAGAGCAACTATTTAGCAAATTAATGATCAATTGAGCATCCTATGGCTCTCTAACTAAGATTGTTAATGCAAAGCTTTCAGCAAGCTTCCATTAATGACAGTCCTAGAATGAGAATGATAAGATAAACAAGTTAAAGCTAACAATTATATCAAAGTAAATGCTAATTAAGCTCTCAAATGTCTTTCTAAACTCAAATTGTAAGAGGTTCAATGCAATTCTCAGATGTGTGGTTGATAATTATGAAGAATTCAGGCCTTCCTTTTATAGATTTTCCAATGGTAGGGGGTGTAGTTGTGTTTGATCATGATTAAACCTTGGTTGAGTCTTTGGTTCTACTCTATGAAGACAATGCAAAGTTTGTGTCCTCAAAGCTTGGGACAAGTAGACAAGATCAATGGTCAAGATTCTCTTTCACTTTGAGTGATTGAGATTGAATTTGGCTTGATCCATGTGAATGCCTTTCCTCAAATCTCATTGGTTGCTCAGATTTCCTCTCCTTTTGGGTTGTTGAGAGTAATTGAGATTTATTAATTGATTTAATTGATTTATTTTAGCCATGTACCCCTTGAATGGGTTGAATTTAATTTAATCCAAGACTATACAATTAATTTGATTTAATTGTATTTTGATTTGATTGTATTTAAAATGCTCTCAATTTTGATTTACCTTGAATTAAGACTTGATTTTAATTTTGATTGGCTAATTATGCATTGTGATTCAATTACTTCAATTATGTCCTTGATTTGCTTTGATTTGACTTGATTTATCATTAAATTGTCTTTGTCCATTTTTAGGTGATTACAAATGCCCCTCTTTGAATTGACGTGTGAAGCATGTCAATTCAAAGAATACTCTGATTTTATCGATAATAGGTCCTGATTTATTGATGGTCGATCTTTGATGTTCATTTGATGTCTTCGTTGGTCGATCCTTGATTTATGATATGAGATTGATGTAGATATGATCGATATGAAACTCTCAATTGATATGGTTTTGATGATCATTTTGATATGATGGTCGTTCTGATGATTAATCCTTGATATGATGCTTGATCTTGATAAAAAAATCTTGATATGATAGTTGATTTGATGATTGATTTCGATGCGATGCCCCATTCGTTTGATTATGAAAAATTTCCTAATAAAAGATTTCATTTTGATTTGATGATCGGTCTCTTGATTTTTGATGATGTTACTGCTGTTGTTGATTTGATTATCCAATGGTATGCCCCCTCAAAAATAAAACATATTGATGCTTGATTTGGAAATTTTGATTGATTGATTGATCCAATATGTTTTCATTTTTGAAAAACACTAATGATATGTCATGATTCACAATTTGCCTTGGTCGAAATAATAGGTTAATATAGGTCAAAGTCAAAATTTCACCTCTAAATTAGGTCAAATTAGCTTAAATAGGTTTAAAAACCTTGATTTACTATTCATTTTCACTTTTGACTTTTGAGATTTTTCTCTGAGCTTCCTTTGATTTTCGAGATGGTTGTCCCTATCAAAGAGCATCAGTTCAAGAGATGTCGACGGTATCGGAGACCACCTGACTATGGACCTCCAATGAGTCATTTTTAACTTCCTTGTTGCATTTATTGCTCGTTTATAGCATTTATTACATCTTTTTCATGTCGTCGTTGTTATGATTTTGCAAATTCACTCTTAGGATAGTTTAAATGTTGTGTTACCCTTTAAAGTGTTGCATCCACAATTTTTACTCATGCCTCCACGTAGTAAACTATCACCTAACAATTTTTCATTTTCGCCTGAGAAGAATATGATTCAGCATTGCCTTAGGGTTTTAATGTCAATTTGCATATGTTTTTTCGCATGTTAAACTCTAGATTTTTGTTGTCTCCTAGGCTTTATTCAATGTCGCCTAGCATTATAAAGTGTCACGTGAAACCTGAATTATCGCCTAGGATAGATAAAGTGTTGCCTAACATCTTTTCTGCATCACGTGAGATGAAATGTCACGTGGTATGAGTAAAATCATGCCTGAAAGGTTTTTGAAAATTTTTCCCTTGTACTAGATTTTTCCTGATGAAAATTTTGATAACTCCAGATGATTAATTCCAATAATAAGATTAGGTATGTTGCGTTTAAACAAAACAATTGATTAGGATATCAGGCTAATGGTACTAATGAATGTGATTTGTCAATCTGATAGGATAAATCAATTAGTGTAAAAACTGATATGATTGATACTGATACTTCATTCTCAAGATATAGAGACACAAACAAATGGTACTGGATGTGATTTCTTGATACTTTTGATAAAATTGATTGACTTTAGATGATTCCTTGATATGGTATGTTGATATGATTCCTTTGTTTTTCCAAACAAGCACACTTCCCTATTCTTTACATACGGTTTGTTGCATCATGGGTTATTGATCTTGGTCAGGCTCTAACTTCAGTAGAGTATTGTATTGTTGAGATGTCTGGCCTCAGTTTTCTTCTTGACATGTCGCAGTTCCAGCTGAACCGTGGTCTTCTGACTGCTATGGCGGAGAGATGGCATTCCAACCACAATACTTTCCACCTTCCTTTTGGAGAGATGACTATCACTCCAAAGGATGTGTATAGACTATTACACATTCCTTGCCTGGGAGAGTTAGTATACTATGATTCTATTTATGATAGCACAGTCTGCAGAAGAGTGTTTGGAGACAACACTATAGATGATGATACTATTACTTGGCCACAGTTTTCTTCTTTCCTGACATTACCAGCGGTTCTTGGTGCTCTTATCGGTGGATTCCTGCTTCCCGACCGGTGAGGTCGTGGTTTCTCAATTGGATGGGGCAGGATACTTGAGGATTTACTTGCTCAACCTCAATGATTTGATTGGGGCTCTTGTGTTCTTTCTCAGCTGTATCATGATTTACATGAGGTCATCTACAGAGAGAGCACTTCTTTGTCTACAGGTGCAGTGATTCTACAGTTGTGGGTATGGGAGCATCTTCCCATTACTAGGCCTATTTTCGACAGGATTCATGGTCGAGGATTTCCGTATGCTTTTCTGTATAGCAGCATGGTTGTCCAGCATTATCTAGGCAACCTTGAGTATTGGTGCCGATAGATTGATGATCTTGATTAGGTTCAGTGGCGACCATACATAGGATGTGAGCGATGGAGGGAGGATGATGATGAGCTTCCCTATATGTTTTCTCCTCGATGGATGATTGGCAGGGCTACTAATGTTATTGAGCATTTTTGCTTTGGTCGAGTTTCTCGCCAGTATGGCAGAATACAAGATATGCCTCAAGGTACAACACTATATGCTAGAATACAGGTTGAGCGATCGATGTGGGGTCCTATGATTGATTATCAGTTTGCATGTGATTAGATTGCTGGTTTGGCATATTGCAAATGGGAGATGCTTGCAGGTGTTACTGATGCTGGTGTGTCTCATGAGTTTCGAGACTAGTGGGCTCGTAATAGGTTTCCTTGATTTACTAATCCAGCAGAGCCTATCCCAGACTGGGATGAGAGAGATGATGGAGGTAGTGGTGATGATGGTGGTGATGGCGGTGGTAGGAGACATCGGAGATGGCGAGGACAAAGAGAGCCTCAGGCTATTGGTAGAGCAAGAAATGGACCACGAATGAGAGGTGGACATGTCAAGGATAGGGCTAGAGCTAGAGGAAAGCATGATGTAGCTGAGGTATGCCCTAGAGTAGTAGTGGATAGATAGCATAGAGCTCATCGACAGCAAAGACAGGTACATATAGATGTTTCTTGACATATTCCTGGTGGATAGGATCCCTTAGTTCAGTTACAGAGGGTTGTTTTAGCACAACAAGATCAGGTTCCAGCATAGCAGGTGCCTCCATAGGTGCAACAGTCATCGGATATGGGCCAGAGTTCACAGGCTGCTCCTAGCATTGATAGTGTAGCACGAGATGTTCAGTCATTGAGGACGGATATATCTACTGTTGTGGGTAGACTGGATCAGGTAGCTCTTTTGATGTAGCAGTTTATGACTCATGTGATTCAGAGACCTAGCGCAGTGAGCACTTCTCAAGCTCCTCCTTCATAGGATAGACAGGATGATAGAGGTCCAGATGGATCAGGTGTTGGGGATGGATCAGGTGCTACTATGGGATCTTGATGATTTGATAGAGTTACTCCTTGTTGATGTCACTTGTATCATGTTTCATGATGTTTTATTGATCGGAACACTTGATCGATGTATCACTTTCATGACATTTTTATCTTGATATACTAATGTACTGGATCATTTGATGAACACTTATATGTGTGTGTACGAATTTTGTACCTAGTTGTAGACACAACACTTCAGTAAAACATTAGAGGTTAGCTAAAATTGAAATCGTGCAATGAAATGGAAACTAATCTAACCAGGTGATTTACTGCCTTCTAGTAGGTGCGAGTATGTATTCTCAGATTGGACCGAGATCAGTGACCTTGACGACACCTAAATGAAGGATTTGAATGCAAAATCTAGATATGAATTAGATGCAAATTAATCTATATTTTTGGTTTTTCTATGCAATTATGATGAAAAATGATATGAAATCTAATCTATATGAAAAATTGATATGCAATACAATTAATCTAACAATGATATGCTAAATATGAATGATCTCACAAAAGTTGTTGATTCACAAAAGAAGCTTCAATTCTTCATATACCAATTTGCCAGCATAAGTTTGCAAAATTATGAGATGATTTATGAAGAGCTGAGCCTTGATTTTATAGAAACTCGGGGCTTTGGGGATGCATGGAAAAGCCATAAATCACTCTAGTTGATTTTTGAGTCAAAAAAGATAGTTAACTCACAAAAAATCATGCAAAAATAGCTTTTTGATTTAAATCAGAAGTTGAGATTAGCTTTCAACTCAAAAGAGAGTTGAGTTTATTTTTAAAATAACTTGAATTGATTTTCTGATTTATAGTTTAACTATTTTTTTGGATGTGCATAATTAATATGAATTAAATAAATAAATAAAGTGATTTATCCTCAACTTAACTGATTTTAAAATAAAACAATTGATTTATGGGTTAATCAATTATTAAATCAAACTTTTATTCCAAAATAATATCATTAAATATGACAATTTGCTTTAATTAATTAAATAAGAATTTAATCAATTAATGATAGGAATTTTGATTTATTGTCAAATTTAAATAATAATAATTAGGAATATAATTAAATTCAATCAAATAATTAAGTGGCAGTATTAAATCTAATTAATTAAATATTTAGAATATTCAATTAATCAAACCTGAGGATAAATAAGATTTATCACTAAATAATCATTAAATTAAAGATAATTATGATAAATAGGAATATTACTAGGAATATTCCCCAATGCAGAATTTGAGATAATCAATTAGGATTCGATGATGTGCAGATGTGCCTTAGGTTAGGACTTTGATGTCGATTTCGTTCGATATGTCGATGTAGGAGGTTAATGAACCTATAGCCCATGTTTGGGGTATTACATTTTGCCCCTCTTTGAATTGTTGTGCGAAGCGCAGTGGTTCAAAGACAGTCTATGTATGATGATGAAATTGATGTTTAAAATTGATATTGATATGAAACAGAAACTGATTGAAATTGCTATGAAGATAATAGGTCTTGAATGACCAAAGATAATGTTAACTATAACAGCAATGAACCGATGATTGTGAAAAAGTGTCAAAATGTCAGATTCTGAACCTTATGATTGCAAAGAAGTGAGTGACCGATTTCAGACCTGATTGTCAATAAGAATCACATTGGTATCACATCTGAACCCTTCAGTTTCGAAGAACCAAGGAAATAACACAATTGAACCGATAGTTACAAAAACTGATACAGTTTACAAGATTAAGAGAATACCAGATTGATATGGATCTCGATGAATCTGATATGCCCCAAGTGATGATTGATTTGCCCCAAGCGATGAGGTCTTTTTGATGAATCAACAATTAGATGTGGTTGTTGTCTTGATTACTGAGGAAAGATATGATTCCAAATTTAGATTACAGACTTTGAATGATGTGCAATACCATGCCCCCTTTGGGATTAAAATTGAAATCTGACAAGAAAAGTTAGCATTATAGTTTAGAAGCATGTTAATTGATTTGAGAAGTGGTTATACACGTTCGAAAATGCATTCTGCATCGTTTGGAGGTCCAGAAGACCAAGTTTGACTAGGTTTGACCATGGGTTGACTATAGTTGACCAAGTTGAAATTTTGATAGTTTGATGTAAGATAATCAATTAAGTTGAATTCTAGATTTCTGTGATGTTCGAAGGTCGATTATGCAAGCAGTAGACTGTCGTAGGTCCGAAAATTTTAAATCGCAATTTTGACATAGTAAATGATTTAGATTTTAATTTTGATCCCGAAAATGGATTTAGAATGTCAAAATTAGCCAGGGGTGCAATTTTCATGAAAAACGAAGCACTTTTGAAAATTAGGTCAAAAATTATATAAAGGTCGGAAGGGTCATTTTCAATTCATTTCAACCTTTTGACTTTAGAAACTTGTGGAGCCCTCTGAGCAAAAATGGCAGACAAAGCGGAAGAACCAAAGGTACCTATGAGTTCACATCGATTTGAGTGCAGCCGGAGACACCAAAGACCTTGGCAGTATGGACATCCGGTAGGTGGACCTCTGTGCTTTGCTAAAAATTCAATTTTTCCATGTTTTATAGGATTTTAGCAATGTTTCGTACGTTTTTCTATTTTTGAATTTTGCATGTGTAAAGGATAAAATAGTGTATGAGGTCCTAGGGCAATGGCTTGCACATAAAAGAGACCCCAAAGCCAATATTTTACACTTACATTTGAATTGTATTGATATAGAAAGCAAATATAGATGACTAATATTGAAATTAAGAAATAAAGGTACTTACCTTTGAAAAAGAATCGGCTGAAAACCCTATCAAACGATCTAAAAAACTATTGACTCTCGCACTTTTGAACCGAAACTATGAGATCTACAAAACCCAGAAATCTTTTTCCAAGATTGATTTAGGGTCAAAATTGAGGTTGGGTCAAAATCGAGGTTGTACCTGACCAGGTCAGGTGTGAGGTTGGGTTTGACCCTCATAAAAGGTCAAATACTACATTCTTTATTTGAAGTCTGATTTTGATTCTGTTCACAGATCCCAGAAGTTCAGCGAAAAGGGTATCCAAATCTACTCTCAGGTCTGAAATTCTGCACTTGTACCTGCAAGAAAAATGGTTTTGTTTATTTGTTTGGGGGGTTTGCCTTGGTCAAACCCCAGTTTGGAACCAACCTTAATATTGAAATTGAAATGGAGAATGCTAGCAAGTAGTAGAAGTAGATCTAACAATGAAGCTATGCAATTCAATAGATAATGCAATTGTATTTGAAATGTAATCAAGTATGTTAATACGAAAGCTTGAACAAATGTAAATCAAACCTCCATGGTTGTATGCTTGGAATCCACCTTGAGGGAAGAATGAAATGGATCTTGAAGATGAACAAAAGGATCTTTAAAGAAGGTCACACCATCATGATGGCTAGATCTAGGGTTTGAATGATGAATCTTGAATGCTTGAACCAAATCCCTTCAATGGCTTGAATGCTTGAATCTTTGATCTTCAATGGAGAACTTAGATGGAGAAGAGGACTTGAATGCTTGAATGGATTCTTGCTTGAATGGAATGCTTGCTTGATCACCTTGAGAAAATCTTGAGAGCTTGATCATGAAATTGCTTGAAGATGAGATGTGAAAATGAGAGAGGAAGGCTTTCTTTTATAGTGATCTAGGGCACAATCCTCTAGAGGGGCCACCTTAGGGAATTAAATTCCAATTAGGCCTCAACCCTATAGGAATGGACCTAAATTAAATATAATTTAAGAGTTTACCATTTTGGAGACCAAAATAGCGGACCCGAAAGCGGGAAAACAATTATTTCTGAAACCCGACAACCGGAGATCCCGAGACCTTGAAATTTGAGCCCAGGGTGAAGGACGAGCTCAAACCTGACTAGGTTAGGGTTGAGGTCAACCTTGACCCCTTTAGGTCAATTTTGACCCCTTTAGGTTGATTTTGACCTTAAGGGCACAGATTTCAAGGTTTCAGTCAGAGTGAGAAACAGGAGGTCCTGGGGGTGCCCGGAGACCTAGAAATGATGTCAGAATAGGGTAGAGTGCCAGGGAGAGGCACAAAATCCTATGATGAACATGATGAAGTCCAGGAGGACCTATTTTTAAGTCCTACCTAGAAAATAGAGCCACAGAAGAGGGAAATTCAAGAGAATCCTTAAGATCCTAACCCTAATTTCACCTAGAATGAAGCAGAAAAGAAGTGGAAAGAGGGGAGAAAGCCAGATCAAAGCAAAGATCAATTCAAGGCATCTAAGATGACCCCAAACCACTTACTCAGAGGGTTAAATTCTCTTAACTAGGAAGTGCTTCCATTTTAAGATGATACAGCATGAACAGAAACTCGTACGACTCCCCAACAGGACTCGTACGACTTTTCAACTGTAGCTAGATTGTCATTTCATAAGCCCCCACGACTCGTATCAGAGGGACCCATGAGTCATATGACATTTCATCAGGTCCCTCATAACTCGTACGATGATGGATTCATTGTCGTGCCACTATGCTTTATCATATGGTATGATGTAGAAACTTGTATGACTTTCCATGCCAGTCTGAAGTGTCGTATGGAAAACAGTGAGCTTAAAACTCAATATTAGGTCAAATTTTTGAATTTCCTGATTCTGTAGCCTAACTACTGACCTGTTAACCTACCTTCTAAAATACTGAACTACCCCATTTATGCCCTTGTAACCTATTATGTGAACAAATTACTGATAGGATTCCCTGTTTCTGTACTGTGTAGGTCATATATACAGATGTAAATGTGCGGATCTCGCATCCTGCTACGCAGAGACTATGTGTGTCATTGCCAGACCCTATGAGGGTCCACCTTGCTTCTTATGGATTTGAGCACTTGATACATTTACCTAAGATTAGGGTAAATCATGGACTTTTGACTACTCTCATTGAGAGATTCCACTCGAAGACACAGACCTTCCACTTGTCGACTGGGGAGATCACTGTTACCCTTGAGGATGTGTATCATATACTGCGCATTCCTTTTCATGCAGGCTGGCGGCCAAAGTATGTGAGTTCGGGGAACTCTAGCCTATTAGCTTTCAGACGTCTCTTCAGAGATGATACTCAAATGACGGCCTCCATTTCTTGGGAGACCTTAGTGCAGAGATATGGACAGACACACCAGCTGGAGTGCATCATTGTCAGGATGATTGGTGGTATTATCATGTCTGACCGTCAGCAGAACAGTCTTTTGATGGGCTGGGCCCCTATGGTAGCATGGTTGATGGCCACTCCCTCTGAGTTGGCTTGGGGTCAGTGTCTATTAGCTCACATATTCTCTGAGATGCACGAGGTAGTGTATTAGGAGAGCAAGTCTTTTGCTGCAGGAGCCCTAGTTTTACAGATATGGGTGTGGGAGCACATCCCAATGTTGAGACCAGTGTGTACTTCACATAGGTAGCCTCAGGAGCCTTTCATTTATATATATGTCAGATATGTCATACAAGGATGGATGGGTCACGTGGAGTACTGGAGGTGATGCCTCGATGATATGACCTTTGTGCACTGGAGACCATATGTAGCCATTGAGCCTTGGCCTACTGCTCGAGAGCAGTTTAGTTACTTCTTCCAGAGTCGTGTACTGATTGGGAGGTCATCCTCCACTATAGAGAGGTTCCTTATTACCAGGGTCTGGCGGCAGTATGGACGTATACAAGATGCCCCTAAGGATTATGCTACATATGCACGGATAGGGCATGAGATTGGACTTGGATGGACACAGAGGCTCTCTTATGCTTTGTGTTCATAGGAGTACAATGCTATTGTCAGGAGGGATTGGGAGTACAGACCAGATGTACTTGATATTGGTGTTATAGATGGATTCATTTCCTGGCTTGTTGATCATCCCATTCATAGATTTTCTGATCCGACCGAGCTGATACCCTCCATGGAGGAGGCGATGGATGTTACAGGTGCTCTGATGGGACAAGGTCCCAGACCTACACAGGCTCCCATTATACACCCCACACCTCTGAGACCCAGAGCAATGGCTCCACCACAGAGACCATCAGGATAGATGAGGCCCCCTCGTCCCACTAGTTCTACAGCAGGTAGATCTTTCGATTCTCACAGACGGACTAGGGGAGAGGGCTATACATTAGGTGGAGTTGGTTTAGCTGATGAGGTACTAGCAGCTGAGTAAGTGGTAGGTGGTGGTACTGATCCCTTACAGGATGATACTAGATTTGATTTAGGTGCTGAGATCAGACATCGTAAGGTGCAAAGAGCAGATACCACTGAGCAGGCTCCCCCAGATACTGAGATACCAGACGTTGATCCTACTGCTCCTCTGCTACTCCACAGGACACTATCAGATGACTTAGTGCATAGGTCAGGGACCTGAAGGTTCCCAGTGCTTGATGGGAGGAGTGATACATAGAGGCAGATAGACAGCGGACTGAGTTGTGTGTGGAGGTACAGAGATTGTAGGCAGAGGTGATTCATCGGACCTCATAGGCAACTTACTATGTGTCCACATATTATATAGTTGTTCCCGCTGCACAGAGAGTTCCCTCCTATTCACAGTACATGATGGCATCAGAGGGAGCCAGAGCACCCAAAGAAGAGGCAATACCAGATGCACCACCTCCTCCTCTGCCAGATGTAGAGGATCATGCTGATAGCTGATTTTTTTTGATACATTGATATACTGTACTCTATTTGATCATTGATATACTATTCTGACTTTGATAGCTCACATGAGCGTATTTTTTTGTACACTGTGCCAGTAGTGCACCCCTGACTAGTTCGAGATTATATATATATATATATATATATATATATATATATATATATATATATATATATATATATATATATATATATATATATATATATATATATATATATATATATATATATATATATATATATATATATATATATATATATATATATATATATATATATAAACATATATATATATATATATATATATATGAGATCGATATTTTGGTTGTGACTTCATTTGTACTTTTCATGTTTTAATTTATGATGATATCATGTGATGCTTATGGTATGAGTAGAGTAGAATGTAGGTATGGATATATGCAATGCAATGATTTCTTTCATATGTATGGATGTTATGCAAATGTATTTGATTATGGAAAGATGTATGATTTATGCTTATGCACATGGATGAATTGTAATGCAACAGATGATTATGATATGTGAATGCAACGATACACATGATATGTTTTGCAGGTATTGATGAAGACAAGTACTTAGTCTTATGCCAAAAGGATGTTTAACCTAGGAGGATAATTGCTTGTGATTCGATTGAAGAGACCTTCAATTTAAGCTTTAGCTCTTGTTAGATTTGAAGAGATCTTTGAAGAATTGTTTAAGCATTTGAAGTTTAGCCAGCCATTGTGAGATCATGCAAACATGAAAAATGCAAAGAGACATGCAAAATGAAATGCAACCTAAGACCTAGGACCTAGTCACTGATCATGTGTCGGTCATTCTCATCATTGAATTTTTAGGTAACCGGATAAATCAATACAATGCCCACTAGTTAGAAAACCATAGACATATGAATATCAATTTGTATATGCAAGAATCAATACAACACCCACTAATTAGGTAACCATGGATATATGAATATTGATTTATTTTCAGAATGTCGGATTAGATATAAGCACCAAGGCAAAAATGTCAGGATGACCTGAATATCATGTCCATTTTGATATAGTAATTTGTATAAGCATCAGAACATAAACGTCGTGATGACCAGAATACACCTTGCGTTACAAACACATCAAGAATTCAAGAGATCATTCTAAATCCAATGTGAATTACCCGTAGTGACCCTTTATCGTTCACATCCTTAGGTAAGATCACATTTCACAATAGGAGAAAGAACTCGCTCAAAAGACAATAGTTAGATCAAACTTCCTTGAATTTTTAGGGTATCAATGGTCGAGGTACGCATGGCCATCCAATTCGAGATAGAGGCTCTTACAGTCGGAGACCATTTCAATCTAGAATTACCAAAGTTGTTAGATTTTCACATACAAGAAGAAAACAAAGAAAAGATTATGCCCCCAGTCATCACTCTCTAAATCTTATAAAGGACATCATCGAAGAGCTTGTGGGAACACAATATGCAAAAATCTCAATGCGAATCAGTAAGCATACAAGGAGATAAAAGCATGTATAAAGCACAGATTATTTTCATTTTGTGTCTGATTGCGTTGTTGTAGATGCAAAATCCTTTATGGCGACAAGACTGACTGGTTGACTCAAATGAAGCTTCAAAGGACTTTGACTGGATATGACTCGTCTAAGATATACTGGAGACCCTAGGATATGACTTTTATTGCCCCCAAGTGTTAAGAATTGATAGGATACAGACACTTGAGTTGATTGGTGTACAGACCGACTTATTGAAAACAGGAATGCGAAAACAAACCGGGAGATATGCACAAACTAAAGCAAGACTGAAAGCTGGGAAGGACCAAGATTGTGCTGATAGATGGAGCGTTTTGAAACAAGTTGCGCCCGTTTGCCGGGTTTTCACCATCTTGGCAAAGATCCTATTTTTTAGCTACCAAGGCGCCTGTTTCCAAGTTTTCACCAAGGCACTTTTTCTTTTTCTCATTTTTTTGTATTTTTCATTTTTCCATTTTTTTGTACTTTTGATAATTTTTTACTTTTTTTTGTGAATCATCAAGGCACCTATTGCTAGGTTTTCACCAAGATGTTCATTTTTTCAAGACTTTTTCAGATTTTTGTGATTTTTTCAAGACATTTTACCATAGACTGAATGCCTTAGGCGTAAAATTTCTTCAGATGGAGAACGTTGATTGGTTCTCGGAGTTGTTCTTCTTCAATCATTGAGAGTTGATAGGCACCAAAGACAAAAGTAGCAGTGATTACAAAGGGACCCAGTGAGTTGAGTTCAAACTTCCCCTTGCATTCTCGATGTGATTGATTTTTAGGATTCTCTCTCAAGACTAGATCACCAACCTGAAATTCTTTGTGTTTGACTTTCTTGTTGTAGCCTCTAGACATTCTTTTCTGATATACTATGAGATGATCATACGCTGCTTGTCTGGGCTCATCTAGTAGTTCAAGTTCTTGCAACCTAGACACTCTGTAGTCATCATTAGTTACTAGACCATGCATTATGATTCTTAGTAATGGGATTTCAACCTCAATAGGCAGGACCGCTTCAGAACCATAAACTAAAGTGAAAGGTGTAGCCCCAGTGGGCGTTCTGATACTTGTTCTGTAGGCCCAGAGAGCTAGATTGATCATGAGATGCCAGTCTCTTCCTATTTTATTAACTGTACGGTGCAAGATTTTCAATAGATTCTTGTTAGAAGCTTCTGCTTGTCCATTCCCTTGAGGATAGTAGATAGATGACCAATGTTGTGTAATCTTGAATTTAGCACATAAATCATCTAGATCCTTGTTCTTGAATTGTCCACCATTGTTTGTGATTATGGAATGAGGTATCCCATATCTGCATATGATATAGTTCAATATGAACATAGATATTTGTTTTCTAGTTGCTTGTGTCAAAGGGACTGCTTCTACCCATTTTGTAAAATAATCTGTAGCTGTGATTATATGGGTATGTCCATTAGAAGAATGAGGATGTATAGCTCCTATAAGATCAAAGGCCCATTGATAAAAAGGTCATTGTGTAGTAAAGGGAATTAGATCTCTCCCTGGAGCATGAATTAAGTTGTTATGCACTTGGCACTTTTGACAGTTCTTAGCAAACTTGATAGACTCTTTCTCCATTTAAGGCCAATAGTACCTAGCCCTAATAAGTTTTCGAGCTAGTGTTAAACCGTTTGAGTGTGACCCACAAATACCATCATGGACTTCCTCTAATGCACGTTGAGACTCTTCCCATTCTAAACATCTAAGTAGCGTACCATCTAGACCTCGTTTGTACAGATCATGACCAATGATGACATATCAGGAGGCATTACGGATACGGTATCTCTTCTCCTGGCGGTTGAAGGTATCGGGAATGATTTGGTCTTGGAGATAGGAGAATAGGTTTTTGTATTTGGATGAATCATGACCAACAACAGTGCAGATCATGTAGGATTCGGGGGAATCATATGCAGGATAAGATAGTGCTTCCACCAGGAACTCGTAACGTAGCTCATGTTCAGGCTGCTGTAATAGAGTAGATAGCGTTGCCATTGCATCGGTAGCCTTATTCTCTGTTCTAGGTATTTGCTCAAATGTAATAGATAAGAAATACTTCTTTAGATCATCTACCATTCTCTTATAAGGAATGAGCTTTTCATCTTTAGCTTGGTACACATCATTGACTTGATGGATAACAAGTTGAGAGTCTCCATGAATGTGTAGCTCTGTTACTCTCCATTCAATTGCTATTTTCATACCATTCAAAAGGGCTTCATATTCTACAATATTGTTTGTGCAAGGGAACTTTAATTTGAATGCTTTTGGGATTGAGTATCCTTGAGGAGTTATGAACAATATGCCCGCTCCTAATCCATTATGTGTATAGGAGCCATCAAAGAATAACTACCATTCTCTAGAAGAAAGAGTCATGAAACGTGTGTGCCATTATGCTTTGTCGTATGGTATGATGTAGAAACTCGTACGACTTTTCATGTCAGAAATATGTGTGTGAATTTTGTACCGAGCTGTAGACACAACACTTCAGTAAAACATTAGAGGTTAGTTGAAATCAAAATCATGCAGTTGAATGAAAACTAATCTAACCAGGTGATTTACTGCCTTCTAGTAGGTGCGAGTATGTATTCTCATATTGGACCGAGATCAGTGACCTTGAAGACACCTAAATGAAGAATTTGAATGCAAAATCTAGATATGAATTAGATGCAAATTAATCTATATTTTTGGTTTTTCTATGCAATTATGATGAAAAATTATTTGAAATCTAATCTATATGAAAAACTAATATGCAATACAATTAATCTAACAATGATATGCTAAATATGAATGATCTCACAAAAGTTGTTGATTCGCAAAAGAAGCTTCAATTCTTCAAATACCAATTCGCAAGCATAAGTTTGCAAAATTATGAGATGATTTGTGAAGAGCTAAGCCTTGATTTTATAAAAATCCAGGGCTTTGGGGATGCATGGAAAAGCCATAAATCACTCTAGTTGATTTTTGAGTCAAAAAAGATAGTTAACTCACAAAAAATCATGCAAAAACAACTTTTTGATTTAAATCAGAAGTTGAGATCAGCTTTCAACTCAAAAGAGAGTTGAGTTTATTTTTAAAACAACTTGAATTGATTTTCTGATTTATAGTTTAACTATTTTTTTGGATGTGCATAATTAATATGAATTAAATAAATAAATAAAGTGATTTATCCTCAACTTAACTGATTTTAAAATAAAACAATTGATTTATGGGTTAATCAATTATTAAATCAAACTTTTGTCCCAAAATAATATCATTAAATATGACAACTTTCTTTAATTAATTAAATAAGAATTTAATCAATTAATAATAAGAATTTTGATTTATTGTCAAATTTAAATAATAATAATTAGGAATATAATTAAATTCAATTAAATAATTAAGTGGCAGTATTAAATCTAATTAATTAAATATTTAGAATATTCAATTAATCAAACTTTAAGATAAATAAGATTTATCATCAAATAATCATTAAATTAAAGATAATTATTGATAAATAGGAATATTACTAGGAATATTCCCCGATGCAGAATTTGAGATAATCAATTAGGATTCGATGATGTGCAGATGTGCCTTAGGTTAGGACTTTGATGTCGATTTTGTTCGATATGTCAATGTAGGAGGTTAATGAACCTATAGCCCATTTTTTGGGTATTACAATATGATGATATACTTCCTTGATTTTCTTGATGTATTTTGATATGAGATTATCTTTATATGCAGCTATATGATGTTTATGATGCATTTTACTTATGATTATGCTATGGATGCAATGTATCTTATTTTATGATATATAGATGAATGCAATGATGTATGGATTTATGACATGCTTTTCTCTGTTTCCAATATATGGATGCAAAGTGTTTTATGGAAATATGAATGTGAATGTCCCTATGTTTTTGGGTTTTCAGATGTATGCAATTCTATCTTTAATTATATGTATGCAAATGATGTATGAGTAATGATTCTTTTTCTCTTTTTTTTCCGATATATGGATAATGAATAATGATTAATGCTATGCATGAATGCAAAAGATAATCTCACGGGGAGCAAAATTGGAAGCAAAAATTGGAAGCAAAATTTTGCAGTGATATTTTTAAGAGTTTTTTAGCAGGTTTATCCTCTGGCGGCTCCCCTGCTTGCTGCGTCGCACGGATGGTGACGCGTGGCCTGGAAACCTAGATCTGATTTGAGGGGAATTTACTCCTCCGTTACGGTTTGATCTTCCTAACCTAAGTGCATTTACTTTGCTAGATCTACATTTACTCCCATGGAAATGGGCTCGGATGGCCTGGATAAAATAGGAGATTATATGATGTCTTCTGCATTACCCGAGGTCTCTGGCTCTCCCTCAGTGCCCCCGACCGATAGTTCTAACCCTAGTCCTTCTTCAATGCCACTGAGGAAATCCTTCGCTGAAACTATGGCTCCGAGCAACCATGGGGTCTCCACTAATGCGCATTTTGTGCAGGTGGTTGGAGGCAAAAGATCGCTCGAGGAAGGTAAGGGTGCTGCCCACATCTCAAATGAGTTTGTCATTTCACCGAATGAAGCAATGCTCAAGGAAATTGCACTGGAGAAGTCTCAGCTCTGTGACACTGCAATTTTCTTTGCTTGCGTAGATATAGAGAAGTGTCCTCCTAGGAAATTTCTTGATGATTGGTTTCATAATCTGTGGAATTTAAAGCTAGGGCTTAAAATATCTTTCTGCAGGCAAATTCAAAAAGGTTTGTTTATTGTGTTTTTTAACAGTCATGAGGCCCAAGTCGAAGCCCTAAAATGACAGTATTGGACTGTCGGTAAAACCTCATTTAGGGCATTGGCCTGGTCTCAAGATGCTATCTGTGATGAAATCATTGCTTTGTCCTCCCCCCGGTGGGTGATTCTGAAAGAGGTTCCTCCATTTTTATGGAAATTCCTTGCTCATTTATTAGCACCCTTTGGTTCTTTTATTAGAATTGATGAAACTTCCAAACTGGTTTCTAATCTTGACGCTAGGGTATTAATTTCCCTAAAACCCGGTGTTGATATTCCTCAAAAAATTTCTTTAAAAATCCATGGCGAAACTATTACTTGCCCAATGGAAATTCTCGGAGGCATTAATGCTTGTTATTTGTGTAAAAAAGAAGGGCATATTCGAAAGAACTGCCCGATTATTAAGAAGAACTCAGAGCCTGTGCAAGGAAATAAGGATAATGGGGTACCAAACAACAGAGAACTGGTGTTGGTACCCCCGAAGGTTTATCCTACACCAGATAAACTTTCAGGCTCACAAATTGGGAAAAGTTCTGATATTCCTAAGGGTAATGATCAAACCAATTTTCACCAAAACTCTACTATCCCTGAACAAGATAATCTTCTAATGGATAGTGAGGGTTTCCAAACTGTTAAAAATAAAAAGCCTAGGAAAAAGAGCACTCAAAATTTGGCTTCTAACCGAACTCGTGTTACCTCAAAAACTAATCCGTTTGCTCCTTAGCTTCTCCTATGTTGTTGACTGAAGATGGTTTTTGTACTGATAGAGGGGTTACTTATTCATTTAACTCGAAAGGGCAAAGTCCTACTATTGGAAGGGCTGGTGATGTTACCATGCAAGAGGTGTCTATAGATTTGGTTAGTAACAGAGTGTGCCCTAACCTCAATGTAGCCCCCCCTTCTGATGGTAATATCACCATCCCTCCCAGCTCTGCCCTTAACGAATTAGATGAATATTCCTTCATTGAAGTTATTTTAGCTAAAGATGGCCCTGACTCTGAAAAATTGAGGAATTCGATTGATAATAACTATAACAGAGCTGCTGAAATTTTTGACCATAGGAGGTCCCAAATTGTAGATGGATCTCATATGAGCGGGAATTTTAGTATGAATGGAGCCCAACCGAGCTCTGCTCAACTAACTTGTGATGAGGAAGAAGATGACACCCTAATGGGATCCAATGGATCTAAGAAAAAAGGTAGACCCTTGGGATCAAAAAATAAAAAGAAAAATGGGGAGTTGATAGCCCCTCTTACTGGTTGCTCTTTACCCCCTTCATCATGAAGTTTATTTCTTGGAATATTAGAGGGATTGAATCCCCTAATAGGAAGGCTATCATTAAGAGATTTCTTTTGGGACATAAAGACCTTGATTTCTTCATGATGTAGGAGCTAAAGGCGGTTGATTTTCTTCTTAATTCCTCCTTAGAATTTCTATGGAGGGATGCTCTTAAATTTGTTACTAACCACCCTAAAGGGAAAGGTGGTGCTACTTTACTTATTAACCCTTTTTGGGGAAGATATATAGATTTTGTTGGTTGCTCCCCCTGTAACCATGTTGTTTGGGTTGTCATTAAATTTAATGGCTCCTCTTTCGGGGTATGCTCCATATATGCTCCTAATGAGGTTAAGGATAGGATTACTTTATGGGATTGGATTTATAATCTCCCTGACATCCCATGGATATTGGGTGGAGACTTTAATATGATTGAACATCATGAAGATAAGCTTGGTGGTCTTCCTTTTGCCTGGAAACAACAAGAGAAGACTCACTAGGATCGCTGCAAATATAAACTCAATTTATTTGATCCTCTGCAAGGATGTAAAAAAGATTTCACAGGTCCTTGGTTCACCTGGTGTAATTTTCAGATAGGAGTTAAAAGAATCTATTCTAGACTTGATAGGTTCTATGTGAATGCTGAATTTTTTTCTTTTTCTCCTAATCAACAGAATTCTCATGTTCTTGTTTCTTCCTCTACCTTATCTGATCATCTCCCTATCATTGCCAATGTTAACATTAGGAATGCTCTTGCTCCTAGCATGCATCATAATGAAAAATTTATTCTTAATACATCTCTCCTGAATGATCAGGATACTATTGTTGCTGTTAAGATGATCAGAATGTTTAACCTTAATATTAATTACTCTTCCCAAATTGATAAATGGAATATGAATGTCTCCTCATGGAAAAAATTGTTTCAGACTCTAGGGCAAAGAAAGGCTAAAAATTATAGGAGAGTTGAAAATTTGTTAAATGAACATCTTCAATCTGCTGAAATTGAAGCTCAAGCTAATCCATTCTCCATTTCCCATGTCGAACGGGTCTCTGCTGCCAGGGATTCTCTAAGGAGACATCAGCATGTTAAAACCATTGGGGCTTCTGTTAGAAGTCGCCAGCAGTGGATAAAACATGGGGATAAGGGATCTAAGTTCTTCTTTAACTATCTTAAGCAAAAGCATAATAAGGAAAGGATTGATAGGATTGTTGTGGATAATCAAGAACTCACTGATGTTAATGAGATTGCTACTGCCTTTGAAAAATTTTATAAAATCTTATTCCTTTCGGAAGACAGCAGCATAGCGAAAGATCTTAGGAACAAATGTAAGGCGCTTATACCCAAGAAAATTAATGAAAAAGATGCCTCCATCCTTAGGGCTAGGATCTCAACTCAGGAAATTACTGATGCTATTAATACTCTTAAAAAAGATAAGGCCCCTGGGCCTGATGGTCTCCCTGCTGAATTTTATAAATCTAATATTGAGTGGATTGTCAAGGATTTGTTTGATTTATACTCAGAAGCTTATGGTTGTGGTACCCTTGGCAATCTTATCAATACTGGGATTATTAAACTTATTCCTAAGGATGGAGATAAGTCCCTCATTAAGAACTGGCACCCTATCACTCTGCTTAATGTTTCCTACAAAATTTTAGCCAAAGCCTTGGCTTCTCGGCTTGTTAATATTCTTCCCAATTTCATATGTCCCACCCAAACTGGTTTCATAAAGGGTAGGTATATTCTCGAGAACCTTGTTACGAGCTGGGAGGCTATGGATTGGGCCAAGGGCTCGAACCAGAGGGCTGCTATGTTTCTTTTAGACTTTGAGAAAGTCTATGACCGTGTTGAATGGGACTTTATTCTTGTTATTCTTCAGGCCTTTGGCTTTCCTGATGAGTTTGTTAGATATATTCAAGTTTTACTTAAAGATTCCTCTGCTATAATTGAAATAAATGGATTGTTGACTAATCCTATTCCTCTGTCTCGGTCTATTAGGCAGGGATGCCCTCTTGCTCCTGCCCTCTTTGTTATTGCTTCTGATGCTTTATATTATGTTCTCAGAGATAACAGTATCTCTCCCAAAGTTAATGGGATTCTCCTCCCTGATAACTCTGATTTGCTTAACATCCAATTTGCGGATGATACTTCTCTGTTCCTGGAACTTTCATGTTCTAATATTCAACATCTTAACCAAAAAATTGAGTTTTTTGAAATTATTTCTGGTGCTCGTATCTCTAAATCTAAATCTATTATGCTTGGATGGGATGAGGAACCACCTGATTGGTTTCCTCAATTCGGGTACTCATGGGGTGGACCTAACAAGATTGTCAGATACCCGGGGGTTCCTTTTTCTATCTGCCCCTCCCTCAAAGATATGTGGACTTGGGTCAAAGATAAAATTGTTAAGAATTTGTATAACTGAGATAATAGAGTGCTTTCGCTTGCTGGCAGGGTGCAGGTTTGTCAAAAAATCTTGTCATCCTATAGTATATACTATTCATCTGTGTGGATGTTTAGTAATTATCAAATTTTGGAAATCCAAAAAGCCATTAGGAGGTTCCTTTGGTCGGATGGCAAAGGAAATAAAAAGAAACATGCTGTTAGATGGAATTGGTGTCATATTGAGAAGAAATGTGGTAGTCTTGGTCTTAAAGACTTGAAAACGCAAGGTATAGCCTTGGCTACTAAATGGATCTTCCAGGCTCTTGATGGTCAGGAACCTTGGAAGATTCTTATTAGGAATAATATTCAGAATGGTTATCCTAGGCAGGCTAAGCATTGGAAAAATTTGCCATTCGCTGACCTTGTTGCTGGGTCATTCTCGGTGACTGTCCAAGGCTCCCTGGTCTTTAAATCCATTTGGAAGGCCTGGGAGCTTGTGAGGGGATATATATATAATTCTAAATTTAGTGACATCAACTCTATTCATGGGGAACGTTCCATATGGTGGAATCTGAAACATAATGGTAAACCTCTTGCTATGATTCAGGGCTGCTCTGCGAAGCATTGGAATAGCCAAGGTATTAAGTATTTTATTGATCTTCTTGAGGAAGATAGTCTCCCTAGTTGGCAGCACTTTAAGGATAAGTTCAATCTTCCTGATTCTCATATTCATACTTATAATATGGTCTCTCATGCATGTCGCAGTATCCTTAACCTTCCTTGTAGATGTGATGTGGACTCACACCGGTTTTTGCAATTTAGATGGGATGATGGATCTTTGCTGCATAAGGTTAAAGCCAAAGATATCTATAAAGTGCTTAACAAGGATAACTCTATTAGCCTTCACTTAAATACTGTGTGGTATATGAATTTGAGTCCTCTTGAATGGCAAAAAATGTTTGAAAATTTTTGGAAAGCTCATATTCCTCCTAAAATCTTGCATTTTAAATGGCAACTTCTTCTTGATATGCTTCCTTTTAAAAATCAGACTGGTATCACTGACAATTGTTCTTTTTGCAGGGCTCCTGAGAATTTGAGGCACCTATTCTTTACATGCCAATTTGCTAGAAATATCTGGAAGTCTTTTGGTTTTTCTATACCTGATCATATCTCTGTTTTAGATACTATTTTTGGAAATATACATGGTTTTAAAAAGGACTCTAACTTTTTATGGAATATTATTTCCTCTCATATTCTTTGGTTTATTTGGAAAAGTAGAAATGAAAGCAAATTTCAAGATGTTGATAGTACCCTTACTTTGTTTCAATTGAAACTTATACGTTTTAAGATTGTCTCACAGATTCATTGTATCATGAAGCTCGAGAAAGAAAAACTTAAAAGATTTCTCCATGATGGACTTGCTACGATGTTCATCTATGAAATGAAACATGGGCTGGAATGGGCCACTATCATTGATAACCAGGCAGCTTTTGAAGGAGCTTTAAAGGAACTACTTAAAGAGATGCGTGCTACCAGAGGCCCCTTCTCTAATAGACTGGAATTCTTCTCTCAGATTCTAGATCAGGAAAAAATTGTATGGATGGAGGGTGAGCTTGGATGGACAGCATGGATTGATGATCAGGATGATATTCTAGAATAGTTTTGTTCGTTGGTGCACATTTTTTTGTGTGCTGGTTTTTTGTATTGGACCTTTGTTGGTGGTGGTAGGCTTGCCTCCCACTTCTTTTTGATTGTATCAGCTTGTAAACTCTCGATTATTTAATTTAAAAAAAAGATAATCTCACTTTTTTGATTGAAATCAAGGATAAGACGTTTGAATTGAACCCCCCATTTCTTTAATGCTTTGATTAACCAAGATTATTGATGTACCCCCTTGCATTTCCCCCCTTGCAAATTAAGCTAAGAAAGACAAAACAATATATACAATGCACTTAATCTAAGATGTATGCAACTAACTATCATTATTCAAAATTTGGAGCTTATAATCATCATTGAGCATTTTTGGAATCCCGTTTTCGTACAACCATCACTAGTTCAACGATGATGATATGAATACTTTTTGCACTTCTTTGTTTGCTTTCCCATCTCTCTTCGGTACGACTATCACTGATAAAAGCCAATCATGAGAGTGCGAATACTGATTTTGTCGGATTCTATGTTGCAAGTAGATTTTGATATTATGCTATTGAAGATAAAAATAGCCAAGGCATCTGTTTGCGTAAACAAGCAGAAATCTCTATTTTATCCTATGTACAAGTCCTCGATGATTCTTTGATGATCACATCCTTAGACAAATAATACACGGTTTAAAACTTTGATTTTAATACAATCATTCAAAAATAAAAATAAAATATCATCCTTTCATCATAGCTTGTCTAGTCTAAAACTTTCATTGATTCGTTAAAAAGACATGATTTCATCGATTGAGTTAACACTTAGAAAAAAATTTGCAATGTTTTTTCAAATCCATATGTCAAGTGTAGTTCCATCCATTTCATACTTTTAATCCTGATAAAGGTGAGGTCACTTCAGTTCTTGGATCAAATTTTGCATTTTAAGCTCAAATTGGATTGGGATGTAGATTTGATTAAGTGTTCCTATTTCAAGTTTGATGAATTGATTCTTTGATTGAATAAAGCTTGCTTTGATGAATCATTTCTCCTTATGAGTAGATTGCCCCCAGTTTGATATTGATTTCATTTGTGGGACTTAGGACAATTTGCAAATTAGGTGACCAAAATCTTGAGGTACTTGCAAATGCAACTGTGGGGTTTTATTATGCAAAATATACAAATGTTGGTGAATACAATATATACAAGGTGACCTTCTAGGTATGCGACTGACTTGGACTTTCAATGGCGCCTGTTTACCAGGTTTTCACCGATTGAATGGATCTAGCTCTTTTTTCTCTTTTTAAAGCTTTTTCTCTTTTTTTGCTACTAAGGTGCCTATTTGCTAAGTTTTCACCAAGGCACTTTTCTTCTTTTTTGATTTTTTTGTATTTTTCTTTTTTTCAATTTTTTTTCATATCATCAAGGCGCCTATTTGCTAGGTTTTCACCAAGACAACATCTTTTTGAGGATCATATATGAATGTTTTTGCTTTCTTCATGCTCAATTTTCCATTGTTTTTTATCTTTTCTGCTTTTCAAATGTTTTGTGATATTTTCAAGATCTCTTTTGACTATGTATAATAAATATGATGCTCTCTCATATGATACTCTTTATACTCTTTCATCTACCTCATGTATAGAACCTCTTTAGATGTATGCTATTGATTGCCTCTTGTAGTTCTTCACCATCACAATCTGTTAGTTTGTAGGTGCCGGTCCCAAAACTTTCAACAATGAGAAATGGTCCTAACCAGTTTGCTTCCCATTTTCCTTTCTTTTCTCGTTCTGCTTGATTCTTGGGATTTTCTTGCAAAACTAGGTCACCTATTTGAAATGTTCTTGGCTTGATGTGCTTATTGTAAGCCCTTGAAATTCTATTTTGGTACACCTTCAAATGATCAAATGCTTGTTTCTGTTTCTCATCTAAGAGTTCTAGTTCTTGCAACCCTATAGTCTTCCTCATTTATCAAGACATGCATAGATATCCTCAAAGATGGAAGTTCTACCTCCAAAGGCAAAACTGTTTCTGTTCCAAAGACTAAGGAAAAAGGTGTAGCTCATGTTGGTGTTCTTATGCTTGTTCTATAAGCTCATAAGGTCGGGTTTATCTTGATGTGCCAATCTCGACGTGAATTGTCCACTGTTCTCTTCAAAATTTTCAAAATGTTTTTATTTGTTGCTTTGGCATGTTCGTTACCTTGTGGGTAATAGATTGAAGAAGAATGATGAATCATGTGAAACTTGGTGCATAATTCCTTTAGGTCTTCATTTTTTAAATGCTTTGCATTATCCGTTATGATAGCATGAGGTATACCATATCTACAAATAATATGATTAAAGATAAAAAAAGATATTTACTTTCATGTTGCAGTTGATAGGGGTGCAACTTCCACCCACTTAGTAAAGTATTCAGTTGTCGTGATGATGAATTTATGACCATTTGAGGATGGTGGATAAATCATGCATATTAGGTCTAGACCCCATTGATAGAACGACCAAGGTGTTGTCATTAGATGAAGCTCTTGTGCGGGCACATGTATCAAGTTTCCATGGAATTGACACTTTCTACAAGTTTTGGCAAAGTTACAAGCATCTTTCTCCATCGTAGGCCAAAAATATCCTATCCTAAGAAGTTTCTTAGCTAGGGTTAATCTGTTTGAGTGTGATCCGCAAATTCCTTCATGGATTTCTCGTAAGGCTACATTTGATTCTTCCTCTTCTAACCATCTAAGGAGCATTCTATCTAGACTTTTTCGATACAATGTTTCAGAAATTATAGTATATCAGGCGGCTTGGCGAATGAAACTTTTCTTTTGATTCCTGGTTTGGTCTATGGGAAGGATTTGATCTTTCAAGTAAGTGTAAATTGGTCCATACCAAGGTGATTCGTTTGTAGTTAACAAGTAAATGGTGTAAGGGTGGGTAGGGTCAAACGCGGGTTGAACCACTTCTTCTACCAAGAACTCATATCTGGTACTCTGATCAGGCATCTGTAGAAGTGAAGCCAAAGTTGCCATTGCATCCGCTGCTTTGTTCTTTTCTCTTGGCACTTGTTCAAATTTAATGAGTATGAAATACTTTTAGAGACTTTGCATGATGTTTTTGTAGGGTACCAATTTGTCATCTTTTGTTTGATAGTCTTCATTGACTTGATTTATGACTAATTGTGAATCTCCATAAACCTTTAATTCTGTCACTTTCCACTCTAATGCCAACTTGATTCCAATAACCAAGGCTTCATATTCTGCTATATTATTGGTACATGGGAATAGCAATTTATAAGACTTAGGCATAATAGAGCCTTGAGGAGTGATTAGAAGTATGTCGGCTCCTGATCCATGATGAGTGTAAGAACCATCAAAATATAATTGCTGCCATATTTTTGCCTCCACCTTCACAATCTCTGAATCCGGGAATTCCACTTGGATGGGATGATCATCTTGAAGTGGTGCTTCTGCTAATTAGTCTACAATGACTTGTCCTTTGATTGATTTTCTATCAACATATTCTATGTCCAATTCACTTAGTACCATCACCCACTTTGCTAGCCTTCCATTCAATTTTGTTTTACTAAGTAGATATTTTAATGGGTCAATTTTGGCAATGAGCCTTATCTTGTGGGCTAGCATATAATGGCGTAATTTTTGGGAAGCAAAAACCACAACCAAGCATGCCCTTTCCATGAATGTATAGTTAAGCTCGTATTTGACCAAGGTTCTACTAATGTAGTAAATTGCTTTTTCTTTTCCTGTTTCATCCTCTTGTGCTAAAAGTGCCCCCAATGAATTCTCTGTTGTTGAAATGTATAGGATCAAGGGCTTGCCTCTAATAGGTGGCATCAAGATTGGTGGATTCATGAGATATTTCTTCAATAGATTAAAGGCTTCTTCACATTTTTCATCCCATTTGAAAATTGTATCCTTATGCAAAAGTTGGGTGAAATTATGACATTTTTCTGTTAATTGGGAGATAAATCTCCTAATGGATTGGATCCTTGTAAAGATCTCATCTGACTAATGTTTTTAGGTGCTTCCATTTCCATTATAGCTTTTACTTTAGCGGGATCTACCTCTATCCCCTTTGCAGATACAATATAGCCTAGTAGTTTGCCGGATTGGACTCCAAATGCACATTTCTTTGGGTTAAGTCTTACTTTGAATTCTTCTAGCCTTTCGAAAAAATTTGCCAAAATTGGAAGGTGTTCTTTTCTTGAATGGGATTTGGCTAATATATTGTCCACATAGTCCTCCATGAACTTATGCATCATATCATGAAATATTGTGGTCATTGCTCATTGATAGGTCGCTCTTGCATTCTTTAACCCAAATAGCATGACATTCCAACAAAAAGTACCCCATGCACATGTGAAAGTGGTCTTATCTTGGTCTTCTGGTGCTATCTTTATTTGGTTATATCTGCTAAATCCATCCATGAGTGAAAACATAGAGTGTCTTGATGTTAAGTCCACAATGGCATCAATGCTCGGAAGTGGGAAGTCATCTTTAGGACATGCCAAATTTAAGTCTCTAAAGTTCATGCAGATTCTGATGGATTTGTCTACTTTTGATACTAGCACTATATTTGAGATCCATTGCGCATAATCAATGGCCCTTATAAATCCCACCTTCAATAGTTTTTCTAACTCCACTTTGACAAGTAGTTCTATATGAAGATGCATCTTCCTTAGCTTTTGCTTAACGGGTTTGGCTCCTTCCTTCATATTTAGATGATGCATTATCAAATTTGGGTCTAATCCCAACATATTGTCAGAAGACCATGTGAAATTGACTTGTATTTCCTTAAAGAACTTAATGAATTCTGTCATTTCTTCGCTAGATAGTGATGTTGCTAGGTGGATGATCTTCGACTCTATTTCTGATCCAATATTTATCTTTTCTGTTGGCTCAATTAAGATCGGAGATCTTTCTTCATAATGTTATGGTAGAGCATCCAAACTCCCTTCCTTAGGTGCCTCAGTTGGGTTTTCACCTTTGGAAACATCCTTTATTTCTTCATTTTTTTCTTGATCTAATGTTGCCACAGTGTGGTTTTAACACTTGATTCTTTTCCTTTTTTTATTTTTTTCATTTTTTCTCAGATTGAAAGTTTGGATGCTCCCTTTGATCAATTCTTCTTGATATTCGCTGATAGAAGAGGGTTCAACCGTGTTAAAATATTGGGACACCACGTTGTCATTCAAGAAAATTGGAAGCATAGTTGGTTCAATGGAATTCCATTCAATTAAGTTTGGGTGTATGAGGGTTAATGGGTCAACACTTAGGTTTGTTTCGATTGGGTTTAAGGTGTATATCTCATTATTAGAGGGTTCATACATTATATCTTGAAAATCTTGAACATGGGCTTCCTCTAAATGTTCTAAAGAAGGATCAAAGTCCTCCTCACTAGACTCCTCTTGGGTTTCCATTGGATAAAAGTCATGTGGATTGAACCTAACGTTTGATTCTTCCATAGTAGGTCTTCATGAAGGTACACCTACCCCTTGATTTATATATTTCTATACTTGGCACGTCATTTAGAACCACTTGGCTAGAACTAGATGCTTGATTTGAAGTTGATTCTGTTATTGGTCATTTATCTTTGGTAGAAGCATAAGTATGAATCACATCAATACCATTATCATGGCATGACTCATCCGATAGGGTCTCCCATTCCCATTCATTAGAATCCTCATCACTATGAGATTCTAATTGTAATATTTGGCTATAAAGTTTGGGATAATGTTTTTGAGTGTATCCTTCCTCAAGATACCCTACTCCTATTTTCTCCTTGGAATCTCGCCATGTACTTTCTATGGGTTCAATGATCCCTTCATTCTTTGTGCCTAAAGGTCCTTGACCTTTGTATCCCATCTTTTGCATGATTGAAAACCCTTTCCCATATTGATGTGCGGGAATGGTTATATTTTGAATATGTTTAACATGTGCACTTGATTCTTCATCTTTGTATAACTAGTTTAGGATTTCATTGTCTTCTTCATCCATGGCGGATGATGTACTTGCCCTCACAAAGTTCTCATTATATCTATGGGGTAGATTTGAGGGTCTTCCAAAGGAATTGGGTGATAAGGGTAGGTCCATCATAGATAAGGAGTATTCACCTACGCCTTTTTGCTTGATCTTGCATTGCTTATCAAAATTCTTCATCATTTGGTCCATTTTTTGATAATGGGCCTCTTTGGTGTACACTTGGGTAGCTTTGGTATGATCTTCTTTTGATTCTTCAATAATGTTATCCTCATTAACCTTCTCTTTTCCTTTAGTCGATGTAGTTAGGTTAATGAGTTTTGGTGTGTCTTTAATAACAACCTCTTCTTCCATCTTTTCTTTTCCTTTCAACAAAGGGATGTCCTTAGAACTTTGACCTTGCTCCATTTGATTAGGTGTAGACCCTTCAGTATCGTGTGGAACCAAGGAGTCATTGATCGGCTTGACATTATTACAATATTGGAATGGGTTTAGATCCCCACTTATCATTATCTCTTGCCCTAGATAAGGAAACTTTAGGCATTGATGATAAGTTGAAGGAACAGCTTGCATTTCGTGGATCCATGGCCTTCCTAACAAGATATTGTAAGTCAACTTTAAGTCCAACACTTGACATATGGTCTCTTTTTGCATAGGACCAACTCTTATGGGTAATACTATGACTCCTTTTGAGGCTCTTTCTTCATCATCGTAGGTTTTTATGGTTATCTTCTTCTTAGGGTCAATAGGCTCCTCAAAAAATCCTAGGGCTTTCACCAAGCTAAGGATACAAATGTTTAGGCTAGCTCCTCCATCTATAAGGACTCTTTTCACCCTATGCTTATGGATCAACACTTCTATATGTAAGGGTAGATTTTGAGGATGATTAAGGGACATGCCATCTTGTTCGGAAAATGATAGGCAATGAGGTGCAATTAAATGTCCTACCATATTTTGGAATTTGTCTACCTCCAAATTTAGAGGCACATTGGTTTCCAATAAAGCTTTCTCCAAGATATCCTTGTGAATTGGCGATAGTTTAAGCAACTCAAGAATAGAGATTTGAGCGGGAGTTCTTTGTAATTGATCAACCAAGTTATATTGTTTTGATGATGAAGTTGAAGCTTGATTTGATACCACAACTTTAGGAGCATTATTAGGTAGGATAATTTTTTATGCTTGCCCCCTAGTGACAACATTTGATGATACTTCCCTTGACTTATCTTTCACTATGATAACATTTATGGTTTGATCCTCTTCTCTTAGAGTATTTATCATGTTATCATAAGTATGAGCAAAGTTCACTTTCTCATTGCCCTTTTTTTTATTTTGATTAGCATTAGATGAATCACCCTTTTCATGATTCAAAAAGGGGTTTTTGAAGGCCGTATGATCTCCATTATTTTTAGATCTTGCACTAAGTGTTTTAACCTCATGCATTCATTTGTTGGGTGGCCTCTATTTCGATGATATTCGCAATGATGGGCATCATTCCACCAATAAGGTTTAACTTCAAGTTCATAATCTTTCATATCGGGTAATGTGATGACATTATTGGCAACCAAGGTCTTTAATACATTCTCCAAAGGTTCGCCTAAGTAGGTGAATTTCTTTTTATTATAATTGGAGTAGGAAGATTTTGATTTGTTTCCATTAGCATTATTGTTGGAATCGTTGGAATTGTTATTGGAATTATATGGACCTTTGTTTGATTGATTAACATTATTCAAAGAATTAGCTCCATATGGTAAGATAAAAGGGGTTGACTTCAAGTTGAATCAATAAATGAAATAGTAACTAAATTAAACCACAATAGAGCAACTATTTAGCAAATTAATGATCAATTGAGCATCCTATGACTCTGTAACTAAGATTGTTAATGCAAAGCTCTCAGCAAGCTTCCATTAATGACAGTCCTAGAATGAGAATGATAAGATAAACAAGTTAAAGCTAACAATTATATCAAAGTAAATGCTAATTAAGCTCTCAAATGTCTTTCTAAACTCAAATTGCAAGAGATTCAATGCAATTCTCAGATGTGTGGTTGATAATTATGAAGGATTTAGGCCTTCCTTTTATAGATTTTCCAATGGTAGGGGGTGTAGTTGTGTTTGATCATGATTAAACCTTAGTTGAGTCTTTGGTTCCACCCTTTGAAGACAATGCAAAGTTTGTGTCCTCAAAGCTTGGGACAAGTAGACAAGATCAATGGTCAAGATTCTCTTTCACTTTGAATGATTGAGATTGAATTTGGCTTGATCTATGTGAATGCATTTCCTCAAATCTCATTGGTTGCCCGGATTTCCTCTCCTTTTGGGTTGTTGAGAGTAATTGAGGTTTATTAATTGATTTAATTGATTTATTTTAGCCATGTACCCCTTGAATGGGTTGAATTTAATTTAATCCAAGACTATACAATTAATTTGATTTAATTATATTTTGATTTGATTACATTTAAAATGCTCTCAATTTTGATTTATCTTGAATTAAGACTTGATTTTAATTTTCACTAGCTAATTATGCATTGTGATTCAATTACTTCAATTATGTCATTGATTTGACTTGATTTATCATTAAATTGTCTTTGTCCATTTTTACGTGATTACATTCCCCGATGCAGAATTTAAGATAAAATCAATTAAGATTCGATGATGTGCAGATGTGTCTTAGGTTAGGACTTTGATGTCGATTTCGTTTGATTTGAAGATGTAAGAGGTTAATGAACCTATAGCCCATTTTTGGAGTATTACAATCGTGATATCAATATTAAGTCTCGGATATTAATCATAACTCAAAAAATTTCATAGGTAATGTAACCTTAATGCAAGGTATCATCTATTGTGATCTGTTTTAGCCATCACACAATGTCTATCACAATACAAGGTCAATGGTCTGTTTTAAGGAATTGAATCCACCATGCAGGAAATCATCTATTGTGATTTGTTTCAGCCATCACATGATGTCTATCACAATAGAGATTCAATGGTCTGTTTAAGGAACTTAATCCACCATGCAAGAAATCATCTATTGTGATATGTTTCAGCCATCACATGATGTCTATCACAATAGAGAGACAATGGTATGTTTAAGGAACTGAATCCACCATGCAAAAAATCATCTATTGTGATCTGTTTCAGCTGTCACATGATGTCTATCACAATAGAAGGTCGATTTATTGTAAGATCGTCACTAACTCTTACAAATACAAGTGGTGATCATTTAGGAAGTTGTCACTTCCTCATGATGCACACAGAATCCAAATAATTTTATTAGTACAATAATCAATTATTACAATCATATCAAGTTTATCTCAGAAGTATTTCACCTTCATCAGTGAACTCCCTCTCAATTGAAGTTTTTTTAGAACACAAGTTTCTCTGAATTCAAGTTCAAATTTCTGACTTCTGCAAGGGAAGCTTGATGCTTGAGTCTGTCAAGGCATTTTGTTGCAATGTGTCCATAGTTGTCACATCTGTAACATTGTACTTTAGACATTTTATGATTGATTCTGTGAAGACATTTTGTTGTAGTGTGCCCATAGTTGTCACATCTATAACATTGTATTGTAGAAATGTCTCTATGTTTCTTGAATGATTGTTTACGATTTTGATCTTTGCTCTTTTTCCTTTTCAATTTAGCAGTGAGAATTTGAATATCTTCATTTGTGGATTCCACACCAATTCCTCTAGATATTAGATTACACTCTTCTTGAATGCAATCAGTTTTCAGTTGATCAAATTTGAGAAGTTTGGAGCGAGCACTTATTCCTTGTCTAAAGTTTTCCCAAAACCTAGGGAGTCAATTTAAAGTTACCATGGTTAACTCTTTACTGTCATAGATGTGACCAATTGCTGACAATTGGTTTCTTAATTCTATTATCCTCATAAAATATAAGGTGATAGTCTCTTCTATTCTCATTTTAATATTAGAGTTGATTTTTAAGAGTAAGAATCTTGCTAGTTTGTTGATCTCATACGTGTTTTCCAAAGCTTTGAACATTTCATAAGCAGAGTCTAGCTTTGTGATAATAGGCAGTAGATGATCTTTTACTCCATCAACTAATAGTTCCATTGCTCTAGTATTTGTCCTTTTCCCATTGTTTCTTCTCATCATTCTTAATAGATTTAGGAAGATTTTCAACAATAGTCTTTAACTCATTCTTTCTTAGTATAAGCATCATCTGTAGTTTCCAAGATTCAAAATTTGAAGCACCTTCAAGTCTGTCTTCAAGCCTGATTCCGTTCACCACTGTGTGAATACAAGTTTTCCAAAAGAATATAAATTTATAAAGAATTATGATCCTATCTTCCTTCAATTTAATCTGATTTTCCTTCATGCGATTAAACTTCTAACGAAGGAACCTCACTTTGATACCATGTTAAAATTAGAGATCAAATTATGACTTTTAATATTTTTGTTCAAAATCTCTCTCTCTCTCTCTCTCTCTCTCTCTCTCTCTCTCTCTCTCTCTCTCTCTCTCTCTCTCTATATATATATATAACTGATATAATAATAACTAAATTTAGATTATGTATTGATTGGATGAATGGGACTTGAATTGAACTATTATATACTTGTCTCATTCGATCCAAGGATATATATATATATATATATATATATATATATATATATATATATAATGTTAGTAGATAGACATGTCTCCACGTGGAGACATGTCTCTCTATTAACATGCCTCCCATTATACACACCGATCCATAACAACTTAACATATCGCATTATAACCAGTAAGAACTTTAGTTTATTTCGACCAATACTTAATCAGTAGGCATGACAAATACAATCGATATTAATAGCCAAGACAAACTAATATCAAATGGTGTATAAGGTAAGTTAAGCCATTTCAATGTCAATGATACTCATTAAACATTTATCATCATTAAAACATTTTGATCATTAGAAATATATTTAAATATATAATTTGATGTTATTCCATCAATGTAATTTAATCAAAAATATTAATAATATGGGAAGAGATCATTTATAATTTTCTTAAGTATGAATATATGTATATGTAACATTATATATAATAATAATATAGATTATTATTATTATACATATATATTGGTATGAATATATGTATGCATAATTTGATCTTTTCTCATTATATTAATATGACATCTATTTTATCTAATGGAAGCTATAAACATCAACAAAAATTATTAAAAAAATTAACTTTTATTTTAAATATTAAAAAACGGAAAGATAAATTTTAGAATAAAAAGATTGTTAGTAAAAATTTAATTAAAAAAAATTAACTTAAATTGTATAGTAATATTAAATAGAAAAAAATCACTTATCTAACCATGTTTGTATTTAGAATTTTAAAAAATACCATGCCTATTACAAACATTTACAATTAAAATTCTTACTTTTATGTATTACTTTCAATTTTATATTTATTTAATTTATTACTTTTAACTTTATATTAATAAATAATAATTTTATTTTAATTCATTTATTTTTGCATTTTTTATCATGATCACTTTCTCTTCTTTTTTTTCCTCCATACTTCTCCCCCACTACTCCTCCCCCTTATCACTCCTCTCCGCATACTCCTCACTTATCACGCCCATAATGACCACTCCTTGACAAGATGTGTTTCTTCAAATAAGATACTTAAATTGACCACTTCTAAAATATATTGAGATTTAAACCGTGAACATATAAACACCAACCATGTGGGTCCATTTCAAATTTATATTTATAGGCAAATACAATATTTATGCTTATATGTAAAGATTAAAACATTCATTTCCCTATTATTTGTAAAAAAAATGAGTTTATACTTAAAATTTAGATACGTCAAAAAAAGATAATCTATTTTTCATAAATTTCTAAATAGACATGCGTTTTACTTCCCTTTCTGATACATTAAAAAGCATAGTACAGGTTTCATGTTCGATTTTCATCAAATTTTGACAGTTTTGCCAGTCTGGATATCTGATCGATTGTTCATCGCTGGACACAGCTGCTCTACATATTAAAAAATTGTACCGTAATTGGAGGAGAAAAGTAAGCTATTCCAAGAAAATTCTAGAAGGCTTCAAATAAAACCTAGATCCAGAATCCGCGTGGTTGAAAATGCAACGGAGGATCGTCGTCATAGGCCCACATGCAACAATGGCAAAAAGATCCGGTCTCCGTCATACTCTCCGTGCTTGACGCGTCATTAAGAGTTGTTAACCCCAACCTGCTATTCTCACCTACCCGATTCAATTATCTTCAATGGATTCACATTGGAAGCGTAAGCAAAACGACTAGAACAAGCAATCGTCGTAATCTAAACCCACAAAAAGTATTTGCCCTAACTGAAGACATGGTTGGATCAAATGCTTTTCTTGAATAACTCATTAATCCAGATCTTTTCTTTATTGTTTGGTACTCAGAAAAAAAATCTGCAGCCATGAATTGGATCTTGTACAGTGGGGCAGGAAATTTATACAAAAAACCAATCGCCCTTCAAAACAAACATCTGTTGAATTCCCTCCAATAGAATGGATGTAAAGAGAAGATGATCCAGAACAAAGAACAGTCAAAACCATAAGCTCAAATCACATAAACATGGACCGTAGAACACAGTCAGAACCAGAAGCTCAAATCACACAAACATGGACTGTGGAAACCTAATATCCATAAAAGATAATCCCTTGTTCTATTTATATATCTTTGGACTCGGAATCATTTCATATGATGCTGATTTTGGGGGTCTAAGAAATAATCCTAGCTTTTCCTTGTTTGCTGGCGTGT
Source organism: Chamaecyparis obtusa (assembly GCA_027943335.1). Classification (NCBI taxonomy): domain Eukaryota; kingdom Viridiplantae; phylum Streptophyta; class Pinopsida; order Cupressales; family Cupressaceae; genus Chamaecyparis; species Chamaecyparis obtusa. Next base: position 549,750 of record BSBK01001840.1, on the reverse strand, counting down.
ATATCACTGTCGTCACTTCAAAGCAAACACAAACCAGTGTGTGACAATTTCATAAGAGACTTATCTGGTTCACCCCAGTGTGTGACAGGGGTCTAGTGTGGCTGCTTATCTGGTTTACTATTTAAATTTTAGCAGCACAGGTGGTATTATGTAAAATTTAAATTAAACACACAGGATGACTAAGAATCGTCTCTCGTGATTATGGAATTGCTACTGCTTTAGAAATTGAGATTTAAGGGGCTAAAATTTAAGAATGGAATTGCTATTGATTTAGAAATTAAAATTGAAGCTGCTAAAATTATGCAGAATAGTCATGTCTACACACATTTCTTTATCCCCCTCTTTTACATTTCCCTTCAAATTTATCCTCCAAAATTTTACTTATTGAACATAAATCAATGCACATATCTGCCATCCACTGAACAACTTTATGCACATATCAATGCACATATCTGCCATCCACTGAACAACTTTATGCTTACGAAAATTTTCTTTACTGACATAACTAAATCCACATATCAATAGAGTGAGCGAGCTTTGCACTTGCAAAATGGATTTGCACACAGCTTGTTGCAGAGTATTGTGTTCTGTGATTTGAATGTCAGATGTCCTATTCGTGCTAATAAAACGTAATTTAAGAAACCGTAACCAATCACTGGCTGTTCTGAATGTCACATGAGAAGTCCTTTTAGATGTCTTAGCATATGAACTGGGATGCAACAAAACAGCAAGTTATCTTTGTACTTGCCAAATGAATTTGCTTGGTGCAGGGGTGCATATTATGATTTGCATCCTAGATTATTGATTCCTTGCACTGATGAATCATAGATTTCGCAAAACATAACCAATCACTTGCTGTCCTCATTTAAGCTTAAAAGATCAACAACATATAATCATGCATCCAGGAACATGAAGCGCCTTTGCCAGTTTCAAACAATGTTCCATCCAAAAGCTAATGTCAACTGACTTTCCAATTAATATAATGATTCAGACTATAGGAAGACTAATATTTTGATGACTGTCTGAAAAGAAGAATAAAACACCGAGACCTCTTCAATATCTGGACATTTAGTGTCTATTTGCTGCAGATTTCCTGATGTAGAATCCAGAAAAACTGGACCTAATTCTCAAGGAAGCCATAACACATATATTAACATACTAGCAAAACAACAAACTCAAACAAAGCAATAGTCTATCAGTGTGTGCTTCTGGATTCGACTGTGTGAGTGTTTTGAGAATCACAATCAAATCCAGAAGCACACACTGATTAACTTATGGATTGTGGAAATCTACTCAATCTCATGCAATAGTCTGTTTACAATGTACATCATCAATACACTAGCTATTACTCGGCTAAATATGCAGCAATGGCCTTAACCATTATTGGATGTATCAAGCCATGATTCCAATGTTCCAGTGGGGTTTGACATAATCCTCCACTATTAAGGAACGTCAGTTTTGACAAGCAAAAAGCTTGACAATTAAAGATCTATTTAGACAAAAGTATTAAACACCAGGGTCAATCTTCTATATAGAGTTAAACAACATATATTCGCAAAAACTACTTCCAGCCAATTTCATAGTAAACCAGAGTGGCTCTGAGCAATTGGTACAGCACAATCATATATTTGTTATCTGTCATGCTGGATCTTGGGACTTGAAAGTATTCTCTACAAATGTTCAACAAAAGCAGAGGTATTGCATGAACAGAAAGTTAGCATGTGTAACATAAGTTAATCTATAGACCACAAAAGAGAAGCCACCATAAGTGACACCACAACCATTTCAACAAATTGCATGAACAAAAAGTTAGCAAGTGTAACATAAGTTAACGTATAGACCACAAAAGAGAAGCCACCATAAGTGACACCACAACCATTTCAACAAATAACTTTATGTATACAAAATAGTTAAATTAAAATTGGCAAACTATGCTCCAAATATAATGTAAAATTGAATTTCTATGCACCTGCCCATGGCCACCACAGGCATGAAGGTCGCTGATCACAAAGGAATTTGGAAGTCAGGTGTTCAAGCATTTTAATTACTGGCTCCACAAGTTGTGAAGGAAAGGCTTTACTGGAAACAAGCTTGCAATGGTATAAAATTTTAAGATCTCAATACAAAAAGGATAGCCCGAATTGGAAATTGGGCATGAAGGTCGCTGATCACAAAGGAATTTGGAAGTCAGGTGTTCAAGCATTTTAATTACTGGCTCCACAAGTTGTGAAGGAAAGGCTTTACTGGAAACAAGCTTGCAATGGTATAAAATTTTAAGATCTCAATACAAAAAGGATAGCCCGAATTGGAAATTGGGGCCTGTGCACCAGTTAGAAAATTCTGATTGAGGGGCAGAATCATTGGCAAAGCATGGTTTCAGTAAAATAATGTTATTATATGATCACTTGTATCCACAGATAATCAATACTCAGTTAAAATTAGGTTTATAACACAACCATTTTTTGGCAGTTCAAAAAGATCAAATTTCAGAGATAACAATGACAAAAAAATTCTTGACTATGCCAAACAGACAAATTTCAGAGCTAGACAATGTTGGTTACAGACCTAATACCTGTATGGAAGGAAACATATCAGCAGTTCCTAGTAGATTTGGCACATTAAGGTTTTTTGAAAGGCAACCAGAATTCTTATTAAGCTTTGCATACTGAGCCTTTTGGGAGAGAGAAAAATTGAAAAGTTAATGGTATCTCCAGAAATCCCAGATACAAGACATGGTATCTCCAGAAATCCCAGATACAAGACGGTCCCAGGGTTTGCAGCATAATTTTGTACACATATCGTAGTCGTGACATAAAAAAGGGCCTTCAGAGATTTTCTTCTACAGTACCTCAAATAAAAGTCAGGTAGAATGGAAATGGAAACACTTTTCACAGAAGGAAAAGTGAGGTGAGTGAGTAATCATGATGAAAAGAAATAGAGCTTGATAGACGATCACTAATTCAAAAAATATATCACTGATGGAAATTGCAAGGTATCACTGATGGAAATTGCAAGGTATAAGCAAAAGCATTCATCACAAAGGACAAGTATATAGTATGTACCAAAAATTGCAACTGATTGCACCAAGATTGCTCGCATACCAGTAGAAGAGAAGCCCCGCAGTCAATGGCACCTTTGTAGAATCATCCTGCACAAATAGTCCTCCACAGAATACTGCACAGTAAGGCAGACAAATTGAATTGGAATTAGGATGATCATGTCTATATTTTGTCAGTAGTTTGTTACAGGGATATTCACAGTTGTTATTAATCAACAATCTTTATGTGGTAAACGTGGCAGATGCACAAGCCAGTGAGGCTACGTCAAGTGTATCAGACATATCAAGTACTCTTTGGCAGCTCTTACTTGACCACATAAATACATGCATATAATTAAAATAGAGATGCTTTAAATAGTAGTCAATGAAAGCTAGAAAAGAGAGTCACCAGTCAGCATATGGTGTTATCTTACTCAAAATGTGGTGTTATCTTACTCAAAATGCTGTACTCCACATAATAATTTCAACTACAACTCTACTCAACAATGCTCACTTTCAACTCCATTGCATGTTACAATTTAATCAAGAGTTATAAGCAATTCTTAAAGCTAACATTTCAAGAGTTTCATGGAGAGTGAATCAAACCTTTACCATCTGCAATGTAGACAGTTCTTAACATCATCAAGGACCAAAAGAAGAGCAGTCATCACTTCAATAAAACAACATATGGTAACACATTTCACAACACCAATTTGGGTGTATGAATGAATCTTAAAATCCAGAAAATGTCATTAGAACCATTATGTGACATAATCTGGCTACAAGACACACATTCAAAACAAAACAAATAAGAACCATCTACAAATTGCAGGAGCATTTGGAACCCCTCATTTACTGATCATATAATGCAGCTCTCTAAACCTTTATTGACATAATAAATATGATGTAACCAGTATTTTCTTCCAAAGAAGGCTTCAACTTTTAAGAAGACACACCGAGTACATGTTCTGATTCTTAAAATCATAGAGGATCTAAAGAACCACAACAATGGCTTGCATTTAATAATATACCATTTGGTAAACTTTTGCAAAACACAAAAATTTAGTATGAACACGGAGACAACAAAGCACAAATCTAAACAAAGCCAAAATGATCACACCCAAAGACACCTATAAATTGCAGGCGCCAAAAAAACTCAATCCCCGTAAAAGGCACAGGTAACAACTTTTTTCGTCCTAATAAGGCTTCAACATTAAACCAATGACTTGGAATATGAATCCTACATAACATCTCCAGGCTGATTACTTTCAGGTTCAACATATCATCCATAAATTCCTTTGGAATTGCACTGAAGTTAGAATATGCCACTGGAACAATATTCAAAACAACCATTACATAATAACTCGCACCTAATTTTACCCTGTAAAATCTACAAAATGCACAAATCATAGATCATGATTAAGTAAATTATTATCACCAGCGTTCTGATCAAAATCTGGACACAAACAAAAAACCGATCCACAATCATCACCATGATCACTCTCAAACAACTCCATAAATTCTTAACTCTGTTGAATCTCTTATATTCTACTCTTGCTTTTGCTAACATCACTTTATTTGTTTTACAGTTTTCTTGTAAGGATTAATGCTTGGAAAATATGCATAACAGAAATTTGTTTTCTCACAGCAACAGGTTTTATGCTTGCAAATGGTGGTTACATTTGCAACCACAAATAATGACATTATTAGTTTTTTAAGTCTAGGAAAAGATTATGATTGTATATAGGTATAATCAAGAATACTATTGAAAACATGACATGATGTAACAACCATTTCCCTGAAAAATCATCAAACACACTTACAGTGAAGCTATTGGTATGTGTCTTCAACATCCACACTGCAGAATCACAGAAAGCACCAAAATTTGTAAGCCATGGTTTAACCAATTTCTGCTAGGACATGTCGGAACAGTACAAAAGAATCTGCATCCAAATTAGAAAGGATACGAATTTAAGGGAGGCAGTGATTGGATTGAGAACTCAGGCTCCCAAATGACATCTGCAAAACTGTGTTGGAATCCCCAACCCCAAATATGGCATTAAAAATACTAACTTGAGCATAGTTGTGAATCTGTTCAAGGAGATAATCAATCATTATGGACCCCAACACACAGATTAAAAGAAGGAAATAAAGATGAACAATTAGATTGTTATGTCCCTGAAAGTTTCTAGGCCAAGCTGTGCTATTCAATGATACCCAAACCTTGACGATAATAAAGAATTGCCATGACATTTGCTTACACAAGGATATGATAAAATCCTACCATAGAAATTGCAATTCCTTCTACTTCAAAGATGGTACACTCTTCTCCCCTCACCAATACAATTTTAGCAACATTAATTAAGGGGCACCATACTTAATACCAAGAACCCAGACTTTGATGAAAACAAAGAATTGCCATGACATTTGCTTGCACAGGGATATGATAAAATCCTACCATGGAAATTGCAATTCCTTCTACTTCAAGCAGCCAGCCAAAAATATTAGGCATGTTATTATCAGCTCTGAATGAGCAAATCTTTGTTAAGTGAATTGAATGACATCCAACCCCAACTGCAAAACAGAGTTGTGTTAATACCAAGAATCCTAATTTTGCAGACAAGAAGGTAAAGAAATGTCATAATCTGTCCACAAGGACATTGATAAAGTTTGTCATTTACAAATATTTCCATTTCCTAATGGGAAAATGAAAGTAGATTCTGAATATTGGAGAACCATGGAGATTGACACTGCTTCTACTTCAAGCAGTCAGACAATGGAATTTGCCAGGGTAGAACCACAATGATGATAAAGATTGCTGCAACTTCAAGCAATCACAATAAATGGTAATTGCCAGGATACAACCACTATGAATTGGAAAACTGTCAATCTTTGTTGGACAACGTAATTGGTAAATCTTTGTTTAACAAATAAATTGGACGACATTAAAAAGGGCACAAATGACACATAATCCCATCATGCACATGTATAAAACGTTACTGGCTTCTGCATATTTTTTATCAAATGACAACAAAAGCCTGTCAAGAACCTCAAAACAATTCCAACCTTATATTGTTCATTTTACCTGTTTTACAGTTCAATTATTTTTTCCTTTTTGGAGTTGGTTAGATAGCATTTATAAGTGTTTCAGGATCCAAATTAAATAGAAGCAAGTTCACAAGAGTTTCAAACCTCTGCTGGACATTCACCACCAAGGAAAAAGGTTAAAATGAAGTCAACTCCCGTGTATCAACATTGTTTTGAAAAGATTATTACCCTTTGATAATTTAAGTCTCATCATCAAGATTTTAACTGTCCCGGGAAAAATTAAGAGATTGCAACTGCAATTGGTCTTTTGTTTACCAGTCCAAAGAAATACATCCACATTTAAAATCCAATAAATTGACAATGTTTCAATGCCGTTTGATAATTTTAGTCATATCATCAAGATTTAGATTCTCTGTGGAACATGAAGAGATTGCACCTGAGACTGATATTTTGTCTACCAGTCCAAAGAAAGATACCCATACATTTTAATTTTTTAAATATCTTTTGATATTTAGGTTCCAAAAAACTCAATTGAAACACAAGGCAAACATGAGGCCGTACAACAGTGATTAAACTGGTGTGGATGCAAAATTGGCATGCATAACAAGTGTGACAGAATTTTTTTCATTCATTTCACTAGTTGATCTAACCAAAATTGGGATACTATCAGAGTGATTTTGGTGAAATGGACTTCATCCAAAGGCCCAAACAATATAGCCAAGTGTGGAATGTCTCTATTTTTCTATCCCTCATTTTAACATAAGAGTGTAATAGAATAAACTCTTGATGCATAACCCAAGCAATGCACATAACACACTTTCCATATCAACTGTCAGGTCCCCCGTTCTCCAAAATTCCACAATGAATGCTTCAGGGCCTTAGAAGGGGCTGATGAGGTCCAAATCCCATTACCTCTCACAAAAGAATAAAGCAATCAAATAATATACAGCTCACTGCAGTATTGCCTAATCTATCTCTCCTTCCTCCACATCACCATTTGCAGGTGCAGAATGGGCCGCCTCTTCCTCTTCTTCATCATCCATTTTCATAAACAAACCCAATTTCTCCAAGGGATTTCCTCCATGCAGTGGAAAGGATGGCAAACCATCTTGAGAGTGGCCAGGACTAGTCTCATCCCCAGAACTGGCAACATGATCAAGCTGTTGTGAACCTCTGAGCATCTCCAGATCCTTCAGAATTTGAGAGTTCTCGTCAATTTCTACAGTTTTCTCCATCTGTCATTGGTTAAGAAAGCAACAAAAAGAGATTATCAATTCTTCAATGTCAAGATTACTTTCAATCTAAAATTGAAACTTTTCAGCAGAACATGAGACAACTAGAAGTGAACATCAAGATTTCAACCCCTATACCTGTTGTAAAGCCAAACGTGCAGCCTCACGTTCAATTTCCAGCTTCCGTTTTGCTTCAGCTGCCGCCTCTGCTTCAGCTTGCATTCTAGCCAGTTCAGCAGCTTTTGCTTCTGCCTGAAGCCTTGCTTTCTCTAGAATGTGTAAAACAACACAGCAATAAACATAATACCTACCAAAAACCAGCAGCCAAAACAATAACCAAACTGCAGAGTCACTATGGTGACAAACCACAATTACTTACCTTCCCGTTGTCTTCTTTCTAGTTCCTCCCTCTCCCGCCTCACTTTCTCTGGATCTCCCCTGTCAGCCTGATGGAGAGGACATTTAATAAACAATCATTCTGATTCTTCAGAAGCAACCTACTCTCAAAAAGAACATTCAACCTCTGTATGGACACTGATATCCAACACACTAATGGAATAATGATTTTCCCAAATAGTGGCTATGCAACCACTCACCCAACCCAATTCTCAGGCTTGTCAACCAACCTGGTTAAGGGTTTTCTCTTGTGCTTTCAAGATTGTGTCAGCAAAACGACTCCTTAACAAGGCAGCACGATATAGCTTGTCTGGGGAGACCTGCCTCTCAGACGGAGCACTCTCCCCTATCAAATGACGATATTTCAAGCATAAGGCTCCAGAGTGACAATGAAATTCAAAACTTGCCACCATTTTACTTGACACGTGCTAAACCATACCTTCTTGTTGACATTCTGCTTCAATGGCAGAAGTTGGCTTTGAATTAACATTCTCCTCATCCAACTCACTCACAGCTCCTGCAAAGAAAAATATTTAGATTCAATAAAAGCAAATACAAAATTGAATGTAATGGGCAATACAATTTTACATGTGAAACTTAAGATTAGAATGTCACAGTGAATATCATCCCCAAATCTGAGTACAATAAGAACCTAAAGAGAGAACGCACTTTTCGCACCATGGGTTTCCACGCTAGGACTGGTTCTTTGATTGCATTCAGCACCTTTTCCCATTGGCTCCTGCAATAAGAATTGATTAGACCACAAAGGGAACTTTAGCGTGTTACATCAATTTATAATACCACTAGTTACTAAAAATGTGTAGAAACCCTTAAAGTAGCAACCAAATAAAACATAACACATAGGATACTCTTAAAGGGCTCAAAGCTAAAAAAAACCTTATTTCATCCTACCTTAGGAACTGCATTTGGGGATGGTGCTTTTGGTAGATCAGAGTCACTGCCTGAAGAACTTGCAGAGTCCGAATCTGCAAATAAGAAATAAAATAATGATCATTCCATACAGTATCCAGAAGTTAGTGTAAGAACCTTATGGAAACCAACCAAAAAATGAATCCCCGGAATCAAATAAATAAGAACCAGAAAAATTTGTAAACCAACCACTAGAAGAAGACCCTGAATCGCTACTAGAGCTCGATGAACTACTACATTTACTATTCCGGCCTGCTGTATCCTTTTCAATCACCACGGGAGGATAATGTGAAGCAGGGAGATCATTCTCCCCAATGTCAACATCTTCCTCTCCTGGATCCCCACCTATTCAACAAAAAGCGCCATTTAAGAAGAGTCAAGTTTGAGAAATTATTAGATAACGCTAAAAAGGAACAAAAAATAATGCTGAAAATGGAATACAACACCTTTTCTGTTGTGCACTGGAGAACTATTGCCCTGCCTTAATCCATTGGGAAGCTGCACAGGGTGCCATAGGTCAGACTCAGACAACACGGTGAAAACTTTCAATCAAACAGTATTAAAACAGAACCCACCTCAGCTTCACTAGGCTCCGCTTTCGGTAAGTTATTGGCAGAAAAATGTTGATTTCTACTATTCAGACAATTGGTTACAAGCTTTCGTAATTCCAATAATGTCTCATTATCAAAAGCATCAATATCAATCTCAATTTCATCCTCGCTCTGACTCAGATCGGAGTGTTTCCTCAGGAAATCAACTATAAGCTCAGGCATATCACTGAATGATTCAAGATCTCTGCTGAGCTTCTGTTTTTCCTCCATGGATATTGGCCGTTTGTTTGATTCCAACTTCGGTTTATGCTCTAAGGGTGCAGGGGCAGCCTTTGGCTTGTTACTTTGTTTAGGTTTTTCTTTAACTTTATCATTAATCGGCTGCTGTTGCTGCGGCTGCGGCTGCAACTGTTGATGAGTTTGTTTTGGTGCCAAATTTGACTGGGCGGCCTTATTCACAAAACAGGACGAGGGTACCACATCTGGAAGTTTCTTTTCAAGGAATCTCCATTTGCTTTCAAATAATTCGCTTAACTGAACAGCCATAATATGAACATCATTAGCAGGTGGATTATACTTCCTTGCATTTGCAAATGTCAACCTAACATCAGCAGCAAAATCCCGCGGGTCCGCATACTCATTTTTATCTATCTTATTCTTAATAGTTCCCAAATCCATCGGGTTCTTTATCACTTTAGGATAGTCGGGAATTTCAAGCTTAACATAATCAACGGGTGTGTTGAAAACCCAGCCATGCTTATGAAACATGAGCTTCCTCAGTAATGTACTACATTGTTTCATAACGATGGGATCTGCTTTTAGCTGTTGCACGGGGTGACTTTCCTTCAGTCTTTTCTCATCTCTACCATCAAGTTTAGCTGAATGGCTGCGTTTGACCCCAATAGCGCCCATTGCTTTACTTTTCTGTCTTTCCAGCTGATTTGCAACTGTCTTGTCTTTCGGGGACGCAAATTCTGAACTTCCATAGAGTTGGATGCCTTTTTGGGTTTTTTTCTTATCTTTGCCACTGAGATTTCCTGGAGGAGGTATCTGAATAGTAGGCGTATTCAAATTAACACCACTAACTCGACCATTTTCAAGCCTTGAATTCTCGTGCCCAGATCCGAAACTAGGCAGATCGCTGGAAGAAGACACGGCTACAGCATTTATCACCTTGTTTTCAATTCTTCTACGCATAGATCGCACTTGCTCCAACTCCACTTTAAGTCTCTTCCCCAACTCCCTCCGCTCTGTTCCGGACATTAAAGAAATAGCATAAACTTGCACAGGCACATTGAAACCCTCATTTCTATCAACATTCAAACTAATGGACTTCCTCTTGGGAGTACATGAATCTTCAGAGGGAGTAGGTTCTAGATCAACCCTGTTAGATGCCCCATATCCTCCATAGCTACCAGACTTATCAACTTCAGCCCTTGCAGCGAAACTACCAGACCTCCCAAACGGACGATGACCCCTGAAACCCTCTGAATCCCCAGTCGTCTCTATCGGGTAGTCCCCTGGGGCAGCATAATCAGTAGCATATACACTCTTCGTTGTTTTCCTCATGTCGAAGCTATATTTCCGTGAAATAAAATTCTGATCCTGGTGCTGTTCATACGTTACATAGAGAGCGGATGCCATACGGTCAATGTTAATCAAAGGATATCAATAGCCCCAAAGGCATACTTTACATGTCTGACTTCTGCGACTCTCCTTCAAAATTTATATAGAACAAGCTCAACGGAAAGCGTAATATAAAAATCTGATTTCTGCCCTTCCTTGCCCTCTATGCTCCAGAAATAACGCACAGCAGACAAATCATTGTTCATCTACCCACCAATGATAATTAGCAGAAGCATGAAAAGCAAACCGTGGCGCCAACAGAGCGGAGAACAATAAATCACTAAGGCAAGAGAGCTAACCTTGAGGACAACCTAACACAGCTATAAGAGCCCAATTATTACTTGAAAAGATCGTACATCACAACAAACTATATAGCTGCAACACTTCGGGCCGCCGCCAAACAACTGCCAGAAAACCCTAACTTAAAATACAACTCCCGAGTAGTTCAAACAACGGCCGCCTGATATATTATGACAGACACCACGCCACTGAAACCCTAGTTTCTCCAACAACGTCTAAAAGCAGCCAAACGGAAGCTTAACCAAGAAAAGCTTGCTCGTCGCGGGATCCAAAAACAATCCTACGTATCTAGGGCTCCGGCAACAAAATCCTCTTGAAGGAAAAGAGAAGGCTTAGACTACTTATCTACAATCTAACAAAACAAAAGACCTCCTTCACGATCTTTCAGCCTTCGCTCACTGAACTTGCAAACCCTAATCTCCGGTTGCCAACAAACACGAACTAAAACAGCCGGCCTGACGGATTGAGGCAGATTCAGAGAAGCATACCGCCCACGCGATCGCCTTTCGAATGGAGAAAAAAGAAAATGGAAGCCTGGCCAGATGCTGGAAGAATGATCACCCTCCTAGTCCTCGGGAGCCACTTGCCCACTCGATACAACATCCTCCGCTATCATCTCATCCCAAAAAAATGATGATTTGAAGCCCGAATCTACTCCTCCTTCCGAAGAAATTCCTCTTCCTGGAAGCGGCCTGCAAAGAATCGTTTGAAAAAATGTGTGCCCTTCCCAGGCAATGAGCAAAATGAAGAGGCAAAGAACCTCCTCTTAAAGGCGGCTACCCCAGCTCCGCCGATGCTCTCCTCGATCGTGACCGTCAATTCCCTGAATCGGACGGTCCTCTCTCGTTTACAAATAAGAGAAGCTTCCTTGACTGCGGCCCTTTCATTTCCTTCATCCGACGGCTGAGATTCGATCGTTCACGCCCACGTGCCACGTGGCGCAGATGTCGGATCTTCGTTAGGGCTTTCCCGCTTGTTCCCGTAAACTGTGCTAAACAGTGCGCATTTTGAGAAGATGAACGGGCATGATGGTCGAGAGTTGCGCGATGTTTAGCAAACGAACTTCTGAAATTGAACTTGAACTGTCACGCTTCTCCACCGACGATGCACATGTCCATTAACTGCCCTAGCGGAGGTGTGTCACATCTAACGGTGAAGATTTGTTCCAGCTAGTTTGGAGCGAATATCTGCCGTTGGTGAGGGGCAATTCTAATTAGACGTGGGCGGCACATACAACCGTGTTAAAAGAGAATCTCGTTAGGTAAAAATTAAATAATAAATAATAATTAATAGAATATTATTAATTTAAAGTGGGGAAAATGTAATACTGGGGAGTAAAGAAATTTAGATATTTTACAAGTTACAACGTGGTGATAGTGAAAGATATGTTTTGTTTTTTTTTTAAGTGTTTTATGTTTGCTTTTTCTTTTTCTTTTTCTTTCTTTCGTTTCTATTGTTGATTTTTTAGATATTTTTTATCTATCACTGGTGTAGGTTTTAATGTTTGTTTTGATATTTAGTTGTTAAATTTAAGGTTCAATTTTTTATTTTTTATTTTTTTTAAATGAATAGGTTAATATAAGTCTTCAATAAATTAATATGATGTAATAATAATATGTTAGAGTGGATGTATTTTGTTGATAGATTATTCTTTGGGAGCGGAGGACTCATATTTTTTCTTAAAAGAAAAGGTTTAGGTAAGAGACACATGTTTTAGAATCTATAGTCTTAAAATCTTGAAATATTGTGAATAGATTGAAGCAATTGTTGACTTTCATACTACTATTTTTGGAAACTCTACACATTCTTCCTAACTCGCATTTTGAAAGCGCAGTCTTGAGGTAAAGTCACGAGCCATAGTTTTATTGATTTTCCTTTTGGGTTAATTTGTATATGGGCTATATCAATATTTTTTATGTGTTTTAGTTCATTTTGAAATGATTTTGTTGTTATTTGTTGTTGAATAATCAATTGGTTTGGCAAAGTGACTAGATTCCAAATCTTTCTCTTCCTAATCCAAATAGAATTGGGTATCACAAAAAAATTTCACAATAAAAAATTCTTGTATTGTGATTGCATTTTTTTGTTCAAAATGGAGGGAATAGAAGTTTTAATGGTTGATGTTGTAACAGTTGTGTCTACTGCTCTTTTTTTTTTTGTCCCAAACAAATATTTTCTCCTTGACAAGGGTCAAATTACAACTTTGAATTTTTTAATGAAGGTCTACAACAAGCAATTTGGAGAGACACTGATTTGAAGAATCGCACTATAGAGCATTGGATGAAGATAAACTTGTGTTGAAGTTTGATGGGCTTTGCTTTATTGAAAACCTTGTGTTTATACTCATAGATAGGGTTTATACTCACCCATGGTGTTTCCTAATTCTAATACTCTCATAGTTTTGTTTTCTATTCAAGTGTCACTACATGGATTTTGGGGGTGATTACATTCATAGCCACTTTCACATTCTCATGTTTCATCAGCCTTGAGAAAACAAGTCTTTGTTCAAAGCATAAAACTAAAAGGGTCGATGATAGTGATAGGGTTGTTGGGATATTTGAGAGGGAACTTATTAAGCAAAAGGAAGTTGTATTCTCAAAGTTCCTCAATCCTTGCTCTTAAAAAAGAAAATAATTTTTTTTTGTAGAGTAGTAAAACTACCTTTGAAATACTTCAATTCTTCCCTAATGTTAAAAGATGGTAGCAATCTTACAATATGTAGAAGAGATTGGGTAGATTATGCTAATCCAAAATTACAATATCAAGACCATGTGAATGGTGTATGCCTTGCGAGATGTTGTCACGATGTAAAATTATCAAGGCACTTGAAGATATGTGGGGGTTAGTGCTCCAAATGCATGGTCGTTAATTTATTTGTTCTCTATAGTTCTTGTTGTTAATAGTACAAAGAACGAAGTCCTTATTATGTTAAGTGGTGTGACTAATATTGGTTTATTTATGCTAAATCCTTCCATATCCATATTTGTGTTTTATTGAATATTCTAGCAATTTGTTAGGCTCTATAGTTCTTGTTATGTCCACATCTACATTTCAATCTTCTCTTTGCACTTGAGATAATACAATATTAATTTGTTTATTATATCTCAAGGGTTATAGTCTATCTTAAACACTATTTAATTCACTTGCTCAACCACAAAATCCAACAACGTCATAAAATCCAGCAACATTTGTCAACTTCAAGTCAAGTTGAAAACAAATCCAATTTGCTACTCCAAATAATTAATAAATTAGTTTTTTAATAAATTACTTATAAATTCAACTAAATTTATAAGAATTGTTGAACAACCAACTGTAATAAATGTCTTTAACACAACCCTCAAATACACTGCCTCCAATGGCCCATTAAATCCAACATGCCAAAAGCCAAACAAAACAAACCCAAGCAAGCAAATTTTATCGCGCTAGAGCAAGGTGATGCCTACAAGTTTCAAAAATGATATTCATTTTCCAATGTATGCATTGTCGCTAGCAAAGTGTTATATCCAATATGTATGTTCCTTTGTTTATTGAATGTAATCTATTTAACACTTTATATATAACTTAAAATTATATGATACTTGTTTTTTAATTACTGTATAATGGGCTCAACGTATATTGTTAAGCTCAATTCTCCTATTTTAGCTAAATTTTAATAAAAAGATGGATGAGAGATCATTTATTACAACCCAAAAAAATCTAAAAATTAACGCCTTCCTTAACAAAAAACCACCCAATTAGATGATATCCACGGGATTGTTTAAAAAAAATCATAAATTATTTGGTTGTGTAGATTCAAAAGTAAATAAATTCGCCAAAATCATGGCAATTGATTTACCTAAAGATTCAATGCAAAAGATTTGCTCATGTTATCAACAATGTTGGTGGGCAGATTTTACCAGTAAATTATTTTTGAATAAGGTAAAAACAGGTTTTGAATGGAACCCGAAACCATTTACATCATAGCAAAAAGATAAAGTATTAAAGTTTTTCAAAATGAAACGCCTGCTGGAAAGAACAGAGCAGGATCCAAAAAAAACTAGATATGATAACAAAAGCAAAGAAAACAGATCTAGCAACACTACCAGCAGCACCCAGCAACAAACAGGACAAAACTAATTGCTTATCATTTTGTCTGCCTTCATCTTCAGCTCCTCCAGCTTCTGGATAGCATTTTTCAGGTCCTTCAGCTCCTTAGGCTTCTCAGGGATCTTCCTTTGAATACGCCCTCTGGTTCTAGTACCTAGGCCTGCATTCCCAACATTGTCATCAATAGTAATGGTCATGTTTTCTAGTTGGTTTTTCTCCAGGTAGTTGTGAAGCATATTTAGGTTGATGACAGCCGCATTGAGACCTTCATTAATGTGGTTGAGGACTTCATTAATCATTTTCCCATTGTTGCTAACTTTGACCTTAATTTCCTTCACCTTGTTGTCAACAATTTTGTTGATCTCGGCAGTTATCTCCTCCTTCCAGCTTTTATTATTTACCTTATCCAAAATCTTGTTCTCTAGCTTCTCCAGCTTCATATTCAGGGTTTTTGTAGTTTTCTCCAGAGAATGAAGATGGAGCTTAATCTCCTGAATCTCTTGATTGATCCAATCCTGAGGAATACTCTGACCTTCATCTTTGTTTCCTTTGTCCATGATCGTAGCATCCTCTAGGGGAATAGTGAAATCATCTTTTTGGCTTTTTTCCTCCTTAGTGGCATTTTAATCGGTATTAGCACCCGAATCTTTTTGTTCCTCCTCTTTTTCATCAATGATAGGGGAATTCTAACCAATCTTAATTTCCTCTTCGTCCTACCCCTCCAGAGAGCCCAAAGAGTCTGCCTTAAGGGGTTCCCCATCATCTTTACTAGCCAGGTCTAACCCTTCCTCATTATCCAAGTGGGCATCATTTTTTTCCCCTTCAGCAGGGAGGTCCAAGGCTTCATTCTTATCATCCTCAGTAGGGGAAACCTGGGCTTCATCTTCCTCCTCCTCAGCCCTTTCCTCTTCTTTTTCATCCATCTCTTCTTTTTTCTCCTCTTCAGCCCCTTCCTCACCTTTTTCATCATCATGGTAGTCCCCATCTTTCCCCTCATCCTCTTCCTCCTTCTCATCCTCAATTATGACAATCCTATCCTCTTCCTGCTTAATGTTACCAGGAACCATATCCACATTTTCTTCCTCGTCATTTCTCATTTGCAGAGAGTTAGGGCTTTTTTCCTTAGTATCATCTTCACTACTTTCGGAGCTCTTTACTTTCTTTTTCTTCCTCTTTTTATCATCTTCTTTCCTATAGTCAGAAACATTTTCCTTGTTTTTATTTCTCTTTTTGCTGGATTCGGCCTTACTATCCTCCTCAATAGTCTCAAAAGTTTTACCTTTGACCCTTTTAGGAATAGGGTCTGGGATGATATCTTTGACGTAGTCATAAATAAGGAGGATCAACCCCTCATGTAACACAAGGTTATTCAACTTTTTCCTATGCTCAGTGATGCTACTGCTGAGGGAGCTCATAAGAAAAAATGGGAAGGAGATCCTCTTGTTATGCTTGAAGCGGTTAACCAGGATGAAATGTTGGTTGTAGATTTTGGAATAACACCCATTAAGCGTGAAATACTCTATCATTACTTTCAACATTTTGGCCCAGAAATCTATAATCTTGGTGATATCAACATAGTCCCCCTTCCCTTTAGTCATGAGGGCCTTTTCATCAACAGTTTTAGGGAACAGGTTGAAAGCTTCCGAACCAAGCCTATGGTTACCTCTATGGAAATGGGTTCCCTCCAGGGGTAAGCCCGTTATCTCAGCCATAAGATTAAGAGTAAGGGTGAAAGATTTACCCCATAAATTTACTTTCCCTCTAATCCAGCCCTCAGTAAATAAGGAAGTCACCTGTTTGTCGTAGTCGTGGAGCTTCTCAATATACTGAGAGACCCCGCCCTTTTTCAGCTTCTTCCAATTTTTCCTATCTTGCCTCCATTTGTCACAGTCAACTGGCTCCTCTCTTCTTAGACCACCTCCCATTTTGTGTTTTCTGCTACTGTCCTGGCTCGGTTCCTTGCTACTAATCTCCTTCTTACTATAATGATTTCTTATGATATCATGCTTATTAGAATTAACCCAGGCACCGTAGATCATTAAAACCAGAATTATTATCCCACACTTCGCATGACATGCAGCCTTCCTCGAGAATTGTTTCATCCTTGTCATCATAATATTAAGTGACATGCCCTTCATTGTGATTAATTTTATCAAATGCGATTAATCTCATGATCTCAGAGTTTAGATTCCCTTCCCCTCTCCAAGATTTGATGATGTCACTTTGGGTACCTTCGTTAGCCAGCCTGTCTGCCAGCTTATTACCTTCACGATAAATATGGGTGACATGGCACTCTTCAAAGGTGGTGAGCAATATTTTGATTTTCTTTATTGTATGGGCTATAGTCCAGGAGCACTTCGCTTTCCCTTTTATACAGTTAACAATATTGAGGGAGTCACCCTCAAGCCAAAGTTTCATGAAGCCCATATCTTTGGCCAAAATAACCACAAAAAGCACTGCCTCAGCCTCCGCCACGTGGTTAGTTTGAGTTCCCAAGAGAACTGCTATGGCCCCTAGGCAATTTCCAGCCCAGTCTCTTATGAGGCCTCCCCCTCCAACTCTTTCAGGGTTTCCTCTAGAAGAACCATCAAAATTCCCTTTAGACCAACCCTAGGGAGGAGCATACCATATAACATTATCTCTAGGATTTAGGTCATTTATGTTCTTCAATTTCTCCCAAGAAATAGATATTGTACACACTAAAATATGCACTTCTATGAACCATTACTTGCAAGGTTACTCAAGAGTGAGGCCTCACAAAGCGGCTCATAGCTCTCTATGCATGGAGTTGCAAGGGACTATGAGTTTTGCTCTCAGCTAGAGCTACAAGAAGGTGACCTTGCTAGTCAACCACACAATGAGAGATTCAAGTGAAGACAAGGGCAACAATGCCAATATCTCCAAGAATCTAAATGGAAATGAAATGCAAATGCAACTAGTATGAATGTGCAAGCTAAGCTAAATGATAACAATGCAATGCTTGAAAAGAAATCTAATCTATGAAAGGAAATAGCAATGGATTACAAATCCTTCCTATTTAGACTATGTGAGATTGCATAAAAGGAAATCTACACTAAGAATGCCATGAATGCAACTATGAAAGCAAACTAAATGAAATGCAACTAAGAATGTCAAGGCTTCAAAGCTTGAGTGTCTTCAAAGAGAGCTCCAAAACCTGCAGCATAACAATAGCATAAAACAAGGATATCCAAATGAAGGAGAGAGCTCTCCTTTTATAAGAAATGAGGTGAAATGGACCATGGAGATTAAGAGGCAAAAAGTCTTAATCAGCGGTGGAGCTTGAAAGAGGAGCAATCCATGTGCACAAACATCCTCCAATGAGAGTGAAGTGTTGACTTTTGAGCTTCATGTGAGACAAAAGTGCCTTTTTCCCTTTTTATAAAATAGGAATAATGTTTTATTTGTGCAACTTAGGATAAGAGGAAAGTGGGGCTTTTTATTTAATTGAAAGGGGAGGAAATATTCCTTTTAATTAAATAAAGACTTAGGATAAATGGTTAGCCCAAGGATAAAAATCCAATATATGATCGAAATTAAGATTTGATCAAGAAATTGATAATGTTGAAAATATTGATAAATGATCAAAATGATTAAAGATTGATAAATCAAATAAATGGGGCCCAAAGTCTAGGCGACCATTTTAGGGTGCATACATTTGCCCCTCTTTGACTAATGTGTGATCGATCTGGGAACACATGCAGTCAAAGAATGAAGTTGAAATGTGAGATCGATCTGGGATCACAAGACAACTCAGATATGAGGTCGATTCGGGATCACATCTGGACAAACATAAACAAAAGCTTAGACCAACACCGTCGCTGCTAGGTGCAAATCAAGCTTTAGACAAAACTATCACCGTCGCTGCTAGGCAATAATCAATGTCTAAAAATGGGAGATAATAATCTCAAATTTTGAGCAAAAGCTCACAAAAGATGTCTGAATCAAGAGAATCAAGGAAATCAGGGATGAGAATCCCATAAATACTGCCCCCTCGGAATCGAAATCGAAATCTGTTAGAGGAGAGACAGTGAACTGATAAAGATTTGACCAAATCATAATGAAATCATAATCGAATGTAAATGATAATAGGATAACCATTAGGCAATGAAACATGCCCCAGCGATGAGCTAGAAGAAAAGAGATAGAAGACTAGAAATAGCATGAATGAAAGACTAGAAGTTTGGAAGACATGAAAAGGAAGGAATGACGATGCCCCAGCAAAGATTAAAAGATTAGGCCTCAAAAGATCAGCCAACTGCGCAGAAGGGGGGAAAGAATTTGAAACGCGATTTTGACTATGAAGATGACCTCGGATTTCGATTTCGAGTCCGAAAATGGATCCAGGACGTCGAAATTAGCTAGGGGTGCAATTTTCGCGCAATTCCGAGGTGTTTTGAAAATTAGGTCAAAAAGTCAAAATGCTATAAAAGGGGTCAAAATGTCATTTTCAAAAATCATTTGTCTTTTAGTGATTTGAGAATTTCAGAGCTTTAGAGAGAGAAAATGGCTCAGCAAGCAGGAGTTCCCGTCCACAGGCATCGATTCGAGCGCGCCCGGTTGCATAACTGGCCACCACACTATCCTGCCCCGGTATGTTTTCGAAAAATTCGAGCTTTTTGGCCATTTTTAGCATTTAATAGCTTTTTTAGCACGTGTTTTTCAAATTTTAAATTTCAAAATTTTTGGTTGTGCGAAATATCGCGCGATACGTTAGAAGTATCGCGCGCTTTGGGGAGAAGTATCGCGCGATACTTCGCGTGCCCCAAAAGTATCGCACGCTTTGGGCATCAGTATCACACGATACAGGGCGAAAGATCGCGCGATAGCGGGCGAAGTATCGCTCGACATAAGGATTATCGCCCTACTATAGGGAGAAGTATCGCACGATACTTCTCCAAAAAAGAATATCGCCCAGTTGAAAATTTTGATATTTAATGCATTTTTGAGCAAAAATGACATGGGTCTAGACAATGTTACGTTTTTAAGATGTTTTATACTGAGTTTTTTGGACATCCATCATGATATGTATTAACAACGGGTTTGGTTTTGGCTTGCAGGAGGTTTTTCCGGCGCTCATCATCAGAGCGCCGAAGGTGACAGGATTACGGTGTGTCCGAGATCTGGATGATCCGGGCAATGCCGATATCAGGGCTATGGGATTCCGGTATCTGTTGAGGTACCCTTATATCCGAGCAGACCATGGGTTGTTGACTGCGCTGGCTGAGAGATGGCACAGCGAGCACAACACCTTCCATCTACCTACTGGAGAGGCATCGATCACCTTAGAGGACGTCTATAGGATCCTCCGAGTTCCATGCCACGGAGAGCCTGTAAGTATAATCATGTTTTGAGATATAATCATAAATGTAATGTTTCCATGAGATGAAAACTAACATGATTTATGTGTTGTCACAGGTGTACTATGATCAGGACGTCACTGAGGGGCGCCGATTGATTCAGGAGATGTTTCAGGATGTGACCATCCTAGACAGGCATGTCAGCTGGGAGCGACTGCTTGATGACTTCGGCCGAGACTATCCGGTGCCATGTATTGTGGCATCGATTATTTCACAGATCCTGATGACTGATCGCAGTCAGAAGGGATTCCCGCTTGGATGGGGCAGACTACTGGTAGACTTGGTAGGCAGGCCCCGACGGATGGCATGGGGACCTGCGATCTTGGCAGAGATGTATCATGAGCTGCACGAGATCGTCTACAGGGACGGTCGGACATGGGCGTGTGGTGCCATCCTGGCACAGGTATGGGCATGGGAGCACATTGCTGTGGTGCGCCCCAGGGTTCAGCCGAGGGAGAGGAGGTACCCATTCATCTACAGGTACATCGGGTTTATATCACATGCCCATTCAGGGGATGTGACCTACTATCGGCGGATTCTGGATGAGATAGCCTCATTCACATGGAGGCCGTACAGGGAGGTGGAGGTTTGGGGGGATGCTGCAGAGGAGCTGAGCTATATGCTGTGCAGTCGGCCACTGGTAGGTCGATATGCAGATATCATAGAGAGATTTTGCATCAGTCGGGTGTGGCGGCAGTTCGGGAGGCAGCAGCGAGTCTCGACAGAGACTACTACTTATGCCAGAGCCAGGGATGAGGAGGGACATGGGTGGCTACCCATGCTGGATTATCAGCAGGCTGTCGCAGAGACAGCAGCTATCAGGAGCGAGCCTTGGGATTATTTCCCAGATGTGGCAGACGCAGGGGCTGATGGAGCCTACAGAGCAGAGCGGCGGAGGGTACCATTCCCTCGATTTACAGTACCAGATGCTCAGGTGCCAGCGCCGGGAGGAGAGGGAGGAGAGGGAGGGGACGGAGGAGACGGAGGGGATGGAGGAGAGGAGGGAGGAGATGGAGGGGATGGCGGGAGGGGGAGAGGGAGGAGGATGGAGAGAGGAGAGGGGTCGGGATCAGGTGGCCGGAAACGGTCACGGGGACAGAGATCAGCCACTCTTGAGGAGGAGGCGAGACCAGCTCGCCGGCAGGTAGAGGTACAACAGGAGCAGCCTGCGGGGGGAGAGGACCTGAGAGCCCAGGTACAGGCTCGGGAGACCGAGATACAGCAGCTGCGGACCACCATAGCTGTGAGAGATCAGCAGCTCCTAGATCTGAGGGCAGAGCGGGATCAGCAGATAGCTGATCTTAGAGCAGAGATAGCACGTCGTGAGGCGATGGCACAGACCGAGGCACTGGAGCTCCGACGGGAGTCAGCGAGGGCTGCTTACTATCATGGATTATATCTGCAGGCCGTCCCAGAGGGTGAGAGAGCACCATCATACTCTCAGCGGGCAGGGGTATCAGACGTGGCATTTGATAGGAGAGCTATGCCTCCTCCACCACCACGAGCTCCTCACGAGGGTGGTAGCGAGTCTTAGGGTTAGGTCTTAGGTTGTTTGGACATATTTTGAGACTTTTGATCCAGATTTTGGGATCTCATATTGTATATCATGACATTTATTGATTTATGAGATTACTGGATGTTCGATGTATCATGTGTATTTGTCTCACTTG
The DNA here is from genome assembly GCA_027943335.1 of Chamaecyparis obtusa. Lineage (NCBI taxonomy): Eukaryota > Viridiplantae > Streptophyta > Pinopsida > Cupressales > Cupressaceae > Chamaecyparis > Chamaecyparis obtusa. Next base: position 527,496 of record BSBK01001840.1, on the reverse strand, counting down.
TGATGGATGTATCAGTTTATGTATGTTGTCTTGTCATTTTGCTCAAAATGCTTATGTATGTGCTTATATATGTTCTCTCTCATAGTTGTATGTTTAATTCTCATATGTATGATGTAGACTTATGTTTTTTTGAAAATAACGGTTTGTAATATAGATATGATGATGTGATTAACCCCTTGTGATGAACAGGAACAGGTTCGAGATGAAAAAGACAAGGAGCGAAAGACATGATCAAGAAGAAGAGGAGGTGAGCGCAGTTGACTAACAGGTCCATGTAGGATGAAAAGGAGAGCTCTCTCCATGTGCAAGATGCAAGACTAGACTAATATGACCCTAAAAATGCAAGCTACTATGAAAGTGATTGACTTGCAAGGTCACAACGCTTATAGACATCTAATTATCATCATCGAGCGTTATTGGTAGCGTCGTAAGATCATACAATGCACACTAGCATTACTATGTGGATATGAATATGATCTTTATCAGATAGAAATGTGGAAATCTTACCTAGGCATCAAAGACATATAGGTCAAGATGACTAATGCAGTAAGATTACCTAAGTTTGATATGGCGAGATTATGCTTGTATCAAGACACATGAAAGTCAGGATAGCTAAAAGCATGCACTCGCAAAACAGTCAAGGATAATACCTTGTCAATCCATAGTGTCAAGTAAGACTAGCATAAATGCTCATGGCAGTTAGGATCAACAAAATATACCCACAAGCAGATAAAGAAAGAAAACATGTTCTCATTCCCTCAGTCTTCTAGCTATGCATCATCGAAAACTTCTCAGGGAGAGACCACTCATCAAAGAAATCCTCATAGACAGCACACAAAGAAAAATAAAGTCATCATATCGCCAGCGAGTTGATTGTTTAAGTGCGTGTGTGTGTTGGTCATAAAGTCAAATTCTGAGTATCTTATCTGCAAATGGGAAATATTGCATCATGCGAGACTGTTTGGGTAAGACATCTGATAAGTGTTAAGAAACACTTGACGCGAGGGTAGTGTTGAAAAACACTGTTGGGGGTGGTGTTGAAAAACACCTGTTGTGAAATGCCCCAAGAGACAAACGCACCAAAAGGACTTATGCGAACAGTTATGCCCCCTAGACAAAGACAAAGACCAATTCCAGACTAAGCCAAATAAGGTCAAGGCATGATGGAAGGTGGCTAAGTGTCGAGGACACATGTTAACAAATAGGGGTACAAAGGCCTCAAGTAGCGCCTGTTTCCAGGTTTTCACCACTTGGATTCTTTTTTCATTTTTTCTTCTCTTTTTTTTTTTTTGTATTTTTTTGTATTTTTTGCTACCAAGGCGCCTATTGCTAGGTTTTCACCAAGGCACTTTTTCTATTTTTTTTGAATTTTTGAATTTTTTTTTATTTTTTTGTAGTTTTTTCAGGACTTTTTATGCTTTTTAGAATTTTTTCAGCATCATATATCAATTTTTTTGGTATTTTTTCAGGACCAATAAGATATATACAAAAGGTGCCCCCAGACAGAACGGGCATCAAGGATAGAACTTCTTAAGGTGCACAATGTTGATGGGATCAGGGAGCTGTTCTCCATCAGGATCTGATAGTAAATACGCACCAGTACCAAAAGCAGCTGTGATAACATATGGTCCAAGCCAGTTAGGTTCGAACTTGCCCTTTTGCTCTTTGTTTTGCTGGTTCTTAGGGTTTTCTCGTAAAACAAGATCACCTATTTGAAATTCTCTAGGGCGAACCTTCTTGTTGAATGCCTTGGACATACGCTTCTTATACGCTCTCATATGATCAAAGGAAGCCTTACGCTTCTCATCTAGAAGTTCTAGTTCCTGCAACCTCATGGCACGGTAATCCTCATCTGTAATCAAACCTTTGAGTGAGACTCTGAGGGATGGTATCTCGACTTCTAAAGGTAATATTGCTTCAGCGCCATAGGTGAGAGAGAAAGGAGTGGCTCCTGTAGGTGTGCGAATACTTGTTCGGTAAGCCCATAGTGCTGGATTGATTTGTAAGTGCCAATCCCTACCATTCTTGTGTACTGTTCTATGAAGAATCTTAAGAATGGTTTTGTTAGAAGCTTCTGCCTGTCCGTTTCCTTGTGGGAAATATATGGAGGACCAATGTTGCTTGATTTTAAATTTTTTGCATAGGTGCTTTAGGTCTTTATTCTTAAATTGACCTCCATTGTCAGTAATGATCTCAGAAGGCACTCCAAATCGGCAAATGATATGGTTCAAGATGAACAGAGAAATGGTCCTTCCTGAAGCAACAGAAAGTGGTACGGCCTCCACCCATTTTGTGAAGTAGTCAGTGGCAGTAATGATGAACTTGTGTCCACCTGATGAGTTAGGGTGAATTTGCCCAACCAGATCAAAGGCCTAGCGCTGAAATGGCCAATGAGAAATAGAGGGGATCAGCTCCCTACCCGGAGCATGAATCAGGTTGCCGTGTTTCTGACATTTTTCACATGACTTAGCAAAGGTGACTGCGTCTATCTGCATTGTGGGCCAATAATATCCCGCCCTAAGCAACCTTCGGGCCATGGCAAGACCATTAGAATGCCCACCACAAATGCCCTCGTGGATGTCAGCTAACGCTTGGTTGGATTCCTCCTTTTCCAAGCACCTAAGGAGTGTCCCATCTAAACCCCTTCTATATAAGTCACCAGAGATGAGGGTGTGGCGAGAGGCGTTACGGATGAGGTTTCGGCGTTCGGAGCGGGTGAATGTGTCAGGGATGATGCCATCACGAAGATATGAATAGATAGCACCATATTGGGAAGACTCGTGTGTGATAATGGCACAAATGACACGGCTTTCAGATGAGTCAAAGATGGGATGGTGTAGCTCTTCCACCAGGAATTCAAATCTGGATTCATGTGTCTCCAACTGAAGAAGTGAAGCTAATGTGGCCATGGCGTCTGCAGCTTTGTTCTCTATCCTAGGGATTTGTTGAAACGTCACAAAGGTGAAATAGCGTTTCAAAGAATCAACCATCTTTTTATAGGGTATCAATTTGTCATCCTTGGTTTGATACTCCTCATTGACTTGGTTGATGATTAGCTGAGAATCCCCAAAGACATGTAATTCTGTGATATTCCATTCTATAGCCATTTTCAAGCCATTAGTTAATGCTTCATATTCTGCAATATTATTGGTACATGGGAATTATAGTTTATAAGACTTTGGAATGTTGTACCCATGTGGAGAAACAAATAACACTCCAGCACCTGACCCATTTTGCATGCGGGAGCCATCAAAGAACATTGTCCAAGTGCGAGTAGTGGTATATAAGATGTGTTCATCTGGGAATTCCACTTGGACTGGCATGCTATCCTGGACTGGAAAGTCAGCTAATTGGTCAGCAATAGCTTGCCCTTTTATTGCCTTCCTTTCAACGTACTCTATGTCAAATTCAGTGAGAACCATCATCCATTTAGCAAGTCTACCCGTCAGGGCAGCCTTACCAAGCAAGTATTTAAGGGGATCAATTTTGGCAATCAAGTGTATGGTATGTGCAAGCATGTAGTGGCGCAACTTTTGAGAAGCAAACACCACCGCGAGACAAGATTTCTCAATATTATTGTAATTGATCTCATAAGAGACTAGAGTACGGCTGATATAGTAGATGGCCCGTTCTTTCCCAGTATCATCTGTTTGAGCCAATAACGCCCCCAGGGAAGTGTCTGTAGCTGAGATATATAGAAGCAATGGTTTCCCTGGAATAGGAGGCATTAAGATCGGAGGATTAGCCAAGTATTGTTTGATCTGATCTAGGCTCTTTTGACAATCCTCGTTCCAAACACAAGAAGCACCCTTATGCAATGTCTTGTTGAAGGGTTGCGCTCTATCTGCAAGCTGAGAAATAAACCTCCTAATTGATTGAAGACGTCCTTGAAGACTTCTCATTTGGCTGATATTTCGAGGAGGTGGCATATCTAGGATTGCTTGGACCTTTTCGGGATCAACCTCGATACCTTTTGCTGATATTATGAATCCTAAAAGTTTGCCTGAGGTGACGCCAAATGCGCACTTCTTTGGATTCAATCTGAGTTGAAATTGTTCCATACGATCTAGAATTACTTCCAGATCATTGAGGTGTGTGTCCCTTTTTCTTGATTTTGCCAGGGTATCATCCACATAATCTTCCATATTTTTGTGCATCATATCATGAAAGATAGTTGTCATAGCTCTTTGGTAGGTTGCTCCTGCATTCTTTAACCCGAATGGCATGACGTTCCAACAGTAGGTTCCCCATGCACATGTGAATGCTGTTTTCTCTTGGTCTTCAGGAGCTATTTTGATTTGATTATACCCCGAGAAACCATCCATTAGGGAATATATGTCATAGCCCGCCGTCATGTCCACTATCATGTCAATGTTTGGAAGTGGAAAGTCATCCTTTGGGCATGCTTTGTTTAGATCTCTAAAATCTGTGCAGACACGAATGGACCCATCATGTTTGGAGACCGGTACTATGTTTGAGATCCATTCTGCGTAATCGATGGCTCTAATAAATCCAGCTTTCAAAAGCTTTTCTAATTCTCCTTTGACAAGTAGAGCTATATGTGGATGCATTTTTCTTAATCTCTGTTTGACTGGCTTGACTCCTGGAGCTATAGATAAGTGATGCATTATGAGATTTGTGTCAAGCCCTGGCATGTCTGAGTAGGTCCATGCAAAATTAATTTTCTTTTTCTGTAAAAACTGTACATATGCCTTGGTCTCTTCCTCTGATAAAGACTGAGCAAGATGGACTATCTGAGGATTTTCTTCTGTGTTTAGATTGACCGGCTTTGTTGGTTCAATCAATATTGATGATCTATCCTGGAAATAACTCGGCAAGTTATTAAGTACCCCATCCTTAGGTGCCTCAAAGAGGTTTTCACCTTTGGATGCGTCATTTCTTTTTACTATTTTTGGTTCTGACACCGCCACAACGTGGTTTTCGCCATCAGACCTATTTTTCTTTTTCTCTTTTGTTTTGAGACTGAGGTACTTAATATCAGGCTCCGTCATGCTGGTTGTTGGTTCACTGGTGGAAGAAGCCACAGGTTCGAGAGCATTCAGATAGCAAGCAATTTCGTAATCATTGCGAAATGTGAGGAATGTGGGCTCGTGGTGGCACTGGGGCCAGTCAATCAGGTCAAAGTGGACAAGGGGCAAGTCAATGGTAGGTTCGATGTTGTTAATGCGAAAGGTGTCATCTCTGGTGACCATATAATCGGAGCTCATCAAGTCTTCTCCTAAGATACCTGAATTGGGGCTCATCCTATCAAACGAAGCGTCGTCTACTAAGGCGATTTGAGGAGGGCAATCCTCTAGTCTAACACTAGGATCGTTAGTTGCATCTGGTTGGGTACTATAGGCATGGATAATATCCACATCTAGATCAATTGTTGCATCTGAAAGCGAATCCCATTCATATTCATGGGAGTCTGTCTCTGAGTCATTATTTAGGCCTCGTGATGTAGAAGCTTCAAGGTTAGGGAGGGTTTCCCCCTTTCTAGTGCTAGTATTGGTACTATCCGTCGCAGCTAGGACAGTAACATTTTCCTTTGTCGATCTAGAAGTCACACAATCACTATTCGTCGCAGCTGGGATAGTAGGACTATTAAGCATCAAATCTGTGGAATCTCCCCAAAGGAGATTCGTTGAGGGCACCCAATCATCAGACACATCTTGTTGATTGGAGAGATCGGGCGTATAATCTGCATCACTGTCGCTGTCCGTTGCAACTGGGACAGGGATACCTTTCTTCTTCTTATTCTCAAAACCTAAGCCGATCGTGGACTTATTTTTGCGTCCAAAGAGAGCATGATCAAGAGGCTCAGCTTTAGCATCCAGCCTATGACTAAGGGGACCAAATCCCGGATATCCCATATTTTTGACCAGTGTATATCCTTTCCCATAAGTTTCAGGTGAAGGAGCAAAATTCTCATTATGTTTGTATTTCTCTTCGTGATATATCCAGTTCCTTACAGCAACTTCCTCTTTCTCTTCTTGAATGGGGACCGAAGACTCAATAAATTTCCCAAATAACGTCATTGCTGATGATGAAGGCTTCACATTTGGGGAGGGTCTCCCATAAGACCTAGGAGAGATTGGCATTTTTGTAAAAGAATCAATCTTATAATCTCCCATCCCAAGGTCCATGGTCTTGAATTTCTGCTTGCATTGTTCAAGTGAACTACTAGGATTGTCAGCTTCTCTATTCAAAGGTACATGTGATCCCGCAGAAATGTTATTAACTGATAGAGCACTGTCTCCCGGGATGCAAATTTCCACACCATTATGGGGGAACTTAACACACTGGTGATATGTCGATGGGACTGCCTGCATTTCATGAATCCATGGCCTACCTAGCAAAATGTTGTAGGCGAGAGGTCCAACATCAACAATTTGGAATAATATGTCTCTTTCTACAGGACCAATACGAATAGGCAAAACAGCCAATCCCTTAGAACTTCTTTCTGCTTCATCATATGCTTTGATTGTGATTCTTTTCTTTGTGTCAATGACGTTCTCAGAATACCCTAGAGCTAGCAGCAAACTCAGAGTACAAATATTGAGCCCCGCACCCCCATCTATCAGTACACGCCTAACACGGGTTTTATGAATCATGACCTCGATGTGTAAGGCCAAATTATGTGGGTGACTAATGGATTTGTCATCTTCTTCTGAGAAGGTGAGGAAATGAGGGCTAGCCAAATGGTTGACCATGTTTTGGAATTGGTCGATATCTAAGTTATTAGGGACATTGGCTGCTCGCAAGGCATCCTCGAGGACGCGCTTGTGCTTAGGAGATAATTCTAAAAGCTCAAAAATGGATATCTGAGCGGGTGTTCGTTGTAGTTGGTCAATAAGGTTATAATTGGAATCAGGACCAACGACAGGTTTTGGAGGAGCACCTTTGGACATGGGTTGTTTAGACTTGCTAGTGCTAGGACCTTTGATGATAATGGGTGCTTGAGCCTGACCCCTAGTGACAACATTGAGGGACCGGGGCATTCCTTGTGTGTGAGGACCTCTTATCACCACAGCGGGTCTTTCACTAGTCATAGGAATTGAGTCCACATTATGTCCATAAGGATCTTTCTTTCTCACCATGTTGATATTATCGTCAGCCACTTCAAGCATGTTAATCACATTATCAGCGTGTGTGTATGTATAGTTAATAGCCGCCTTGCCATTCTTACTAGAATTCTCTCCTTTTTCATATTTAGGCAAGGGCTCTTTAAAGGCTTTATGGTCTACATTAGTAGTTAACCCATCCACTTGTAATTGTCCTTTCTCAATAAGGTCTTGGACAAGATGCTTGAGTTTGAAACAATTTTCTATGTCGTGTCCAATCCCATTATGGAAAACACAAAAAGCCTTAGCATCCCACCAATGAGGTAAAGGATCTGGTATTCGATGTTTTGTAGGATCCTGTGGGTGCGCCAGATTATGAGCAACTAGTGTCTTAAAAACATCTGCATAGGATTCTCCCAATTTAGTGAATTGTCTTTTCTCCGTTTTAGATCTCTTTTGATACTGAGGTTTGTCTTGTGGCGTTGACGATGTTTGCAACTTCATAGCTTGAACTGCATGAGAGAGATTAAGAACTCCTTCATTTTTGACTTGAGATGAATCAACAACTCCGTCGTTGACGACTTGCTTATTTTTGTTCCAAAAAGAGTTCTTTTTGTCCTTGTTACCATTAGTATTGTTATTTTGGCTATTGTTGTTATTTGTTGGTTTAGCCAAAATTCCTTGTTCTTTTAGGACATCCTCAATGCGACATGCCACCTCTATCATAGTATCAAAAGAATTAAATGGAATCTTCTTGACTTCATACTTGAGTTCTGGTATTAGATTGTTCACAATGATATCAATTCTCTCTTCTTCAGGGATTGTCCTTGGGTATTTCGAACACAATCGCCTCCATCGTTGCAAAAAGGTGACAAAAGATTCCCCTTGATTTTTCTTAAGTTTACACAAATCAAGCATGGTGACTGACCTAGATAAATTGTAAGCAAAATGTTGCACAAATCTTTGGACAAGTTCTCTAAATGTCCTTACTGGAGGGGAAAGGTTGGTGAACCACTCCATGGCTTGACCTTTTAAACTCCTTGGGAATAATCGCAGCAAGTAGGAGTCTTCGTGGTGAAAGGAAAAGCTCATTATGTAGAATTGTCGAACATGGTCATGCGGGTCACCCGTGCCATCATATTTGTCGTATGTTGGGAATTCAACTTTCTTAGGAAATTCTACCATCACCACACTTTTGTCAATGGGATTAGGACATATGGAGTCCAAATGAAATGTACTCTTGGGAGCCTTCATTCTGTCTATATCCTTTTGCATTTGTAAGATTAACTCATCAGTTGAAGGATTCTGTTTCTTGATTTTTTGGTGAATATCAAAGTTATATGGAACTTTGGCGCCTTTGTTGATAAGACTTTCCAAAAATTGGTCTTTGTTTTGTTCCACGTATTGCTCCACATAGGCTTGAAAGGATGGTTCTTGTTGCATAGTCATGAAGTCCATATGATCAGATTTAGCATAACTGCCTCCATGTTGTGAGCCATGATGTGCTCGTTGGGAGGGTTGCTTTGAATGTCTATGAGACGATTGTCTCCTATGATGGTCATATCTTGAAGTCCTTCTTCCTCTAGGACTTGGGGATCGTGAGGGTGTCTTTGATCTTCTTCGAGGGCTAGGGGAAGGGGTAGATGGGGGCGAGTTGGTCCCATTATTGGCTCCCCTCCTGTTAGATCGACTTTGGAGTTGTTGTGCATAGAGTCTATCTTCTTCTTCTTGGGTGACTCTTTTCTGTATATCCAACAATGCACGTTCCTCTTCCTCTAGTTGTCGGAATTTTTCTTTTTTTGCAGCCTGTTCATCTAAGTAGGCTTGCTTCTCTCTCTCAATGCTTCTTAATCTTGTATTTGCATATCGAGAAGTGTCCTTAAGTGGGGAGGTTTGTCTTGAATGCCTTATTGCATTAGCTGCGTTGATATGGTGATCACTAGATTCGTTGTTCTGGTCTTCGTGTTGTGACCCTGAATCTGAGTGGGCTGACTTATGCTGTCTTTCAGCTCGTTGATGAGCATCAAAATACCTCGCGTTGTTAGGAGGTGACCCGGGTGGACTGGCATGAGAAGAACCACCATACTCTCCTCTGTGTCGTTGAAAGATATCCTCGAGAGTTTGATTCATGGCTTCTCTTTGTTGTCGGGTGAAAGTGTAACTCATGTCCATACTTGATGAAAGTGGTATGAAAGAGGTGCTCACTTTACTAGGGTTAGCTCCCGGATTAAAACGAACCTCAGATTCACTCTTAGGAGATTGGTCAAAAAGGGGTCCTTTTCCCTTAGGTTGTCGACGGGTCTTGATAGGTGGTAACTGGCTAAAGGCAACAGGGGGTCGCTTCCCTTGATTAACTTGGTACCTTGTCGTAACTGACATGAAAGAGAGATATTCTCAATGATAAGGTGACCTTTCAAAGTGTCAACACCAAACTAGGATAATCGAAATCCTCTATTGTCCAAAGAAAGATGAAAAAAAGAAAAGAAAGGGGGCTTTACCAACACTGTCAAAGAGGTGCTTCAAATCAAAGGGTGACTACCCTTGCACTTTTGAATTAGGAGGTTGGACTAGGCCAAAAGATAATTGAAAATGAAAGCGATTTGGACAATAAGAGAACTGAAATTTTCCCAGAATATAGCTAACAATTTTAAAGATGAACCTTGGCACCAAGAATGGCTTTCTAGCTTGACAATTATTCCAAAGTGACTTTGTAAATCAAATGATGCTATCCCGAAGAACTAAAAACCAGAGATTTGGAGTCAAGACAGATCTCAAACGTCAGGGTGAGAAGCCTGTTCTAAGACCTGGCCTAATTGACAGCAACTGAAACTGACCAAAATTTAAGCACGACAAAAATAAACCAGGCGATATACTCCAGGCTACCGGGGCGATAAAACTATACCCGTGCGATACTTCGCCCTATGACAGGCGATACTTCTTAACACTAGCGGGCGATATAATCCAGGCAAGCAGGGCGATAGTCCGTCAGGGGCGAACTATCGCACGATATTTCTCTCCAAAGAGGGCGATATTTATAGCAGATGCGAAGTATCGCACGATACTTCGCCTTACAGGGCGCGATACTGTTGCAGAATTTTTCAACTTTTGACCAGAATTGTGTGAAATTTGCGTTTTTGGGTCTGTTTGGTCAAAATTTTCAGTCTGAGGGTTGATGTTCTTGGTTTCAGTCACAAATTCAACAGCATTTGGACAGGTTTGCAAACAGTAAAGGATCAAACATGTCTTCAAGCACTTGAAACAAGGGCAAAAGCAACCTTGCCAAGACAAACACTTGTGATATCAAGATTGAAAAAGCACCCTATGAATGCTACCGATTGTTTGTATGTTGAGAACGTTCACACTGGTATCACACAATCGAAGACACTTCAAGCAATATCTACCTACAAGACAAGGCTCATTACTTATCAACTTAGCCCACAACTTGATGCCCCCTTGCCTCACACCAAGTGGTTACCCACAAGAGATATTGGCTTTGTCATGGAAATGTCAAAATGACACAACCAAAGGGACACATATGGTGAGTATCTTAAGGTGATCCGGGTAAACCACTTGGATCAATCCTTGCACTAAGAAGATAAGCGGCTAAAAGAGGGTGGCTTCTATCTAATGGTTCTTAATAAGGATTTCCGTTCACAACACCCCTCTTGCTCCTCATAAAGGACTAGGACCTCGCGGCCTCAAGAGTACCTTAAGCATTCTTGTTCAATGTTTTCCTCATGGTCGCAATCCCATGAGCTACTCACATCAAACGAAGACAAGTGTTATGTCTATCAAGGTTTTTGGTGTCCTTGATAGCCTTGAGATTATAGTGAGTTGGAATCACTTGCCACCAAGGAAAATGATGACAAGGTTGTCCCCACTTGAGTCGTTCCTCTTGATTGCTCAAGAGCAGGCCCTCTAAAGGATTCCTAAACTAAACAAAATGGATCAAAACTTGAGGTTCAAGGTTTTTGATTCACCACAAGGGTGAAGAGCATACTCCCCTATCTCAAGAATTTTTCCCAAACACACCAAACAAAGAAATCAATTACCCCCTTGCTTCCAAAACCTTAAGATGGGTCAAGATTTTCTGATTCACCTAAAGGTGAAGAGCATACTTCTCCTACCACCTCAAAATTCCTTTCACAAGGTATTAAGATTCCTAATACAATTAGTAAATGCCACAAATGAAAGGAAAGCAACAACAAGCAAGAAATGGAAATTTTTTTTTTTTGTTTTTATGCTTGGGCAGCCCTGCAAAAACTGTTAGTAGCCCTCTTTGACATGCGTTTTTAGCAATTTTTAAGCAAAGGAGAGCACCTACAAACACAACTTGTTAGGCCCACAATGTTAGCAAAACCAAAATCCGAATGTAAATGTGCAATAATCTAATGGATTTAAGCTAAAAAAAGCAGGTTAGACCTAATTAAACAAAGTAAAACAAAACAGCAAGCTAAAATAGTCGAATTCGGACAAAAAACTGAAAGCGCAAGTCTCTGCCAGACCAGGCGATGTTTCTCAGTCTCCAACAGTATCGCGCGACACAGTTTCCTATAGTAGGGCGATACTTCCCCGGTCAAGCGATACTTTGCACGATGCCAGGTGATACTTCGCCCGATGCCAGGCGATAGACTTCGCTATATGCGTGCGATACTTTTTCCGAGCGAAGTATCGCGCCAAGACAGGAAGTATATCGCGCGATATTTCTGAGAAGTGTCGCGCGATAATCTGAGACAGAAAATCAGAGACGCAGAATTTTCTGAAAATTAATCCGAAAATGACGAAAAATACAGAATTAAAAGGGACAAAGCTAATCTAGTCTGCCCCACGGTGGGCGCCAGAAATGTACACACTAAAATATGCACTTCTATGAACCATTACTTGCAAGGTTACTCAAGAGTGAGGCCTCACAAAGCGGCTCATAGCTCTCTATGCATGGAGTTGCAAGGGACTATGAGTTTTGCTCTCAGCTAGAGCTACAAGAAGGTGACCTTGCTAGTCAACCACACAATGAGAGATTCAAGTGAAGACAAGGGCAACAATGCCAATATCTCCAAGAATCTAAATGGAAATGAAATGCAAATGCAACTAGTATGAATGTGCAAGCTAAGCTAAATGATAACAATGCAATGCTTGAAAAGAAATCTAATCTATGAAAGGAAATAGCAATGGATTACAAATCCTTCCTATTTAGACTATGTGAGATTGCATAAAAGGAAATCTACACTAAGAATGCCATGAATGCAACTATGAAAGCAAACTAAATGAAATGCAACTAAGAATGTCAAGGCTTCAAAGCTTGAGTGTCTTCAAAGAGAGCTCCAAAACCTGCAGCATAACAATAGCATAAAACAAGGATATCCAAATGAAGGAGAGAGCTCTCCTTTTATAAGAAATGAGGTGAAATGGACCATGGAGATTAAGAGGCAAAAAGTCTTAATCAGCGGTGGAGCTTGAAAGAGGAGCAATCCATGTGCACAAACATCCTCCAATGAGAGTGAAGTGTTGACTTTTGAGCTTCATGTGAGACAAAAGTGCCTTTTTCCCTTTTTATAAAATAGGAATAATATTTTATTTGTGCAACTTAGGATAAGAGGAAAGTGGGGCTTTTTATTTAATTGAAAGGGGAGGAAATATTCCTTTTAATTAAATAAAGACTTAGGATAAATGGTTAGCCCAAGGATAAAAATCCAATATATGATCGAAATTAAGATTTGATCAAGAAATTGATAATGTTGAAAATATTGATAAATGATCAAAATGATTCAGGATTGATAAATCAAATAAATGGGGCCCAAAGTCTAGGCGACCATTTTAGGGTGCATACAGATATATCCTTCTGAAGGCTAGGACTCTAGGAGTTATAATCCTTTCTACCACTGCTTCTATAGTTCTCCATTAAACTTCTAGTGATAGAGTTAGCAATCAAGAGGGGAGTAGCTTTTTTGTCTCTGAAAATTCTATTGTTCCTCTCCTTCCATATATGCTAGGTAAAATGAGGAAAGACAAGTTTCCAGAGGATCCTAGCATTTTTATCATAAAAAGGGCTCTGCCACTGCTAGAAAAAGTCCTGGATATTCTGAGGTTTGACCCACTTCAAATTCAGAGACAGAGTAATGGTGTCCCAAACTTCTCTAGCAAAGGGGTAGTGTATCATCAGATGATTGCATGACTCAGCTGCCTCACAACACATGATACATCTATTTGGCATTTGGAAGCCTCTTTTCGTAAGGTTATCCATAGTTAGGATTTTATTCTGTACAAGCGGCCAAAAAAACATGTTAATTATAGGGGTAAGATCTTTATTCCATACCTGAGCACAGAAAGGTGGATCTTCAGAGGGAATGAGAAGAGTCGAAGCAGAAGAAACTGAGAATTTGCCAGAGATAGTAGGCCCCCATATCAATTCATCACACTCATTATCTCTAATAAACTAGTTATTCAGCTGTTTATTAACCTCTTTAAGTCTGATGTCCCTCAGCCCCAAGTTATTCCATTCTTCATTTATCTAGTAGTCACTCACAAGGACTCCAATAGAGTCTATGCATTCCTGAATCACAAAGCTCCACTCAATCTCTATGAGGGTCTTGTCGAGGATCCATTTATTGTCCCAAAAGAGGATTTTCCTGCCATTTCCCAGCTTCCATCTAGCCCCTTTACTGATAAGTTTCCTTCCCTTACTTATACTATTCCAGGTAAACGACCCTTGGATGACATTAAAGGAGTGGAGGGTGCTATCTAAAGAAGTGAGGTGGTATTTACTTTTGATAATTGTGTTCCATTCTTTCCCTTCTTCAAAGATCCTCTAGCATTGTTTCGCTAGAAGAGCCTTATTGGTAATAGAGATATTTCTGATGCCCATACCCCCAGCTTCTTTGGCTTACAAACCTTCTCCCAAGCCACCAGGCTAAGTCTCTTCTTCTCTTCCACACTAGTCCAAAGGGAATTTTTTTGGATTTTTTCAATAAGATCCTTATACTTCAGAGGGATTTTGAAAAGACTAAGAGCGTAAACCAGGAGATTTTGAAGAGTGGCCTTTAACAATTGAACTTTTCCAGCTTGACTAAGAATCGCCCCTTTCCAGCCCACCAATTTATTATGGAATCTATCAAGAATTTCATTCCAGAAATTAGCCTCTGGTTTTGAACATAGCGGCAACCCTAAATAGGGAGCAGGAAGCTTTCCTATCTTACACCCAAGGATGGAAGAGATTTTGTTCATTCTAGCTTCAAGAGTGTTGAAGAAATATAGGAATCTTTTTTCCTAGTTTATGAGTTGACTAGTTGCATTAGAGTAAACATTTAGAGCTTTTTTTATGTTCCTCGCCTCTTTAACTATAGATTCCCCCATGAGTATCGTGTCATCAACAAACTGTTCATGATAACATTTTGTATCCGTTGAAGAAGGTTGCAAACCAGAAATCAGCCCTTGATTAACTTGATTTTTGATGTATCTCCCAAGGCTTTTAGCCATAATAGCGAAGAGGATTGGGGATATAGGATCTCCTTGTCTCAACCCCCTAGAAGGTCTAAAGAAAGGAGATGAACCACCATTCACAATCACAGAAGAGGACACTGTAGTAAGCAGTTGCGTGATAAGTTTGATCACTCCATCAAAACCAAAAGCCTGAAGAATTTTGGAGAGCAGCTCCCAATCCACTCTATCATAGGCTTTGGATAAGTCAAGCTTCATCAAGAAGCCATGTTTCCCTGATTTCTTTAGAGAGTGGATATTCTCGTGAACCACCATAATAGAGTCCAAAATTTGTCTCCCTGGGACAAAGCCATTCTGTTGCTGCGATATGAGGTGAGGGAGAATCTGTAAAAGTCTAGAAGTAAGGATCTTTGACATAATCTTATACAGAGAATTATAGAGGCTGATAGGTCTAAAGCTATCTGCTGCATTAGCTCCCTATTTTTTTAGGATAAGGGCTATAAAATTTGAATTGAGTTATTTGAGAATAGATTTAGGTCCATAAAATTCTTTCACTGCTTCGCACACATCTTCCCCAATGATATTCCAAAAGGTTTGGAAAAAGAACATTTAAAATCCATCCGGACCAGGTGACTTTTCTCCTTCAAAAGAAAGAATAGCCCTTTTAATTTCATCATCCTTTGGGATAGATTTAAGATACTCATTATCCTTAGAATCCAAGAGAGAGGGAATGGAATTCAACAAGGATAGTTGATTTTCTTGGTTTCGCTCTTGCTCTTTGGAAAGTAGAGAAGCGAAATGGCCCATCATTTCTCTTCTTATGTCCTCCTCTTTAGTAACAGTACCTCTGGTAGTGACAAGAGAGTTGATTATGTTCATAGCTTTGTGCTTCATCGTTGTTAGGTGGAAAAATCTAGTATTCTTGTCTCCCGCTTTCACCCAAAGGGATCTAGATCTTTGTCTCCAAAAGGTTTCTTCTTTCGAGATGACATTGTGATAATCAACAAGAACAAGGTTTTCCTCTCTTCTACTTTCTTTAGTCATCCCAAAGGTTTGAATTTTATCTTGAACTTCTTTTAATTCAATTTGGATCTTGTTTTTAGATCGGAATATATCACCAAAGATATCCTTATTCCACTATTTAACTCTCGCTTTGATATTCACCATTTTTTTTGCCACCTGGTACATAGCTTTCCCTTCCACTTTAATGTTCCACCATTCCCTGATTCTGTTTTCAAAGTCTGGATGAGCTAGCCACATTTTTTCAAGTCTAAAGGGGGGGGTGACCTTTCCCACTGAAAGAACTAGCAAGAAAGGAAATGGGGTAGTGATCCGAACCAATACGGTTAAGAGAGGAAAGAGAGCAAGAAAACTTAGCAAGCCAATCATGAGAGAGCAGAACCTTGTCAAGCTTAACCTGGATCAAGTCAGCTCCCACTCTCCGGTTAGACCAAGTATAATCAATACCTTCAAGATCAACATCCAACAAGCCTTCATTACTTATAAATTCCATAAGATCCATTCTACTTTCCACTTGAGTGTTGTTTCCGCCTTTTTTTTCCATTTCTTTCAAAGGAGTGTTAAAGTCTCCCATCATCATCCAGTTATCATCTAGAAAATATTTCCTAAGCTCGTGAATTTTTTTCCAAAGTTTAAGTCTACCTGATTTAGTATTAGGGGCATACACATTTATCAGAGACTAGGCAAAGTTATCCTTAATACTACAAACTTTGACAGCCAAGAAGTGTCTATCCTCTCTCAAAAGGGAGCAATGAAAACACTTAGAATTCCAGTAAGTAGCCAGACCACTAGAAGCCCCTTCCGAGTCACTACCTAGCTTCTCACCATTCTTCAACAAATTGATTTTAGCTATTTTGTCTTTCACCATTTTAGTTTCTTGAATTAACAAAATGTCAGGATTAGAATCTCTAACTAAGTTCCTAACTGTTGCCCGTCAAATAAATTTTTACTCCATTTATATTTGGCAATACGCGAAGTTGTGTTAAGTGTAAATTGCAAATTGAATATTGAACTTTGAACTCGTTCTTCATGGTTCAAGGTTCAAAGTTCAACATATTCTTCTCCAAAAGCCTCGCTTCTATGTTGTGTCCTTCATAAGGTCCTTTTCTTGTTGCGGTCACGTGTCTTGGGAAAATGTTGAGTTTGATTTTGAATTTTGAACCTCCATTTTTTAGTTCAAAGTTCACAATAGAATGTGCACTTCTACAATGTTGCATTAAAAAGTCTCCCAAATCAAGTTCTCAATTGTTTTTCTCTTTTTCCCGATGTTAGTTTCAAGAAGTTATTGGGGTCCACTGCGGTCGTCCTATGTGCATAAAAATTAACACATCATGAATCATGTACTTTGAACCCAAATTTCATGGTTCAAGGTTTGATTTTTGAGGTGTAATAATACCCAGATATGAGCCGCGAGCCAAATCTTTATCGGCTGACAGTGAAATGATTGATGTGACTAAAAAAATGGTGCCACCTCAGCTCATGGATTTACTTACCAAAAAGGAAGTGTGTGAAACTGGTTGTTATCATTTATTGCAGCGCGAAATCGAATTGATGGCAGTTATTGTGAAGTGATGGGATTTGAAACAAGTGTGTATTTACTCTTCCCCCTCTTTATGTTTCCTTATTCTTCTCTATTGTTTTCCGGAGGTGTTTTGGGAGCTGTGAAGGTAACATTCTCGAATGGCATGAGAACGGTGAGTTTTCAGCAACCTTGGCCCTGTACTTCATTTGAGCTTCTGCATTTTTAAAAGAGCTATCTTCATAGAATTTTGCAAAGTTATATTTCAGTATGTCTTCTTCAAAAGTGAAATTCATGAAAGAAAATAGATTCTCTCTAGCTAGTTGTTGTTTGCCTAAGATGAAAGATACAGCCATTGTAGATGACAATATTGGAGAAATTATTTCAAGGTTGAGGAAAACAGTTGATGAAGCTATGTCTATTAGGATTGTAGAAAGTGGTTTATTAGAGGCCGCAGGATTTCCTGATGTAATTCCATACCCGGAGCTAGTAATAAAATGTCATAACCGGTACTGCAAGGCTAAGAGGTGCATTAAAATAGAGAGTGGTGAGGTTTTGGTAAATGTCAATAGAATAGTAATAATGGCTGCTCTTAGAATCCCACCAGTTGAAATCTATGGAGACTGGAATATCAGTAAAGCTATAGTAGATTCTGAGAAGAACAGGAAGGAGTATAGGAATAACATAGCAAGAGATTGGCTGATAAACGAAAAAAAAGGGGGTTCCCGTCTGCCTAGACCACTTAGAAAAGATCACATGTTCAGGGAGGTTAGGGACATAATGGTAATGCTTAATAGGGTTAAAGGTAATCTTGTAGACACAAACTGGGAAGACTGGATGTACATTTTTGTACATGATATCTTAGATGTTGGAAATGCTGTCAACTGGGCAAAAATTATAGCTAAGCAGCTGCATGAGGGTTTATCTCAACCAGCCTTGATTTCTAGTTTTTATATGTCTTCCTACCTCTTTTATATTCTTGCTATCTGCAAAATCTGGGATGGTCTGCCTCATGAAGAATGGAATATTAGTATGCCTATCTATGAGTATCACCCCCTGTTACAAAAAGGAAAGCATCCCATGGGTTTTAAGAAAATGCATGACACTTTTTCATCTAGATTAGTTTTTGAATTGAGAGGAAAACCTAATTGTAGAATATCTGATGAAGCTATGGACTTTGTGAAAATCTACGAAAGTTTTTATATTCAGTTTCCTACTTTTACCTATTTAAGAGTAGGAGGTTTCAGTGATGCTCCATTAAAACTTCCCAAGTATTTCCCAGACAAGTGCATTCTTCTTTAAGTAGGGAGACAGTTACTAATGGTTGAGAAAAAGGACAAGGTCAAAAGGGGTGTTGGCACATTCTTCCCACTTGAGATAGGACATTATAAGTTCAAGTTGATGCATGATTTTGCCTTTTTAACCAATGAATTGAAAGAAATGAATCTCCAGCCATACCAAGAAAGAAATTACTTTGACAATAAAGGCTTTGTTGAGAATCATTTCAGAGTAGAAGCCATGTTCCTTCATCAACCACCCCTAGAAGACTACTGGGAGGATTGCATAGATGAAGTTGAGGTTACTAAAAGATTGTGCTCTAGGTTTTCCATCAAACAAATCACTTCTTTAAAGTTACCTTTCAGCATAAAAAATATTAAAGATGAAGATATTGATGCATTGGAGTCAGAAAATGCAGTATCAAACGCAGAAATGGTAATCAGAAGAATTGATTGGCTGGCGAAGGAAGAAGATAATGTGAAGTCTTTGACCAAGGAAGTTTTCAAGAAGACAAAGTAGTGGCTTAAAGCCCAAAAGAAGAAAATCTCAGATACCTATGCATTGGCAACCAAAAAAAGTCCAAGAACTCCAAAAATTGAACCTTCTCCTGTTCTGACTAATAAGATTGATCCATTGCTTTCTGTAGGTGTATCAATTTCTCCAGAAATTCCAGAAGATTCAGAGTTGATCTTTGATGATATTGTGAAGTTTTCAAGGCAGAAAAGTAAGAGAGGTGAGAAGGCCGAGCATCCTTTTTGCATTGTGCCAGATTCTGACACCGAGGAGCCCAACATAAAATGTTTCAAAAGGTTGAAAAGAGGTAAGACATCCTCTATGGATTCAACATCAGTTGGAGGTGTTGGTAGTTCAGGTCAGAAAGAACTTGTTACCTCGAGCAATCCAAGTTCCATTGTTTCCCTACAAAACATGACTCCTATTTCTCCAAACTGGTTGCACCTAATTGTGAGTAAGAAAAGGAACGTTGTGTCTTCCTTAGTCCCTGTTGGTGATCTGGTTAGTAAATATCTGGGAAAATCTCCTAGAGCAAAGAAACCGAAAATAGAATCTATGGTGGATGTAGATCCAACCGCAAGTCATTGGGTTGCAGAGATTTTCAAGCCCAATTCCAACAAGACCAGTGTTGAAGTCACCGAACAAGATTTCACAGTAGACAAAGTGGATTTAGGGGTATCTTCCAGAGCTGCTGATTTGAAAATTTTGAATTCTACGAACAAAAAGATCAATCACAGAGTGCTAAAAGATGCTGAAGATAAGGCTAAGTTAAAGCAAGCTTTATGCAAAATGGAAAAGTACATTCAGCAATTGCAAAATCCTATTCCTCAACCTTTGGCGATGGTACCTTTGAATCTGGATGTCAAGTCTCCAAACAATCAGAAATTCCTTGACCAGGTACACAAAGAGAGGTCTCTCTCTAGGGCATTCTATAATTGGATGGGAGAAGTTGGAGATATGGTTGACCACTTCGCTCAAACCTATGAAAGTTTAACTAAACGGTCTTCTGAACTGGTGTCCGCCTTGGAAGTTGAAGTCAAGTTCTGGGAAGGAAGAAGGGACAGTCTGGAGATAACAATAGCTAACATGGAAGAAGTTTTCAATTATGGCATAGAGAAATTCCTGTCTGAGAAGATGATTCCTGGTGCAGATAATGGTCTCTTGTTCGTAGCCAAGGTTAACGAGGAATGGCAATGTACTTTGATAGATCAGGGTATTGAAGAATTGGAGCAAGTTCTAAAGATAGTAGCCTATGTTGAAGAAGTTCTCAGCAACCATATGGATTGTGTCTACAATCTGTCCACAAGTGAAATGAAAATAGGAATAGATGAGGCTAAGATGAAAGAATTCTTTGCCACGAAAGCACAAGGACTAAAGAATGCCAAAGAAATGGTACCTAGAGACTGCTCGATTATTGCCAGGGTGCAATCACTGATACTAATCGGTGAAGAACAAGTGAAGTCACTGAGTATGAAGTTGGAGCAGTTGCAAAACTGTAAAGATATCTCGGAGCAAAGGCTGGATCTTATTTCTTCACCAAACAAGGAGTTGTTGGAGAGATTCACAGTAGCTTTCAAGGAGTGGTTAGAAGAGCGCAAAGCAAAGGAGGCCACGGTCAGTACTGAGGCTGGGAAAAGCTAATCTATCTTGATTAGTTTTGAAGGATGGTTCCGAATTGTTCTAGGTTGTTAGTTTCTTTTCCAAGATTAGGTTTTAGTTAAGAAATTGATTATGCCCTGCGTGGCTATAAGTTTATTTTTGAAAGACCTTAGAGGGGTCGGTTCTCTAGTAACAGAAACATACAGTTTAATATTTATTGCAAAGACTTTCGTGAAATGGTTGATGTTTTGAATTGAAACTCATAATATAGCATCAGTTGATATATATAACAAATAGCCGTATCTTTTCAGATCAGTGTGTCTGGTTAATGCATGTCTATTGATTTTAGTTGGAATTGATTTTCGTGTTGCTGCCATCTGTGTATGTGTTTCAAGATTATACATCCATTTTCCAATCTTATTTTAGTTTACGTTGAATCGATCTTTCTAGAAAGTTTATTTACAGTCTTAGTCAGTTGGCTTGTATATTTGTGAAGATTTCTTTCTCAGAGCATTAATCTTTCAATGGTTATTTCAAAAAGCCTTTAGTGCTTTCAGGTGAAAAGTATATATATATATATATATATATATATATATATATATATATATATATATATATATATATGTATGTATGTATGTATGTATGTATGTATGTATGTATGTATGTATGTATGTATGTATGTATGTATGTATGTATGTATGTATGTATGTATGTATGTATGTATGTATGTATGAATGTATGTATGTATGTATGTATGTATGTATGTATGTATGTCTTTTATTGTTTTCATTCTTTTCAAATAAATGAAATGCCAAGATTGATCTTTATATAAGGTAGCTGCTCCTTTGATCGTAGAGAGTTTAGTCGTGAGTGACTAACTCAACTGTTGTATGAGTTTTTCCTTCATCTTGGGCCAGAGTATTTGAAAGTTATTATAATTTTAGTAAGAAGGAAAATTTGTATACTAACACTAACAATATCTTGTTCATGAGGACTATTGAGACCTCGAATGTTCCAAGATAGAATCTTCATTTAAAGTTTAGAGGGCAGACCTAATCAATGGTGAGCTATCTTCCATCAGCTATGTTATGTTTTGCTTCCAATCCCTTTGCTCTTTTTCAGAAGCTGTTCCCCTCTCTCTCTTAGGTGTTCTGGTATCTGCCTTTTGTTGTTGACCTCTAGTTTGGACTCCTCCAGCTTTGATTTGTCCTCCCTTCTTGCTAGATTTTGATGCCGAGCATCCTATTGAATCCCTAGAGTTGTTTTTTCCAGCTAAGGGGGTCTGGTTTTTGTTGGTTTCCATTTGGGGGCCAAGCCCTTTTCCTGCTAGGGATTTTTTCTTCTTGACTTGTATCCTAGGGCTCTTATTTTGCTCAACTTCTACTGTTTCAGAGTCCTCAAACTGACCTTTGAGTTGCTCCTGCCTATCACCAGATTCAGGAGGTATAGCATTTGAAGCTTCGCTGCTGTTTTGTTCTTGCTATTTCATATCTTTTCCTGATTCTAGAAGGCTTGATTGGGGGTTTCTCCCATTTGGGGATTCCAGATTGTCTTCCACCCTTTATATCATCCAAGGATCTATTTCATTTGAGAGAACAAAGGTCTCCTCAGGAGAACTAGTCTCATTATCTCGCATGTTGGTGTTCACAATAGGAACCATTGATTCCTTATGTATTTATGTATCTTCTTTCTCCTTTGGAGGAACTTCCTGCATCTCCTCTGAGTTAGGGCTAGGGGTTTTTTGAGCAGGGGGATTTTGAGTTTCTCCTTTCTTCCTCCACTCCCATTTCTTTAAGGTCTTTGACTCCTGATCTTTTTTCTCTATTGCGATCTTCAGAGGATAGTGTTTGGCCCAGTGACCAGCCTTTCTATAGGTAATGCAGACAAAAGGGGTTGCCTCATATTCTATTTCTTATCTCCACTTACCATCTTTTGAGTTAAGGGTGATAACTTGAGGTAGTTCATTATCTTGTTGGATATTGACACAAATCCTAGCAAACACTTGTCTAGAACGGGCCGCTGTCATTGGATCTATTGTTAGCAGTTCACAAAAGGAGCCAGCAATGGCCACTAGAATGTCCTCATGCCAGTATTCCAGAGGTAAACCAGGCAGTCTTACCCATACTGGAGCAGAGATAAAGGAACTTTCATTATAATCCAGGTTTGTTGACCATTTCTGTAGTGATAAAGAGGATTTACCCATCATCCATGGGCCATCACACAGAACTTTAGATAGATCTTCTCCATTGGAGAACACAAATGAGAAGAAACCTTTGGGCATGGCAGCCACATCCACCTATCCTTTGAGTTTCCACTTTTGGAAGGTAAAGGCTCTCACCAAATCAATTTTTGGTCTAGGACCCGTAAACTTTCCAATCAAAGTAGAAGCCATAATAGAAATAGTATGATCTATGATTTGGTCAGGAATGTTAATACCTAATTCCCCTTTCAGTGGATCTAAAACAATATCAACCTTAGGGAAAGAAGATTTTCTAGTTGGTTTGACCCCAAAAAGGCCCGACCATTTCCGCTTACCTCAGTTCGAGTTCCCGCCATGTGAGGAATCTTCTTGTTGTTTTGTTGACCCCTTGCCTTGCTCTGTGGAATCAGCCTTTTCCACCTTTGGTCCCAAGACAGGATTGTTGTCCTTACTGTACTGGGCCAGGCTTGTCCCACCAGCACTTTCCCCCTTTTCTAACAAGGGTCTATCAACGTTAGCATATGAGATATTCTCAGATACCACATCAGATCCAAGTTCAGGCTCAAAATCCGCAGCAAAACCAAGTGCAGCCAGGTTTTCATCTTACTTCAGATTCAAAAAATGTTCTCCCACTCTTTTTCCTCCTCCAGGTTCCCGTCTTGCTTCAGGTTCAATGTTAGCATCTGAGACATTCTTAGATACTACATCAGATCCAAGTTTAGGCTCAGAATCCGCAGCAAAACTAAGCGTAGCCAAGTTCCCGTCTTGCTTTAGATTCAAAAAATGTTCTCCCGCTCTTTTTCCTCTTTTACCAGTAAATTGTTATATACCTTCGACAAAGCAAATTTTCTAAAAGAGAAACTAAAAAATAAATATTTCCACATTTATTGCTTACCTCTCTTCCCCTTCCTCATTTTTATGTATATGCAAGGATGTGGAGATACTTATTTTTTTTAGGGCTTCTAGGTTCCAATATTCTGTCAGGAGGTTTTATAATCTAATCCACTCAGGGAGCTTTTTAGGTGTATGGTTGCTAGGATTAAAATTTTGGGTGTATATAAATGCCCCTCTTTGAATCAATGGGTGAAGTGTGTTGGTTCAAAGAATGTCTGTTTGCTTTGATTATTGATGCTTGATTTGATTTCAATGACTGATTTGATTCACAACTGATTTTGATGATGCAAATTCTTGATATGATGTTAAACTCTTGATACAATGCTCTAATTGGAGGAATAACATGATTGAGATGCCCCACTAATAATTTCAAAAAAATTATGTTTGATGCCCCCGATTTGAAATAGTCCCTGATTCGCTTGATTTCAAGTTGTTATGATATCCTACCCCCTCAGAAATGGAATTGAAATTGTGTTAAGTGATTTTGATCATTTTAGATTTTTTTTAATTTTCCAAAAAATTCGCTATAAAATTCCAATTTTGATTTCATTTTCGATAATGATGTGAAAAAGATTGATGAAAATGTCTCAGTTTTGAAAGAAAAATTGGTTTGATAATAATGACCCTTGGTAAAAAATGATAAAAATACCCCCCTTTAGGTCAAAGGGTTATATATAGGATTCAAAATGTCAGTTTCATTTTTACTATTGACTTTTTGTCCATTTATGCTCTGGTTTTCTATTGACTTTTCAGCGTTGGTGATCCTTGTTCATGAATATAGATTTGAGTGAGGCCGCAGATATCAACATCTGGCATACTATGGACCTCCGCTAAGTAGTTAGATCCCTTCAATTTCTCATTTTGTAGAAAGATTCTAGAATTTTTAGGTGTCAATTTTGTATGCTTTTGTTGATTTTCACAAAATAGCACATAGCATGTTTGTTTTAGTGCGTAGGTCATTGTTTCCATGCATATGACATTTACAATAGCACATAGCATAGTGTGAAGTAGTGTGTGTAAACATATGCCCTAGGTATTTTTTAGCACGTTTGATCATTTGAGTAGTGCGTACACCCTTAGGTTTGCATTTTAAACATTCTTATAATGTGTTGGATAGTGTAGTTTTGACCGTACAAGGTATAATAGCACGTACACTATGTTTTAGTGTGTTTGAAAAAAATTGTAGCATGTACAATGTTAAATTGTGGCGCATAGCTATTTCACTACGTAGGGTAAGATGAAATGACATGTAAGCAGATTTTTGAAAATTTTAACCTAGTTATGTATGTCGTTTGATTCGCTAGTTTGTGTGATCGATCAATTGATGATGTGTCCTGAGTCTATGATGAAAAACAAGTGTTTTGATGTTAGTTAGATCAATTTGATGAATGTTGTATTGATGTCAATCTTGATAGGTTGATAGGATAACTTGATGTTATTTTGTCCTCATGGTATAAAGTTAGGAAAAAATTGATGTGCTCTAGGCGAGCGATAGGATGATAGGATAGATGATTGATTGACTTAGGATAATCTAGTTAGATGATATTACTGATATGATTCCACATGATTGCAAAACAAGTTCATTGTCATAAGCTATATGTTTGGGGCTTATATCCCTGGCCACTAGAGATGATCGAGCAACTATCTCCTCAGGACCAACGAGTGATCGGTTGGTGGGGTTTTTTTATCTACTTGACATGCCCTGGTTCACTGTGAACCGTGGTCTTCTTACTACTATAGTAGAGCGATGTCATTCAAACCATAACACCTTTCATTTACCAATGGTTGAGATGACTATCATCCCCAAGGATGTCTACAGATTGTTGAGGATTCCGACACAGAGTGAGCTTGTCTATTATGATTAGGTTTACAATGGCACAACGTGTAGACGCATATTTGGTGATCAGATAATTGGTGATGATAGCATACCATGGGCTCAGTTCATATCATTCCCATCACTTCTTGCAATACTAGGTGCCTTGATTGTGGATTTATCCTTCTTGATAGATGAGGTCATGGATTTGTAGTTGGGTGGGGCCGCATTTTAGAGGATATGATTGCACACCCACATAGATTTGACTGGGGATCATGTGTTCTAGCTCAGTTGTACCATGAGCTACATCACATTGTATATCGATAGGGTGTTGCACTTTTTGCTGGTGCATTTTTACTTTAACTGTGGACATTAGAGCACATTCCCATTACTAGGCCTATTGCAACTCAAGATAGAGATCTTGGGTGGCCTTACATTTATATCTATGAGGGAGTTATTGTCTAGCCTCATATAGGCAAGATGGATTATTGGTGATGCATGCTAGATGCCATTGATCGGGTGAGATGATGGCCTTACCTTGGTTGTGATCCATGGCGAGAGGATGACTTAGAGTTGCCATATATGTTCATCCCATGATGGATGATTGGTCATACTCCTCTTATTATCGAGAGATTTTGTTTTCACTGAGTTATGCAATAGTTTGGTCATGTTTAGGGTGCCCCACAAGGTCTAGCATTATATACACAAGTATAAGTAGGGAGGTTGATGTGGGGACCATAGATAGAGTATTGTGTTGCTCATGATGAGATTATTTCTTTGCCTTATCTTGTCTGGGATATAAGAGATCATGTTGTAGATGTCGATATGACAAATGATTATGTTCAGTAGTTTGTGCAGTATCCTTTCCTTCTGTTTACCTATCTTGTCAAACCCATACCTGATATTGATGAGCAATCTGATGATGATGACAGAGATGGGAGAGGTGGTTGACGGAGGAGGAGAGCTTAGGTTAGAGGAGGTCAGGCTGTTAGTGGATGAAGTTTTGTGATTGGTCCTCCTAGAGGTGGCAGTGGTAGGGATTGAGGTAGAGTGAGAGTGAGGTGGATGAGTGGGTGAGAGAGTGAGGATGAGATGTGGAGGGATAGGTAGGAGAGATGGTGGTGGTTGAGTTCCTCCTTGGGTTATGATCACAAATTGGGGTCGACTTGGTCAAAGGAAAACTAGGTAGATATAGGTACCACATGCTCCTTCATTTATAGTACCACAGGTTCTAGTTGTCCCATAGGTACCAGTAGCACCAATAGTTTCACGAGCATCTAATGCACTATCCCAAGTGGTTAGGACCTTATAGGCTAGTGTGGTAGCGATTAGCAGTCAGATGGATCAGTTTTCCAGTATGATGTAGAACTTTATGGCTTATATGGCCTAGAGAGATACACAGTCGGGTTCTATGGCTAGTGTGACAAAGATTCAGAGATACACTTATGATGATGTATGTTTTTTGTATCTTTTATCTGTATTTTTGAGATATATCATACGATGTAAATGTTATGGATATGATTATGATTTATGTACTAACATGTTATGTATGTAGGATACATTTGTTTTTGGTGTGTTAGAGTAACAAACCATGATGACAATGAGGATTAATAAAAAAAATATTAGTGATACGAATAGTTTAAGAAGTGATGCAAAATCTAGATTAGGTGAAAAATGAACTAACATTGAAATCCTAAATTTATGTATACCACATTCTTTTAAATCTTTGTGCTTTGAGTAATTATTTTTATCGTTGAACCATTCTTATTTAGCAAAATGAGTATATCCACATCAATATATTGACAAATGAATATGGGATGAGGTATGTCCACATCAAATAAGGAATGTTCCCATCGATCTGAGGGTGCAAGCATTAAGGGTTGAGGTATGTATGATAGTCACGAGTAATTTAATCTATGACAATATTTTCTACATTAGATACTTTGCTCATATGTAAATGTGCCAACACAAACACCCAAAATACATGCTCTTAGACTTCATGACAAACATCCCGCAAACAACAGACAAAGAAAAATAAAGTGATGAACCATCCCAACCTCTCTAATCACTTGTGGATCCCGAAGAAACATAGGAACACGACTTATGAAAAAATCAAAATAAGATAAGACTCACTTAGACAATGAGCCAACAACCATATTGATTTTTTTGACTCTTTTATGTATTTTTTTGACAACAAAATTGACGATGATGATAATGTCTAATTTTAGGAATGAGGTACCTCATATAATACTAACCTATTTGGGTTCAAATATATCCATCCTTTGTATAAGAGATGATGACCATATGACAAAAGGATTAATTTTGACTTGAATGATTGATAAGACAAGGTGACGAGTTTGATTTAGGACTAGTTGGTAAGTTTATCGATTGATGTGTGGTTTGTGAAGCTCAAACTTGTGTTGTTTTTGGCATTTGTTCAATGCTTATTGATGCAAAAATATTATTTTATTGACGATTGACGATTGAGAAAAGAATATTAATTACAAGTTTATTTTAATGTTTTTATGATTTTTAAAGTTTCTTTAAGGGCTTATTATCATTTTTTTAGGACTTTTTATTCTTTTTTTGGATTTTTTTCAAGACTTATTATCATTTCTGGGGGATTTTATTAGGACTTTTCAAGAGTTGTGACATACTTCTTGCCCCTAGTCAAGACATAAGGCAATTTATTATGGGACTGACATGGTGGAATGAGTCATAGTAACATGGCTAACATAAAAGACTGGTGAATTTCAAGACACTTATAGTTGGACAAGCTGATTGTTATGGAGCATGGAGTGGATGACAATGTCATATGGGTTATTTGGAAGGAAGGTAGACAATGGAGCGACAATCTCTACACATGGCACCTCATTGCCAGGTTTTCACCACAGTACTTGTCCTAAGCACCACCAAAGTGGTACCTCATAAAAAATTGACATTTGGACACCACCTAGAGCCTTCTAACTCAAATGTTCAAGGACTTATCATAATAGAAATCAACCATAATAGAACCCATAAAAAAATCTATTTTTAATTTTAAAACACTACACTTGACACCATATAAATCCTTCCTTTCGTACTTCACATGAACATATACAATATGCCAACAACACCTTTAGAACTTCTCCTTTTGTTTTCATCTTCATAACCAAATTCCCCCAAATACCTTAAATATATCCCATGGATCATTTTCTTACCCAACACCATGTAATATACTTCATCTCTTTACAAGATAAAATTTTGCCAACCTCCAAATTTTCACTTCAACTGTACCAGGGAATGAATTTCCCTTCTCAAATGCTTAGCCCAATTATTTGAGCCTCAATATTCAGAACAGAAATTACAAAAGGATAAATATTTTAAAATAAATTTTTCCATACATTTTGTCAAACAGTTTTAATTACAAAAGGATAAATATTTTAAAATAAATTTTTCCATACACTTTGTCAAACAGTTTTCGTGCATCATGTATGATTACTCTAAAACAAATTTCATTCTCATTATAGAATGGACCTCCTGCACACATTTTTTCATTTGCCAAAGATTTCCACTCCGAATATTTGCTTCATTTCCCCTTGCAAACCGAGAGACATTTCATAAAACAGTTTGCATTCATTCATTTTGTGCTTGCTTCCACATTTTCCTTTCCACCATATTTACAGATCCTTTCATTTTCAGCTCACAATTTTCTCCTTTCGCAGATTGAATATTGAAATTTTTGAAAACTTCAAATAACAAACTCCATTGAAGTATGGTGACCGGGTCTAATTGTAAAATCAACAAATTCAAGACAAAATTGCAACCATAAAATTATCAAATGAAACCTGACACTTACAGATTCCAAATAATAAAGTTCACTGAAATCATTGATGAGCCATATCAATTACATTTTGAATCTTTAATTTAATTTTAGATATGATTTTGAATAATATATATGAAACTTTTCTAAAAAAATTATGTCCTCCAATCATCCCAGTCCTGAAATGTGTCCTGCCATTCGATCCTACCCCATCCCCAACATGCTGTGAAACACAGAATTTTTGCAGAGTTCACGTAAGGGATTATGAATGCTTCTGGATATAACTATGGAGATATCCAGAAGTGTTCTTAATCACCAGGGAACAATCCTACATTTTGGAGTAAAATCTACGAAAATGGCTTCCAATATCTTCTACCAGGACAATATCTTAAGATTCAGAAATTCATGGACATGTGGGAGAAAAAAACACCATTGCAACTTTTGTTTTGAGAGCAATTTGATTAAAATATAATGTACTACTAAAAGCGTCTTAATTCAACTGAGAGTACCAACATGACATAGGTAAAAGTCAAACACAATATGCAGGCAGATCCAGAAATCCATATCAAACCATTAAAATACTTATTTCAAACCAAGCATAGCCTTATAAATAAGACCATACGGGAAATTAAAATTCAGACGATCAATGCATGATTTAGATCCGTCCAAAGCAATACTGAATCAATTAAATAAAGAAAAATCAAAATTGTGATTATTCATCACAAGATATCTCTACTTTCTTTTGATGAAAAATACATAATGATTACTTATTGGTGCTTGGCTATCCTTCAAATAAATGAGTACCATTTGAACCAAACAAGATCTAGAACAAGGGGCTTGCCTCCTCCATCGTCCATTATAAATCCAAGCAACACAAGCAGCCACTTAGAAAGCTTAAGACAAACATAATAGACAATATAAAACACAAATCGCATGGTATTCAGGAGGAGGTATAGAATCAATTCGAGAAATTCATATGAAACATGTAGGAAGTAACCATTAATCATTACTAATCGAGGCATTATAAGGTCTTGCAGCCACATCCAACTCAACGAAAGTATCCAGAATTATGTTATCACATTGAAAACCACTTTAAGCATCTGTGTATGCAGTTGAGCGTAGCTGTGTTTTTGGTTGGAGAAAGATCACTTGTGAGTCTGATTTTCAGGTGACAGTGTCTTTGCTTAATAGACAGTAGTTAGATGGTGTTGGTTGGCACTTACAGTTAATTATTAGACAGATTCTTCAGTTGTGTAGCTCTTTAGATTCCGTTGTTTTTAGGCATGTTTCTAAAGAGTGGAATAAAGTTGCTGATTGTTTAGTCAAATAGACTTCTGATCAAATTCATGCTTTGACTATTGTATATAAAGGACAACTACCTCCCAAAATGACTTCTTTTGTTAGATCATTTGATGGTCAGTGATCGGACTTTTTAAGTTCCCTGTCCTTCTTCTCTGTATCTTTCTTGTTCTTAAATAAATTTTTACCTTTCTTTTAATTTACTTTAAGCATCTGTAATTGATACTTCTTGAAAACGCATGCAAATTTGAGTTATACAAAAACTGCCCCAATTCATGTACCCGATTTCTGTCTGGCTTCACCAAATTTTAGTAAAAGATTGCTGGCTAGAATCTAGAAAGAACTTCACTTTAATAAAAAGTTTCCCTGAACATCAGTTAAATTGGTACCTAACAAGCCATTTTCAAATCTTCCTGAAATTAAAAATCTAGCAACAGATACCAATACATTTACTTATTGTAGGGGAAAAAACAAAGAATAAATTAGATTAGACCACCATACTCTTTCCTTACATTGTTTGGAAAGACAAAACTCTAAAGAAGAAATGCATTTACATTCTATTCATGAATGCATATTTAGTTAGTCCAGTGAATAGAGGATGTTGAATGTTTAACTCATTTTTCACTTCAAGAGGCAATGCTGTCTCATTCCTAGTTCGCTCAGAGTGTGACCGAACTCGATCTTGAAATCTATAGTATTTGATTTTCTGCAAAATTGAAATCCCTCTCCATACTCATCAGACTGCGGTCAGGAGGGTAATCAAGGCTTTCAGATTCTGCAAAGTGAAAGGAAATGGGCAGAATTCTGAGGAAAATTTTTACGAAACCCTACCACAGCAGAATTTTGTTAAACTCTCCCTACAGCTGATTCGCAGTAGATGAAATATCGGGGTCTTAGGACTACTCTGTTCCTGAGCTCGAGACAAGATTTTTTACAGCCTTTTGAACGAAAATATTGGTTGCAAGTTAAAGTTTGTTTTCAGGCACAGGGCGAGGAATGTTTCAAGTGCCTGAAAGTTGTTTTTCCCGGTAATGTCTTCATTTGAATTACAATAGAACTTTTTTAGAATGAAATAAAACACAACGAAAAAATTATCCGACTGCGTACAGATTCCACAAAATAAAACTCACTAAATCCATGGCAAGCGACATCCCTCAAGATTCTGCACAAATTGTGTCATTGTGTCAATTATGCGGATGAGAAAAAAATGGCAGAATTTGCAGGAAAGAATTACAAACCCTACCACAGCTGATTTTTTTTAAAATGAAGCAAATCCAAACCAATCTTCCTACAGCTGCTACTTCATTCAATCTATTCACAACAAACACGAAATGGATATGAGAATATCAGGGCTTTATGTGAGAATTACTGGATTCCGATTGGCAAAGCCCGCGCAATATAGCCTAATTACATAGCCCTCTTTCGAAAAATATGAATCCCACATGTAGCAGTGAAAGAGTCAAGAGAAGAAAATGTTAGTATAAATGACGAGGGAAGAAGCATTGCAATTCATACCTTTCTCGGCCTTTTGGCTAAGATCAAGTGTAGTATCTGTTCTTATCAGTTTAATATCTGATACGTGGCTCAATGAGCCACACGATATTAAATTAATTTCTTCAGGGGGAAGGATCATAATATAGCTTGCTATCAGGAATCCTGGCGCAACCCACGCACAAAGCAATCGTCAAATTAAATTACAATTCTGTTGATAAATCAAATGTTTTTCTGATTGTGTTCTTAAGATTGTAAATTTACGGCTGAAGTTGTTTATTGTTTGTCATCAGGTATATTGCCAGGTAGATAACTTATTGCAGGGCAAAGCTGCTGGTTGCGAATGAAGGCGCGTAAAAAAAGTCTGGAAACAGAAAGTTTCACCTTGTCTCTAAATTGAATCCACTGAAACCTGGAATAAGATAAATCCCGCGTAAACGAAATTAGAACTGCTTTAGATTATCTTCCTCTAAGTTTTTTTTGACTGATTCTTAGCTCTGCACAAAGAAAGCTATATATCTTAAAATTTGCTCAGATGCAACTACGAAGCGGCATCTTACATATGTTTCTTTACAATTTTTTTTACATGAAATCATGCCACACTCTGACTGTAATAAATTTGTTTATAAAAAAGAATATGGGGAAAAAACCATCAGAGTAAAGATTGGGTGCAATAGCCACAATCTTGGAGAGCGCATGCTCAAAATTCAATTTAGAGCAAATCTAAGAATGGACAGATTTAGAATTTGAACATCCCTGAAAGATTCAAGATTGTTTAAATCACCACATTCTTGAAGTACACATGTTCAATGATAAATGTTTGAGCTTGGAAAATTTTCAAGTTTTTTCCACCCATCACTACATAATAAATGTTTGAGCTTAGAAAATTTTGGAGAACTTGAAAAATTTGTGGTTAGTTCAGTTTGATCTCTGTGGAAATCTCGGTATTTGATGGCATTCATTGATGGCTTCATTGGAAAGGTATGCGTTTATTTTTTGAACTGGTGTTCGTGCTATAACTTTGAAGAGTTGGTTTAATTTGATAATTGCCCAAAAAGGAACATCTTGTAACTTACAAACTTACAATGGCTTATTGTTGTGTTAATTATAGTTTGATTTCAGTTTGGAAGTATCTCACAAGGGAAACATGGTTGAGTATGAGAAATCTGGCATTTGAGAATTTTCGCAGCATTGTATTCTAAAAGAGAAGAAAGTTTGTTAAGGAGTTAAAATCGTATTATTGTTAGATATGACAACAATTGCAGGAAAGCCGAAAGCCTACCTACTAATTGTATGATCTTAGGCCCCGTTTGTTTGCCGGAAGATGGTAGGAATTGGAAGATGATAATCAAGTTTTGACCTGAATCCACTATTTGGAACGCTTATTTTCAAAATTGGGTTATACCGTCAAAACCTGAATATAGCACCAAAATGAGCATATCCATCTTCCCACCAAAGAGGTGGAATTCGAAATTATAACCTGATTTTGGCATTTTATGAATCACATTTTATTAAATTTTGGGTCCGTGGTCTTCTTGAAATCGATTTTGGGGTTTCCGACTGCATTTGCATTTTTGGGGTTTCCAACTACATTCGCATTTTTGGGGTTTCTGACTGCATTCACGTTCTGCAAGGTTTTCGAAGGGTTTTCCGTTTCATTTCGTCTGCCTCAGCTCTTCAAAGGGGTTTTCCTGCAACAGGTATGGGTGCTTCCTCTTTGTTTGTTCACTGCTTTCTCAACTGCGAGGCTTATCAGACGACGCTCATTTGTTTGTTTGTTTCAAGTTTTATATTATCAAAATTGTATTTGGAGTGGATATTTCAACTTTTGTAGAAGGTCGTCACCTACAATGTTTTATTTTCCTCCCTAACATGTTAGATAGCTGAAGTAAGGACAAGGGTGGGCTTTTGAGTAAACGCCAACTCTATTTTTCCATTTAACTTTTGTTCAGTCAGACATACGAACCTACCCAGATTTGAACACGTAAAATCTTGTCTAAGACCCACTCATGTCCACTCAGTTTATGTATCAAAGTCAACAATTGAATCATTTCAAAACATTTATTTTCTCCCACTGTTGATTCTCACTGCAACAGACATTTCAATCCTGCAGCTTCGTATAAACCGGAGCTTCGTGTAACAATCCTCCGGTTTTGCAGAGTGACGCTCGAGCAGTATTTGATGAATGGTGGGCACCAACCATGCATCCCTCAGTCAAATTTGGGTACAACTTTTTTCCATACTACTCTCTCCCCTCTTCTGAAATCTTCAGGTCACGCGGATAAGCTGCAATTCCATTTTTGTAGCTTAGATTTGTAGCCTTGCATCCCATGAATCAGTTCTCTTAGATCCAACTATTCAGGATATTGACAAGCAACCATTTTAAGACATTGCAGTTTCCAATAGACTACAAAATATGCAGAGGCCTCCCATTTGTCTCCCTCTTGTATTATGTAGAGGTGAAAGTTGCACCGGTGTAGACAGTTATAATCCAAAGCCATAAAGCAGCTCACAAGGATTTTGATTTTGAGATCGAATAGAACTCTTCATAGAATTTCTTTGATACCAAGACTAGAGCTGGTTAATTAGCTCTCCAATTTTATGGTTTCTATTGAATTTTCTTTGTATTTTTGTCTAAACATTTGATGTTTGCTTATACACTTCAGGAAAACATGGGGATCTTAATATAAACACCATTAATTGATGAAATTTAATTATGATATGGTAATGTTATAATGAGACAAGTACAGTAAAATTTATTTGCATGTGCTTAACACATGCATGGGAACAACTACAGAATGTATGAACATGCTCCTTAGGCTAGTAGATAAATCTTAGAAAATAGCCCAGGAATTGATGCCCTCTAAGGTGTTGGATAAGCAATGCATTGTGTAAAGATTAAAACTCTCTCATCATAATGGATAATAGCCCATGAATTGATGTACTATGAAATGTTCGATATGCAATGCATAGTGTAATGCATGAGATTAAAGCCCTCTCATCATCTCAATCTATATTCGGCATAAGGGAAGAAGAAATTTGATTAACAGAATGCCCTAAAAGAGGGGTATGATTAGAGAAGGGTTCAAATGGTGTAAACAGTATCTAGAAACCTCCAACATTTATTTTATAAACGGGCACGTTCCATAATCTTATTTCTAGGAGTTTTTCACATATTTTATTATCACCAGTCATATTGCACTTGTAAACAATAATACTACCCATTAACATATATTTCTTAAATTTCTAGAATATAGAGGATGACATTATAAATTTCTAGATTTACTATATTCTAGTGCAATGACAAATCACTGAATACATTTCATTAACCATATTAAATAAGGGCCCGTTTGTTTGCAGGAATTGGATCAACAAATACATTCCAAAACATTGTCATACTATGTGATCACCAAGAACATGTTGATGTTGGGGAAATATACCATGTAGTGCCCACCCATGTGTTAATTCTTACCCCGTTCTGATGTTTCTATGATAGGATTTAAGGTTATATTAAGTTGATTATGATATGATGTAATTGTAGGATGGATATGTGCCTTCTAGATTACAATCCCCTATTCGTAATTTTATGTTGTTTCAGCTGTGATTTCTATTATCAAATTTGATAATTCACCTCAAGTGTGTATAATATATATACAAGCTTATGCCTAATGAATGTATATGGAAAGGATTGACATGGGTTCACTCAACCTTCTCACTGTACCTAGTTCGTGTGGTCAAGTTAGTGACCCTGTCACTCTTGTGGTATGTTTGGTTACTTAACCCATCATGTTCAGTTACAAATAAAAGGATGTTCCCTATGTTTGCCTAATCTGAACCGGAGGTAATTTTGAACCTGTGTGTTGTGGATGAAAATGCAAAATGGTTGTTTCCTTTGTGTGTTTATTTAGCTTAAATTCACTTTCACTTGCATTTATGCTTAGGGAAGTTTGAAAAATACCTTTCACTAGCATATTTGTAGATCTTCCAACTGTTAGAGAAGATGATGAGAGCCACTTCTGCATCATACAACACCAAGAGCTCATGGGCCTTTAGTAACCCATTATTTCTCTTTACAAAATGTAATTTGCCAATTAGTCATATTCTCAATCCATTTAAGCTGGAACTTTCTTCTAGGTCTAGGTCTTTTGAGTAAACGCCAACTCTATTTTTCCATTTAACTTTTGTTCAGTCCGACATATGAACCTACCCAGATTTGAACATGTAAAATCTTGTCTGAGACCCACTCATGTCCACTCAGTTTATGTATCAAAGTCAACAATTGAATCATTTCAAAACATTTATTTTCTCCCATTGTTGATTCTCACTGCAACATGCATTTCAAACTCGTATCCTTTTTTTGGGAAAGCTTAATATAGCATCTTAGGGAACTAAAGAAACATCAATCTAACATGAAAGACACAATGTAAAGGTCTCCCTAACCAACCCTAAAATATGGCTATGTCTGAGCATGCCCAATAAGAGGGAATGACTAAATCTCAAAATATGTAATAAACAAGAGTTGATTAGCTTTCTGGATGAAACTGTGCATAAATCTTGATGCTAAATTTTATATAAGCTTTTATATCAAAATGTATACATAGTCATATGCATAAGCACTTTTCAATTCATTTCAATAGACCGTGGAAGAATGATATCATCTATGTGATAAGAAATGCCAAATCTTGCTTAAGGAGTCTTGAATCCCCTATAAAACTCTCTGGTAGTATCCATCATGCCCTTCATCACAGATTCTTGTACTCCATGGTTCACAATCTGAATTTTCAGTCATATCATTGGTATCAAACAAAATCTAAATAGGTTTTTGAATGAAAATTATATATAAATGGAAGTCATTTATCCTTCAAGTTTCCATGGAAGTCATTGTTAAAAGGTAACTGTTATTTGAAGAGATTGGCTGGTTAGAAAAATAGAACATCCACAACATGCTACCAATATCTCCTCGTTGAAATCATTGTGTTTGTCCACATTTCAGGCCATTGATGGATCCTATTAAGAATATTGACATTCTAGGATGGGTAGTTGTGGAGACCACATATTCTCATCTTCTCACAGCTCTGATTGCTTGTGTTGTCGTAGCCATAGTAGTGGTGGCCTGAGAAGGCAATGCACAAATGGGTAAATGAAAAAGAAAAGGAAATTCTTTTTATAGAATGGTTATTCATTCCAACGACGTGGATTGTCATGATCAGATTCGCATGAGTAGGGAAGCCTTCTTTCATCTAGCTACTATCCTAAGGCTGAAAGGAACCTTGACAGATATGATACACTTGACGTTAGAAGAATAACTTGTGATGTTCCTCTGCACCGTTGGCCACAATTTGAGGAACCGCAAGATTGCCCACAACTTTGGGCACTCAGGAGAGACAATCAGCCGATACTTCCACAAGGTGTTGAGGGCTATCTTAGGACTCCACAAGGATTTCTTTCTACCACCTAGTCCAAACACTCCTCCTGAAATTAGTGGGAACGAACGCTTTGATCCATTCTTCAAGGTAATTGTTGTGTTACAAATTTCTTGTACAAATTTTTGTCCTTATCATATTATTGGTTGACCATACAATTGATGATTGTATCATATCGTATAGGATTGTGTTGGAGCTATCGATGGAACCCATATACCAGTCACCGTCGATGTCAACATGCAGGGTAAATATCATGATAGAAAAGGCAACCTATCGCAAAATGTTATGGGTGTGTGTTCCTTCGATCATAAGTTTCAGTACTGCCTTGTTGGTTGGGAAGGGTCTGCTGCGAATAGTCGTGTTCTAGGTTCAGCTCTGTTAAGAGCAGATCCTCTTGTTATTCCCCCCGGTAAGCCAAATCATAGTTTAATATACTCAAGGGTACAATCAATGTTTCACGTTTTAATAATATACTTTATTTATGTAGGAAAATATTTTCTAGTGGATGCTGGATATCCCAATGCACCTGGATTTCTTGCTCCTTATTGGTGTACATGCTACCACCTAAAGGAGTTTTCAAGAGAGAATCCAATAAACTCTCGAGAAGAGTTGTTCAACCATCGACACTCCTCTCTTAGAAACTCAGTAGAGCGTACATTTGGTATTCTCAAGCAGCGTTTTCCAATCCTGAGGCATGCCATGTCTTATCCTATCATGACACAAGCCCATATTGTATTAGCATGTTGCATACTACACAACTACATTATGTTAGAGGATGACATTCCATCAGAAATTGTCACCGAAATGGAAGATGATCATGATGGGGGTAGATGTACCATTGTTGGAGACATATGGGTTGTCTCAGCATGATAGAGACCAGTGGGCACAGTTCTGAAATGATATAGCAAGTAGAATGTGGGAAGAGTACAAATCCCGACAATAGTTGTTCTTGTATGAGTCAAGACTACATGATGGTTTCCTTTTTCTTCTCTTTTTATCTGCAAGTATTGGACTTGTATGGGTTAATGTGTTTTATTTGAATAAACCGATGTATGAAGATACTTTGATATACATGATGGTTTCCTTTTTCTTCTCTTTCTATCTGCAAGTATTGGACTTGTATGGGTCAATGTGTTTTATTTGAGTAAACTGATGTATGAAGATACTTTGATATACATGATGGTTTCTTTTTTCTTCTCTTTCTATCTGCAAGTATTGGACTTGTATGGGTTAATGTGTTTTATTTGAGTAAACTGATGTATGAAGATACTTTGATATACATGATGGTTTTCTTTTTCTTCTCTTTCTATCTGCAAGTATTGGACTTGTATGGGTGAATGTGTTTTATTTGAGTAAATTGATGTATGTAGATACTTTGATACCATTAACAATAATTTGTATACACAACATGGCATACACAGAATTATTGATGAACATGGATGACATTGGTAACATGAGCCAGATATCTCCTTCCTCGAAGAAGATGATGTGGTCAAAGGAAATGGAACGCAAGTTTCTAGACTTGCTCCTCGAGCAAGTACAACTAGGCAAAAAATGTGATGGAGGCTTCAAAAAAGAAGCGTGGTCCGCAATTGAGAGGCGGTTCAACATTGATTTGAACCTCAATCTATCCAAGGAAAACTTCAAAAATAAGTTGAAAACTTGGAAGCTTGCCTATAGAGTGATGAAGGAGCTGCAGAATACAAGTGGTTTAGCTTGGAATGAGGCAACTCAGTGCATGGATGCTGAGGACAACGTGTGGGATGAGCTTCTGAAGGTAGGGTGATCTCTCTACTATTTTGATGGAAATAATATTGCCTTCTTTTAAAGTTAATAATGAAAGACAAAGAACCTAATCCATTTATTTAGGCCAACATGCAGAGAAGAGAGTTCAAAAATGCCAAAATGTATAAGAGGCAGCCCTTCCAGTACTTCAATGAATTGGGTGTAATTGTGGGTAATGACATTGCTGAAGGTAACGTAGCTACCATGACCCTTGAGACTGAAGAAGGGAACCCTATGGAAGAGCCATTCGATGTGAATGATGAAGAGGACCTTGGTTTCAATATACATCTTGATAGTGTTGTTGATTTGGACGAAGACCCTTATAATTCCAATCAGTCCACTGCAACAACAAGTACTAGAGGGACTCCTACATCATCAGTTAGAAAGGTGGGAAAGAGGAGGAAGGCAAGTATGGCCGCTTCCTTGGATTCCATGTGTGAAACAATGAAGAAAATAAAAGAGGGCATGAGCAATGTTCACCTTGTCCAAATTGATGAATCTGTTCATGACAAGGCTTTGACGAATTCATATACCGCTCTCAAATCCATCCCCAGATTGAGTCGAGGTGTATTCCTCAGGGTATATGAAACCTTTGCGAGGGAACATGAAAGAGCCAAATGGTTCTTGTTGATGATTGAGGACAAGAGAGTGGACTGGATTGTAGCCACATATGGTGATTTATAGTTATTTTCTACATACTTTATCAAACTTGATCATGAGTTGAAACATTATCATACTTGTTCACATACACTGATACAATTGTGTTTTTGTTGATGATTGTTTATGATTGTTTATGGTTGATGATTGTTTATCAAACATAGTTTTTGTTTATCAAATATATTCTGAGATAATGAGATAAAATATAGTAGAATATCTGTTGTTGAGGACTATTGCTCATTGTTGTGACTGCATTGGACTATTGCTCGTTGTGATTGCATTGCATGTTCAAGATGTTGTTATTTTTATCCACTGATTGGACTGTATGCCAGTGGTTGTGAACAACAATCACAAAGTATCGTTTCTTTTCCAACTTGCCATTGTTTTCTTAGAAAACAATGGCAAGCTGGAAAAGAAAGTATTCTGAGTATTCTGAATTTGGGGATATGACATCCTTGTATATTGTTCACAAAGATTGATAACATGAACATGGCAGAGATTCATAGTCCATGAATGAATCCATGAATGAATGACCTGATTAGAAGCACAGTTGAACTAGACATCATAAACATATCCACCATGCCAGAACATTCTCTTAAAAACACCACCTTTGAAAGAATTAGAAGCATCATTTTCATTCTCCATTCCATCTATAATTGCTATTCTATTCAAATCTTTAATTTATCATTGCTATTTGATCCAAATTTGACTGGATAGAGATCTAATAATATAGCCTTTTGAATCTTCTGGAAGATTTTAAGATCACAATCATGACCATTGTGTTCCAATCATCTATGTTTACGGTAATTGCAATTTCAATTCTCCTTGTGATTGGTATACCTGTCACACTTGCCTCTCTTAATGGTTGGTCAATTAGCAAAATTGTGCAATTTTTTTGGACATATCATTATCATCTTCGGTGCTGCAGAGATAATTTGAGAGCTTTTGGCAACTAAATTAGATGTTGAAGTTTGGGAACAAATTAATTGGTTAGAAACTTATTGTTATTGCTTTATCCTATTTGGTGAATTCATTTATTGCTTTATCCTGTTCATGCATTGCATTTGTTATAAGAATGAATGTCTGCTACATTAAACATTGGAGTGATGTCCAAATCTTTAGTTATATCAATCAAGCAAGCATTGTCATTACTTCTCTTCAAGATCTTAAAATGGCTTTCCATTTTAGGCATTAATTCCTTGCAGGTACCATGAGGATGCCTTTCTTTGTGTCCTGTACCATGACAGGCTTTCCTTCCTGGAATACTTTTTCTTTTTTGTGCAAATCCACTCTCTTTATGTTAATGGGACATTCATCATCTATAGGTTTTATATGACTTGCTATTGTATATTTTGGATATTCCACTCAAAATCTCCATTCTCTCAATTAAATGATACTCTTTTAGGTAGAGCAACCAAGTACTACACTGTGATTTTCACCATACATTATTTGGAAAAATGAAATTGTGATTTTCACCATACTGTTAGATAGAGGTTTTTAGGGTTGTGTGCACTCAGGATTGTGGTGACCTACAAGTGTCACTAATTCTTGCCAAGCAAGCACTTACGTGGTGACTTCAAGGTTGAATCCCCTAATCTCCATGCTGCATTCAACACTGTACTCTTAGATTTTGGAGGATGCATCTCCTATACACGTACTATGTTTAATATGTATATGACCTCATACTACTTCACCAATCTCCTCCTATCCCCATCTTTATCAGTTTGAGGCATATGTACACCTTACATATCTTAGTCTGGCATATACTATATGTCCTTGGATATATAGGATTTGGTATTAGTTAGTTATGATTATATATCTTCGTAACCTCTACCCAAGGTGTTTGGCATCATTACCCGATAAATAGATGAGAAATTGTCTAGAAAGGTCTAGTTAAGACCAGTAGACTGTGCCCTCTATTTATTCACATCATAGAAAGCAGACAAATGGCATTCCGAGTTTCCATTAAACTAGAATGTTGTTCAAACATCTTGACGACTTCTCCAGGCGTGTGATCTTGATCTATATTTGTTCTTGATCTAGAAATAGCAAATGTTATTATCAAATAGGAGGGATGCACAAAAGGATAGAAGGGTAAGAGCTATAAAACCATCTTAACTAGAGCACAGAGCACCAACATTTGTCATATAGCTTAGGGGATGCTAGCATAGTGGGCTATATACTGTTGGATGACCCCTTAAAGTAAAGGGATTCACAATTACCAATTCAATTCAATCCATATTTATCATCAATTTAAAACTTAAATTAACAAATGACTTTGTTCCTCCTAGAAGCTGGCAAATACACAAAACATTCAAAGGTGAAGCTAGCAAATACACAAAACAATTTATAGTTTGAGATCTATGATGAATGGACATGTCTGTTGTATGATGGTAGATGACTTTCAAATTTTGATTCCAATTCTAAGATGTGTCTGGTTAAAGTCTTATAAGA
This sequence comes from Chamaecyparis obtusa, assembly GCA_027943335.1. NCBI lineage: Eukaryota > Viridiplantae > Streptophyta > Pinopsida > Cupressales > Cupressaceae > Chamaecyparis > Chamaecyparis obtusa. The sequence goes on along the minus strand of BSBK01001840.1, from coordinate 485,248 downwards.
GCTGTAATGTTGTAGTTATTGTGTTGGAAATAATTTATCAGCAAGCCAAAATAGATCCAAACTTTTGGAAGGAACAAATTTGCCACTGCTTGTCTTTTGATTATAATCTTCCCACAAATTTGGCTAAGTAGGAATCAACCTTTAATTGTAGATGTTTCTTTTATCTTGTTTTGATTGGTACCACAAAGCATGTAGACTCTTATGAATCAAAGTATCAATCACAAAGTATCTTTAGAACATCAATCACAAAGTATCGTTTCTTACAGATGAATAAAAAAGAAATGATACTTTGTGATTGATGTTCACAGCCACTGGAATACAATCCAATCAGTGGATAAACTTAACAACATCTTGAACATGCAATGCATCTTTAGAACATCAATCACAAAGTATCATTTCTTACAGATGAATAAAAAAGAAACGATACTTTGTGATTGATGTTCACAGCCACTGGCATACAGTCCAATCAATGGATAAACTTAACATCTTGAACATGCAATGCATCTTTAGAACATCAATCACAAAGTATCGTTTCTTACAGAATAAAAAAGAAATGATAGTTTGTGATTAATGTTCACAGCCACTGGCATACAACCATTGGCATACGATACTTTGTGATTGATGTTCTAAAGATGCATTGCATGTTCAAGATGTTGCTAAGTTTATCCACTGATTGGACTGTATGCCAGTGGCTGTATAACAATATACACTGGTTACAGTATACACTAGTATATCTCCATTACAAAATATAGTTTTTCAGCACTCTTATGAGAAATGGAAGTCAAAGATATTTATGTTGGAACACAAGTTGAACCCATCTTTCCTCTTACCATGCATTTTTTTTGTGATTCGTGAAGTAAAATTTACATAAAAAATGTATAATCAATTGTAAAAACTTGCTCTCTCAATGGTCATGCAAAGATGTTTCAGAACTTCTCTTGGGATCATGTGTCAACCCAATCAAGTTATTTCTTTCATTTTTCCCTCTTTGTTTTAGTATACACTGGTATATAGTAGCCACTAGTAAGTACCCACTACTATACTTATTGTGTTAATTCGTTGGATCCATGCCAATATTATTTTGTGTTGCTAGTGATTATGTTGGCTTTCACAGAGTGTGCTTGTCTTCCTCTCCATTTTGGTTTTTCTCTCCACTTCAAGGTAGGAAACCTTGTTTCTCTCTTTTCCTTTGAATTTTGAGTGCTTTCAGAGGTCCATCAATGGCATATTGGTGCATATTGGTTTAATGTTTTGATATTGCAAGATCTTGTTGAATTAATGGACAAACAAGCATGCCCTCCCTTGACCATTATTTTCATTAATGTGCTTTTATAGACATATTAGCTTGCATTTGTTAGTGTTGTTTCTTTTAGCATATTTAAGTGGAATACACAAAGGAGTACCACATGATGAATGCTTCATTTAATGCATTGTTAAGGTGTAGTCTCATAACTATCCATTTCTAGTTCTTCAGACATGATTTTATAAATGTGTTTTGGTAGACAACTATATTGTTCATGATTCTTTATGTATATACCCTAACCATCTTGTTATTATTTTTGCATTACAAAATTAAGTTAAATAATTCTACTTTGTTCAATGCTCTATTTCATTTTCATTTTCTTTTCATTTTTCATTCATTTTTTAAAACCACGTGATAGGTACAAAAATAGAAATGGATAGTTTTGAGACTACACATATGATAATAAAGTGAGACTACACATATGCTGACATTAAATATGTTTGAAATAGCTTCTGGATTTGATTTTGTAGATATTTTTGGCATCAACATTTACGATCACACTCTGTGATCCCTCATCAGGATGGAAGAGAGAAAAATGATTGAAAATAAAAGTCCATCATTTTGGTCTGTTGCAATCATTTTGGTCTCTTTCATCCTGATGATGGATCACAGAGTGTGATCCATAATTATTTACACAATCGAATCCAGAAGCTATTTGAAACATTGATGCCAAAAATATCCACATATGATGATAAAAAATGAGCTATCTGATGATTGTTTACTGTTCATGTTTGTAAACGGTCAATATTTATGATGGTACTCCTTTGCGTATTCCATTTAAAAATAAACAAGTTTTAGTTTTTCTAGCATGTTTACTTTGTAGATGCAGGATTGACCATCTAACAATATGGAAAGTAATGGGAACAATGAGCGGGATATGAGATGGTTGCTCATTGAATGTGGGGCATAAGGGCGTAGAGTGTGGATTTCCTTGCATTTTCTTATTTAACGGTGTGTTTTCACACCACCATTTACTTCATGGATATTGTTCTTCCCCAAAACTTCTATTTGATGCTATAGTTGTGTCATTATATTTTTTCTATAAATTTGTAATATCAACATAAATGAAACTTTTTCAATTTGTACTCATAGAATATAGTCATGTTGTTATATATGAATGAACAAAAATAGTATGAATGAACAAAAATTTGCTTGATACAGTGGTGATGGCTATGGCAAATGTCCCTATGTGTGAGTGTGGTGATGGATCGCACTGCGTGTTAAAGACGTCACACACGCGGGATAATCTAGATTGTCAATTTTGGAGTTGCAAAAATAAGAAAAAGGTTGTTAATTGCACAATATTTAAATGTTTACAAACAATAAATATTAGTCATTATAGTGAGACTAACTTAGATTTGTATTGTAGGATGGCGGTGGATGTCAGTATTTTCGGTGGGCCAATGACACCCCGTCGCTGTCAACGTCATCTGCACGTTCTCCACATATACCTGTTGTGGATGATGAGTGCAAGTTTTGCAAAGCGCTTGAAAAAGCTTTTGCAAAAGCGGAGGCTACGTATAAAGCCGAAGTCATGTTTTTATGATGTTTAATTTGTGCAACAATCGTACTATTTAGTTCGGCCATTTGTTGGATCATTATGCAGAAATAGATATATATGTGGACTAGATGACTTATTTATATTTTGATGTGATATCGAGCAATGCTATAATTACTTTCTTGTTATAATATTGTTTATGTTATTGTATAAAATTATTAAAAAAAGTTAAGTTTACTCTTCACAATATTGGAAAAAATATATTAAATTTTGTTTATGATTTTCTATATAAAAATATAAATTAATTAAAAAAAAACTATAAATAAAAAATGGACAACAAAAATAAAATATAAAATTAAAACATTATATAATAATTATAAAAACTTAAATTTTCTTCTCAAAATATAATTCCAATTGAAAATGTAGAACCAAACACAGAAACTGGATAATGTAATTCCAATTCCAATTTGAAATTACAAACCAAACACATAAATAGGAATTTGTCACTTCCAATTCCAATTTCGAAAATGGCAACCAAACGCAAAATATGGATTGTCTCAACCATCTCCGGGTGAACCAAACGGTCCAAACTATATTTCGAATACACAAAATCAGAATTTCAAAACCTGATTTTGAGATAATCAGGTTTTGTCTCAAATTCCAATTCCCGCAAACAAACGGGCCCTTAAGGTGAATAAAAATGATATTTCTAAGATGTCATCTTTTTAGGAGCTTCTGAGTGTTTATCATGTTGGTTTGCTAGAAACAAATGTGTAATGATACATCATCACAAATTTTAAATGGGTGGAGCTAGAACCATTAAATTAGTAAAAGAAAGATAAGGTATTGATAGACCAAATTCAAGCCACTCTACAAACTAAAGTCTACCAAAGGAAATCAAAATAAGCATAAGAACATTCATCACATTGCAAGACTATAAGGTCAAGTATGCATTGATGCCAATTATTTTAAGCACTCTTGAACCAACTATTTTGAAGAAGCAGTAAAATAAGAAAAATGACAAAATATTTTGAAATGGAAGACTAGACACAGGAGTTGGTACTTTTACTTGCTAGTAAATAAGTTGTTGATTGTAAATAGGTATTCAAAACTAAATTTATATTTTATATTGTTGGTGTAATTAAATATTCTTAATTACACTTTACTTAAGTTTACTTCTACGATAATGCATTTTCATATTAGTTGTCATGTAGACACATAGGAGTTTGCATCTCATTTTAGCACATGGTGTAGGAGAATTTCACTTTAGGTGCAAGATCCACCTTTAGTGCTCTTATCACACTATCATCCTCTCATTGTTGCACATGTTGCACATACTTTGATGTACAATGGAGGATGATCCACCTTTGGTGGACATATTATTACACCTAGTGTGATTGATAGGTTATTACTTGCATATCTCATATTTATCATGCATTGCCTATATATTCAGACACATCTACATTGTACTTATTTGATTGTGCATCCATTATCATTTGATCAATATTGAATCAATCATTTGATCATATCATTTTGCTTCTCTTATTTGTGCTATCAATTGAGCTTCTAGATCTTGGCATTTCATTTTTTGTCTTAGGTAAATTCTTACATGGTATCAGATCCATAAGAGTTTCATTGCATAGCCATTAGAGAGCCACTTGCTTCATTTTTGGAGGGCCATGATTAAGATTCAGGATATCATAAGCTTGTAGGAGCGTCTAGAGAAAAAATTGACCTTGTCATTGTGTCTAGGTGGTCATTTCGATAAATTTTGACTATAAATTTTCCGATATTGGGCAAAAGTCAAATTTGAGGCAATTTTTTTGTTGCAAATTGGACTTGGGCAACCCGATATGCAATTTGACGGTATGGATTTGATTAATTTTTTTGCAAAATTTTTAAAAAAAATTGGATTTGAATTTTTCCTTATTCTGTCAATTTTAGTTTCATGAAAAATTTGGGGTTTTGTTCGGGGTCCCCACCCCTGCATTATGTCAGTGCTTTCGCTTTCGTAGAAGGCAAACATATCAATTTGTTAGAGAATATTCTCTATAATATTTGACAGAGCATGGGAATTAAATCTTGACCCACTCCTACATCCTATTGGCAAAGTTCAAGATAACATTCACACCGACGGTAGTAGGAAAGATAAACAAATCCCAATTCGTTGACGCAACACATTCAACAATGAAATAACAGTGGCTTGTAATGAGTTTCTATCTGCTGATGACCCTATATAAACTATCCATAAGAACAACTTCCACTGAATGTGGGATCATTTTTAAGCCCAACCTAGCTCGATGAGCTTCTCCCTGAGCTTCTCTCCACAGTCCAAGCTGAGCTGACTGTTACCTCTCATGTGGCCTCAATGAGTTGCACTCTTCAAACCCTCCAGCTTGACATTTTTGAGCCTGCATCGGTCATACCATGCTAGCTCAGATCCACATGTCAGAGGGTTAGGCCCAATCATGAACTGTTATGTGACATTGGTTTTCATCCACACTAGCTCGACGCACAGACATTTGGCGACATCTGATTCACTCGTCCAAACACATCAACATGGAGGTAAAAAAAATTAAAATATTTTTTCATGTGTCACTTGTCATGAGATAAAATTTTACGCATGTTTGAGTGTCATTAGGCAATATTTTATTTTTTATTTGATGACCGTTTGATCATCATTTTTGAGGCTTTCTAAATTGTTGTGACAGTTATTTGATCGTCAAATTTAGGCTTGTGAGTTTGTTGATGTCATCAATTTTCAAATTTTGGACCCCCTCACCATATGCAATCTTGATTTGACAGTCCAACTTTGAGAGGTCATAACTTGGTCATTCGAGCTCCAAATTGAGTGTAATGTTTTATTTTATTTTGGGTAGAATTTCTTAAAATTTTTAGTGGTGTGCAATTATTTTCTGGTTTTGGTGGATGAATTGAGCATAAATTTAATATTTTGGTGACTGTACCTATCTAATCCCTATTTTTTCAACTTTAGGGGCTTCGTTTGGGCTCATACAAACACATTTGTAGGTGTCATTTTTCTTGAAAGTGCATTATTTTTTGTCTACTTTCTAGGTCTGGTATTAGTTTGGAGAAATTTTGAGTGGACATAGTACTTTCAACATTTGGTCTATTTTGGCCTATATTTGGCACTTGTAATTTGTTGGATCCTTGAGTGGTCTCGTGTCTTATTTTTGTGTGTGTCTTCTATAGCCTTGTTTTTGTAGTTGTAATCATTGAACTCAAAAGTCCACTTTGGTCTATTTTGGAAAGTGGTAATTGTACACACACTAAATATAAAGTGTCAAAATCATCTACTTTGAGGGGGTTATTTGTTTTATTGCATTTTGAGAGGTGTTTCATGTGAGAAGTGCATCATGGATGGTTTAATTACTTTGACAAAAAGGAACTATAAGAAATGGAGTGATTAGTTCTCGCTCATCTTAGTGAGCATAACCTATTGTCCTATTTGTATGAACACAAACCTACTAGTCCTCCTTGTGATCTTAACCCTTGGAAAAAAGTTCTTGATGTTATTTATTGGAATATGGATATAGATGTTATGGATTCCATTGATGATGACAAAGATAAGACAAAGACTATTCCTGATCTTTGGACCTTTCTTTGGAAAATGTATAGAGATCCACATGTTCCTCCACTCCTAAAAGGTCTAGAATCTCTAGTTGTAGATCTTACTTCTCCTATTGAGATTGCATCTATTTTTGTTCCTGATGATGCTTGCAATCTACAACCATGAGTTCTTGTGATTTAGTGCAACATGATATTCCTTGTCTTCCAAACTCAGTTCCATGGGATGACTACCTGACAAACATTGTAGGTTTGTTTGTGGAGTCCTACATTGACGATTTGGGAGACATAATCGATGACATTCATCTTATCTTTGTTGAGGATGACCCTTCTTTAGTTGTTGTGAGGGAACACTTTGACCCTCATCTTCATTCTCCACTTGATGATTCTTTCGAGTTTGACATGATTATGGATCCTTTGATACAACATTTGGAGGAGGTCTTTTTATCTTAAGAGAAGACATTTGAGTCTTTGGAGATTGGTTTTCACGAGTCTCAAACTTCACTTGAGATGTCACATTGCATGGTGTAGGTTTATCATACTCAGTTTCCCGAGACATCATACATTTTGACGATTCTTCCTAGAGACTGGGGAGGATTCATTGATACACCTATGACATTGTTTCTTCCCAAGGGAAAGAACATCATTTAGTTTTCTTGGTGTAGTTTCTACATTGATCCAGGAGAATCTACCATTGGTGTAAATTCTACATTGAGGGGAGGCTTCTTTGCTTCTCTTCCTACTTCTTATTTTGAGGAGACGTCCTTGTCTTTGGAGTTTGATCCAAATTCTTATATGGGTCAGTTATCATTGGTTCCTTTCTTTTCACCTTCTATTAGGCTTGATCATAATTAGCTCGTGGCATCTTTATCAACCAAGGACACGGTGACACATGAGCATACTTCAGAGACATCATATTTCATTTGGATTCCCATTCCTTCTTCCTATCCACAATGGGAAGCCTTACTCCATCTATACTTGGTTTATCTTCTTCCTAAGGGGAGAAATGTTATTTGTAGGCATTGGACAATGTTTTTCCTTCAAGCACTCACCATCCTTGGAGGAGATTATTCATTACGGGGGATATCATGTCTCCTTATTTCCTTCCTATGGGGGGATTCTTGATTGTATATGCATGATGTATTTCATAATCAGGGGGTCTTGATTACTCCATCCATCCATGCATCTTGTTTTCATCTCTCTTTTGGGGGGAGGGATTTTCCCATGAGGTTTTCCCTCTTTCTCCGCTTTATGAGAGATTGCATTGCACTTGCATATTGTACATGGGTACTTAACATGGCCTAGTAGCCGAGACCCATCATGCATTGTCATATAAAATTGTGAGCTTAAGTGCATTCTCCTAAGTTGCACTTAAGGGGGGGTGTTGGTGTAATTAAATATTCTTAATTATAATTTACTTAAGTTTACTTAGGATAATGCATTTGCATATTAGTTGTCATGTAGACACATAGGAGTTTGTATCTTATTTTAGCACATGGTGTAGGATAATTCCAATTTAGGTGTGAGAACCACCTTTAGTGCTCTTATCACATTATCATCCTCTCATTTTTGCACATGTTGCACATAATTTGATGTACAATGGAGGATGATCCACCTTTGCTAGACATGTGATTACACCTAGTGTGATTGATAGGTTATCACTTGCATATCTCCAATTTATCATGCATTGCCTATATATTCATGCACATCTACATTGTACTTAATTAGTTGAGAATCTATTATCATTTGATTAATACTGAATCAATTATTTGATCATATCATTTTGTTTCTCTTATTTGTGCTATCAATTGAGCTTTTAGATCTTGGCATTTCATTCTTTGCCTTAGGAAAATTCTTACAGAAATTTATTATTATATTTTGTTGTAAACACCTGACCTTGAAACTATTAAACATTAACACCTTCAAAATCACATATAATTTGGATATATTATTATATGTTGGCGTTGAAACTTTGGAGGCATATGATAAAACCTTAATTGCAAGGTTTGGCTGGTAGAGAAATCCATAGATAATATCAATAGTAATAGTTGGCTTAAATTTCTCTCTTATCCCCACTCAATAGTAGAGATTGGGGTCACGATGATCCTTCTCATAAGTCCTTTGTACAATTGGCTTCTAGTATTTTTTTATAATTTTAGGCTTCTTCTCATATGCCTCAGTCAAGTATCACTTATCACAACTAGGAAGAAAGGGGGGGGGGCTTTTACACTATGATGAACTTTTATAATTCATGTTGGTGTTGATGGTTTTCTTGTAAAACAAAATGTCTTTTTGATCTAGCATCCTTGGGAAATTTGTTTTGAAGGTATTTCATAAGGTACACATTTTGAATCTCTTGTGGATGTGGTAATGCTCCTGTGTTGTGGCTAACCGAGATCATGGACAACAAGGTTGGTCACAATCTACTTGTTGGGGGTTAGCCTCTCCATCTCTCACAGAGGAAACTTTTGGGTGGCCTTCTAGTGGAGCTTGTAGCTAATATGATTCTAGAAAATTTGCTTGACTGACTCTTATATAATTTCATCGACTTGTGAAGAAGAAGATAAAGAGAAAGAGAAAGAGAAAGATGATGAGGTTTGGAAATCAAGTGATTGAGACACACCTCCTCCCACCCCCTACTGCATATTAACTTGTTTCTATATTTTTATGATATAGGCTTTGGCCCTTGTGAATTATAGGGGTGTGATTTTATATTTATTTTTAATAAATGATCAAACAAACAATTATTCATCAAAAAAAAATATATATATATCACGATTGATAGTTTGAATAGTATTTATTTACTAACACCATTTTTATTGATGACAACTTTGTCCATTAAATAAAGTCTTTGAGTGGTGAGAAAGATCAATCCATGTGAGAGGATTCAAGATTTTTGATTGGTCAAGCTCAATGGGAGAATACAACAAAATATAAAATCCCCTTTTAATTGTCAATTAATCAAGATTAAGTTTGCACAAAGTGCTCTTTTTAATAAAAGTTCTAGGACTTTATATTAAATGTAAGTTTTTGACAATAAAATATTTTTTAAAGTTTTAGAAATGATTTAAGCTTTGATTTGTTGGTGTAATTAAGTATTTACTAATTACACTTTACTTAAGTTTACTTAGGATAATGCATTTGCATATTAGTTGTCTTTGAGACACCTAGGAGTTTGCATTTCTTTTTTAGCATATTGTTAGGAGATTTTCCACTTTAGGTGGTGATAGTTGTCTTTTCACAACTCTTTGTGTGTGAGATCCACCTTTAGTACTCTTATCACATTATCATCCTCTCATTGTTGCACATGTTTCACATACTTTGATGTACAATGGAGGATGATCCACCTTTGGTGGACATGTGATTCCACCATGTCCAGTTGATAACTTATCACTTGCATATCTTCTAGTTATCATGCATTGCCTATATATTTAGGCACATCTACATTGTACACATCCATTATCCATATTCTATTGATCATTATTGAATTATTCATTTGATCATATTATCTTGTCTCTCGTGTTTGTGTTATCTCTTGAGCTTCTAGATTTTGACATTACAATTCATTACCTTAGGCAAATTCTTACATGGTATTAGAGCCATAAGAGTCTTCATTGCATAGTCGTTGGAGAACCATTGTTGCTTCAACTTTTGGAGGGCCACGAACCAAATCTGGGATCAACATTTTGTGGGAGCATTTTGAGCAAGATCGGACCTCACCATTGCATCCGGGTGGTTGTTTCCATAAATTTTGACTATAAATTTGCCTACCTTGGGCAAAAGTCAAAATTGAGGCAATTTTTTTTGCAAATAGGACCTATGAGGCATGATCTGCAATTGGGTAATATTTCTTTTTGGCAATTTCATTCCAAATCTAAATTTATTTCTATTTCTCTTAATTATTTCTTGGATATGCATTTATTGTAATTATTTTTCATATTTGGGTAATTTTATGTTTTCAGGGATATATTTTGTGGAAAAAAAATGGCTTGTTCGGCCTTTAAAGGTTGTTGTAGGCTGCCAGTGAATATTCCTTATAGAGTACAAAAGATTGCAGACCGGGAAGTCAATTCTTGGCCCTATAGAAGTTAACAAGGACACAGGTCAAACACAGTGAGCACAGATCCTAGCCGAGCCTGTTCACTTCGCTGAGAGTTTCTTTACATACCACTTGTAGAGGTTACTATTTAAAGTTCACTGGCTTTCTGCATCCCGCAGATATGGGACTAAATTCCCATTCAGAACAAAGACAAAGAAGCCATTCAAGCCGAGCTAAGTGTCTCAAAGCACGAACCCGAGGGCCGACTCGACAACTTAGCTTGGGCATCGATTCCACTAACCAAATAACTGAGCTCGAGAAGCGATCGCGGTCCCAGATCCAGCTCAGATGACGGGAATTGGTCCAAGATCCAGCTCGGACGGTCGATCCAGCTCGACCAAGATGTTTAATATACTATTGGCCCCCTCGATATATAAACAACAACAAAAGACTCTATCGGGTGAATGTGGGACTAAAGTCCCACATCCACTACTGACACCTCCACTCCGTCGACCACCTCGACAACTCGACCAATCGACCACCTCCACGTAGAGCCACATCAACAGGAGTACAACCAATCATCTGCAGACACGTGGTGACGAAAGATTAAAAGATATTTTAAAAAAAACATTTTTTCATAAATTCTACTATCTTAAATTTGACGGGCGTTTAGCCGTCACTAGGTCATTTTTTAAAGTAATTGACGGTTTGGAAGGCGTCAAATTTTATCTCGTGATTTCATCATCTTTTTACATCATTAAATTTGACGCCCGTTTGACAGTCATTTCTGGGTAAATTTGCACGGCTATGACGACTGTTTGGACTTCTAATTTAACCTCATGTTTTGTTGATGTCAGCAATGTTTAAATTTTTTGAAGCCCTCACCATTTGCAGTTTCAATTTTGCAGTCCGACTTAGGGAGGCCATAACTTGATCATCCGGGCTCCAAATTGAGTGCATTTTTTTTTTATTTTGGCTAGAATTTCCTGAACTTTTCAGTGGTGGTGTTATTTTTTGGTTTTGGATCTCGAATTTTGGAGAAATTGCAGTTTTCGGTGATTGTACCTGCTTGATCCTCAATTTTGAAACTTCAAAGGCTTCATTCAGGCTCATATAGACACATTTTCAGGTGTCATTTTTTAAAAAGTGTATAATTTTGTGAGTACTTTTTAGATTTTGTATCAAATTGTAGCCTTATTTGGGCAAAAACATCACTTTTAGAAATAGCTCTCTTTTGGCCTTGTATGGTCATTATAATGCTTAGGATTTTCTTTGATTCTGAGCAATATTGATTTGAGTTTGATTTGGCCTCATAAAGGAAGTTGTAAACTTCAAAATCAGAAGTCCACTTTGGCCCAAAATTGGCAAGTGGCAATTGTACACGCACTAGCTATAAAGTGCCAAAATCATCATTTTGGGGGGTGGGGGGGTTATTTGATTGAGTGATTTGAGGGGTGTCTTGTGTGTTGGTGTCTCTCGCTTTTCATTTTGCATCATGGGTTCTATTATAAAATTAACTCCACATAACTATGCTACATGGAAAGATAATGTATGGAGCAAGTTAATGGTAAAAGGTTTAAATCCTTATGTGGATGGTACAATTAAAAAACCTTATGATGATGATGTTGTTGCGGTAGCTAATTGGTCATGTAAAAATTTTAAGGCTTTAGGATTCTTGAGAGAGAATGTTTCTGAAGCTGTCACGTATCACATCAAAACCATAAATGATGCTAAAGACGCTTGGGATAAACTTGCAGAATTATTTGGTAAAGTGGATGAAGAAATGGGATTCACAATTGAGACTGATCTCCTCAAATTAGAACCCAATAATTTTGATACAATCCAAGATTATCTCAACAAAGTCAATGATTATAGAGCACAACTTGAGGATTGTGGTAATCCCATGACGGATGTGAAGTTGGTTAGTTACTTGTTGAAACATCTTCCTCCTGAATATGCAACTTTTGTTTTAAGTTACAATACTCACAAGTTGACCATGGGTAGTTCCTTCACTAAGCCTTAATTTGAGTCATTTTCAGAAATGTTGGTCTTAGACCAAGAAAAATTGATGAGTACGGGGATTCTCAAGTCTTCAAAGTCTAAGGTATTGGCGGCTAATAATGGGAATCAAAGGAATCAAGGTGGTAAAGGTTCCAACAAGAAGCAAAAGCAATGGAAGGTCAAATCACAAGACACACACCAATCTTCATCCTCACAACAAGGCAAGTATTCTCCCAACAACAACAACAACAACAACAAGGGGGACAATTCTAAAAAGGAGAAGAATTTTTTTGCATATTGCAAGAAGCCAAATCATGATGAGCATCAATGCCACAAGAAGCAAATTGATGAGTTGACAAACATAATCAAGAAACATCATATTGATTTTCCAAGTGCCTATGAGGGAAATGAGTCATCACCTTCCACTTCAAAGGGTAAATGGAAAGCATTGATGGAAAGTACAACTAATTCAGAGGAATGGATATTTGATTCAGGTGCCACACATCCTATGGGTGCTACAAAGGAGCAATTCTCTTCTTTGAAACCATCTATGGTACCTCACATCTATGTAGGAGATGATACTCAAGTGGAAGTTGAGATGGAAAATGGAGCTTTCAAAGATGTTCTCTATGTTCCAAACCTTAGCACAAACCTTTTTTCAATTTACCAAATCACTCACTATGGAGGTGGAAAGAAAGTTGAGTTCCAACCTGATTTAGTTGTTGTAAAAAATCTTAAGGATGATTCTATGGTGGCAATAGGAAAAGCAAATCATGACACAAGGGTTTATTCATTTTCTCATTTTATACCTAAAACTTCTTCTCATGCCTTGTTGACACACTCAAATTCATAGAGTAAACTTTGGCATGAAAGATTTGGGCATCTCAACTATCGGTATCTTCAATAGCTTAGCAACAAGGATATGCTCAAAGGTCTACCTCAAGTCAAGTATTCAGAGGGTGTATGTTTAGGTTGTGAAGTGGGAAAGCATCCCGATGAGAAGTTTGACAAGGGGAAGTCTTAGAGAGCAACATTTGTTCTTGAGTTGGTTCATAGTGATGTAATGGGTCCATTTCAAGTGCCATCATTTGGCAAGGCTCATTATGTACTCACCTTCATTGATGAATTTTCACGCTACACTTGGGTCTACTTTCTTGGTCACAAGAGTGAAGTGTTTATCTTTATCTATTATGGAGAGTTGTATGTACCTTGGGTGCACAAGTGCTTTTTAATTTTTTAATTTTTTTATCCTGCTACTTTGGCAGTGGGACTTTGTTTGCAAGTCTAGAACAGTGAGATCCTATCTATATTCAGTATTGTATTGGCAGTGATCCCCTGGTTCCAAGTTTGGAGCAATAAGCTCCTACTATCTTTGTAATCAAACTATATATTAGTGATTTATCTTTGTGGGAAAGTGTTCATCGTGACTTTTCCAAGTTTTTGTTTTCCACGTATAAAAATATTAGTCTTCATGTTTTATTATTCCACTTCTTTATTTACTTGATAAGTGGTGTGGTGGATAAGATTAATGGTTGATCATCTAAGTAAAAGTTTTGGTTTATCATGCTTCACCCCCTAGTATTCAGAGTGTATTCAACATAGTGTTCATAAATACTGAATTCACATGTAAAGCACCCACATGTTTAGAGAACATCATAGTTATGTTTTAAAGTCAACCCATCAAAAATTACAAATAAAATCAAGAAAATAAAAAATGAAGATTGGTGTGCCTTAGTGAGGATTAAATCCTCACTTAGGCTAAAGAAAACCCAAAGAAATACAGTTCCATTGCATGTAGGTTGACCAACCAAGGTGCAAGTCTATACATATTAAAAAAAATAAAAACAATGGAAGTAAATGCAATCCCAATGTATAATTGATTATGGAAACAAAAAATCTCATTAAAAAAAAAGATTACAACAAAATGAGATTGGTAAGTTGGATTTACCAATGATGGAGGAAACAAAGTGACACTATCAAAGAACCAAGGTGTAGCCATCACCAAAGTGGAAGGGATTGGTGTCTGAAGTAAGCATATTTTGGAGGTCGGAACGTAGTTGTAGAGACTAGAACCAAGCACCTTCTAGACCCTCAGCTATTGAACAATTGAGAAGTTGTGGGAAGGAAATGACCTAAATTTTAAGATTGGGCAATGAGGCAAATGCATTGAATGACGGTATGCTTGAGATTTGCATAGAATGGTGTGGAAATAAGATGAAGCTCATGGATGTAGAGTTAATGCCAATATAAGGAAGAGTGTAGGGAGATGGTGAGCAATAAATGACTACAAGTTAGGAATAAAGTGTGATAGAGTTATGACATACCATGCAACTAGAAGGACTACTTCAAACATTGCGCCACACAACTGGTGGGGGTGGGCCCACATGTATTGGTCATCACACACAAAAGGAAAATATTTGACACCTTGGATGAATCATTGATTTAAACATAATTGATATTGAAATAAAAGATAAACTAATTTTTTTTAGTTTGACAACTCGTACATCTAGGTGGCAAGCAAAAAAATAGACTGGAAAGTCCACATGGACCCCCAAATTAGGGTGTGCACATATCAACCCTCTCCCCTAATATTGTTTAATTTTTATATTTAAATTTTTTAAGTGAGTAATTAAATAGCTAATTATAGAAATTGATACATTCAAGAGTCTTAAAATTTTGTAAGGTATTTTAAATATTATTAATAAAATTTCTATCATAGACTCAATTTTAGCCTAATAGATCTGAAATTGAAACTTATAATTACTTATATGAATTATTAAAACTCATTCAATTTTACAAATAAGTAAATTTAACTTGAAAGAGAGAGTTGTTCAAAGAGGCCTATCCAAAATCATAATTTCAAACTCCAATTTTAGCCCAATGACTTACCATCATAGATGGAGAATCATTATGAATTACCAAAATTTTCTACAATGCCAAATTTTGAATATCAATCATTAAAATCAAGAAACGTATGAACCCAAGTTTATGGCCAGTCCATTATTTTGGAATTAAAATTAGGGCTCTATCATCAAATTGAAGCCTAAAACATAGAAATATGATGGCGTGAAATTAATGCAAAGAATGGCTCTTGTTCATAGACATTTGTCCCTTGCAAGCATAATGAGATTCCATAACTAATCTGTATAGTGCAGACCAATATTTGATCCATCAAGTGAACAAGCTAACTGACCTGCAAATTTGTAAATTTTCCATTTCATTTATTCATTTTCTAGTGACCCTAAGATGCCAAAAATATGAGTCTAAGTTATACCTATATCAAAAATTATATTCTTTAATGATTTCTTGAAGTCCATCCTAAAAACATTATCGTGGCTTGATGATATAAAAATACATTTAAATATTCTACTGTTGGAAAATAATAGACATAGTTGAACTTTGTAACCCAATACTGAATGAAACATCTCATGATGCAGTGTGCATACACTAAATTTGTTATATGTATCATGCTATTTTATGTTGTCATTTTTACTTCAAAGGGATAAAATCAATAGAATATCGTGGTTTTATATCAAATTTAAAACCTTTGCTCAATATGTTCAAGGAGTACATGTATATGCAATCGATCTAGCTTCATACAGTCACATTTCGCCTCCAAGTCAAAAGATTAAGACTTGAGCAAAGCAGTGACTTGAGACATGTGAACAAAATTGTGTTCATGATGACGACGGGGTAATTCACGAAGTAAAGGTACACCATTTAGTAAAAGTTTTGCAAATGAGGTTGCAAGCAGAGTGGGTTTAACCATGGAGGAAACTTCGTAGTTAAGTGTGCTCGAGTTGGAGTTGTACTAGGATGGGTGATCTCCTGGGAAGTCCTGATGCTTCACCTCTGTGTGCATCACCTAGATCGAATGCGTGCTAAGTGTTCCATTCATTCTCATGAGAGATGGGTTTGTGTGAACCACTATTCATGAAACATGGGGTCAATGAGTTTGACTCAAAAAACTACACAATTGAATCCTGATAGCAATATCACAATTTGACTTGCTATGGAAAATATCTCCTACTTATCAATTGATGAGCTTAAGGGGCTTTCTAGTGAATGGTTCATAAGGTACAACACTTGGTGAAGGTTTTGCAAATGAGGTTGCAAGCAGAGTGGGTTTAACCATGGAGGGAACTCTATAGTTAAGTGCGCTCGAGCTAGAGTAGTATTGGGATGGGTGACCTCCTGGGAAGTCTCAATGTTTCACCTTTGTGTGCATCTCCTAGATCCAATGAGTGCTAAGCATTCCATTCATTCTCATGAGAGATGGGTTCGTGTGAACCAATAGTCATGAAACATGGGGTCAATGAGTTTGACTTAGAAAAGTACGCAATTGAATCCTGATAGCAATATCACAATTTGACTTGTTGTGGAAAATATCTCCTACTTATCAAGAATCAAAATAATTGATAATAAATGAATTACAATTACCTCATTATATAGAAGTCTTATATGCATCCAATAGAAACTTATCTTTAAAAATTTACATTATCAGAAATAAAGACAAAAACTAAACTAAAAAGCTAAAAGCAAAAAACTATTCAAATAGAAAGAACTACTAAATATTCTAACAAATTTCAGAGTAAAATCTTAAAAAATAAGCTTTAAATGTCTTCAAGCAGGACAATATCTAAAGATTCCAAAGTTCATGACATGTGGAAGAAAAAGAATCATTATGATTTTTGTTTCGACAGCCATTTGTTCAGAATATAAGGAACTGGTAAAAGCGTTTGGATCTAACAAACAGTTCCAACATGATAGAGGTAAAAGTCAAACACAATATTCCGGCAGATCCAGAAATTCTCAGCAAACCATTAAAATAGTTGTTTAAAAACATGTATAGGATAATAATAAGATTATAAGGAAATTCAAGTTCAAATGATCAATGCATGATTTAGATTCATTGAAAGAAACACTGAATCAATTAGATCAAGAAAAACCAGAACTGTGATTATTCATCACAAGATATTTCGTCTTTCCTTTAATGAAAAATACAGAATTATTACTAATTAGTAATTAGTGCTTGTCTATCCTTCAATAAATGAGTACCATGTGAACCAAACAAGATCTAGCATAAGGCGCTTGCCTCCATCAGCCATTATAAATCCAAGCAACACAAGCAACCACATAGAAAACTTGAGACAACCATCATAGACAATATAGAACACAAATCCCATTGTATTAAGCAGGAGATATATAATCAACTCAAGTAATTCATTTAGAACAATATGCTAGTAAGTAACACACCGACATAAATCATAACTAATCTAGGCATCATAAAGCCTAGCGGCCACATCAAACTCAACGTAAGTAAATAGAACTATGTTACCAGACTGAATATCACTTTAAAGTTTAAGGATTTGTAACTGATACTTCTTGCAAAATACATACAAAATTGAGGTATACAAAAAGTCCCCAATTCAAATACCGTGTTCCTGTCCAGCTTCACCAAATCCTTGTAAAAAAGCTTTCCGACCAGAATATAGAAAGGACTGATACAGAAATATAAAATTCTCCTGAACAAGCCATTTCAAATCTTCCTCAAATTGAAAATCTGGCAATAGAGACCAACATATTTGCTTATTGTAAGGAAAAAAACAAAGAATAAATTAGATTAACACCACCATACTCTTCCTATAAAATGTTTAAACAAAAAAACTCTAAACAATAAATTGAGCATGTCCTATAAATTAGATTAATATATCTTTCGAGATATATTAGTCCCACATGTAGCAGCAAAAACGTACAACGAAGATAATGTCAGTATAAAAAACGAGGGAAGAAGCAGTTTAAAGCATACCTTTCTCGGCCTTTTGGCTAAGATCAAGTGTAGTATCTGTTCTTATCAGTTTAATATCTGATACGTGGCTCAATGAGCCACACGATATTAAATTAATTTCTTGAGGGGGACGATTCAAACGGTAGCTTGCTGCCAGGATCTTCGAGCGTCGCTTCTGTATTGCACTACAGCAGAAGCCTGGCGCACCCCACACCCAAAGCAATTGTCAAATTTAGGTTATGATTTTGTCAATTACATGTCTTTCTGATTTGGTTGTCAATTATGCAAATGTTTCTCTGGTTTGGTTGTCAATTATGAAAATGTTTTTCTGATTTGTATGTAGACCAGTTTGTGAGAAAATTACAGAAGAAATTATCTGTTTATCACAGGGTTGATCTCTACTTAAAGGAGAAAGCTGCTAAATATGGAGGAAGGCGTGTAAAGATTATATTTAAAAATGATTGTTTGATTGTACTATCTTTCTCTGATTCAGATTTTGAGAATTATAAACTAGTAAAATCGCAATTTCTAACCAGGACTGTGTGTGGAGCAGAGAGTCACGGCTTAACTTCAAACATATCTCTCAATGTGGATCTCTTCTTAAAGGGCAAAGCTGCTGATGATTTATGGCATCTAGCTTTATGATGTTGGTATTGTGGTGAAACAATATAGATCAATTGATAAGTATGAGGTATTTTCTACAACAAGTCAAATTGTGATATTGCTATTAGTATTTAATTGTGTAGTTTTTGAGTGAAACTCATTGATTTATGTTACATGAATAGTGATTCACACAAATTCATTGCTCACTTAGCACTCATTGCGTGTAGGTGATGCCCACAACCCACTTCTATGAGCATCAACTAGATGCAATGCATTAATTGTTTTAATCATTCTCATGAAAGATGGGTTCTTGTTTCTTGTTTCTTGTGAATCCTACTCATACAACATGAATTAATGAGTTTGACTCAAAAATTCAGCAGTTATATCTTAATAGCATGATGTAGGGACTTTCGACAATCATAACTTTTGACTTGGTTGTTCATTTCTCTTGAAATTTTATAGGTAGATTCTTTAAGGAAAAGCCATTTGGAATGTCAACCGAGCTCACTTCGGTAGGTAGCCATTTGAACATCTTTTCGGGACCCAAAAAGTTCATTTGGGCCTCCAAAGTTGATTTTTAGTGCTTTTTTTTTGAGTTTTTAGAAAGTTGTGTTTTCAAATAACTTCGAAATCATGTTTCTAATGTAGAAGATTAGTTGACAATTCTTCTTATCTTAGTTTGGGGAAGCTTTAGGGGAAAATCAGTTTTTAAGGAGTTGTTTTAAAAAATATCAAAAATGGCAAAAAAAATAGATTTTGTGAAATTTGTCAAAAATGGTAATTTCAAATTTGGTTAAATTAGTGTTTTCTTGTTATTATAAGACATATAAGATAGTTGGATGAATAATCAAGAGTTGTGAATTCTGAAACAATTTATTGTGTGTTTATGTATTCTTTATGATATTTGTTCATGGTTAAAATTGGGTTGCCTCATAGTAATATCACAATATAGATCGATGCTTGATTCTAGAAAACTTTGAAGAATCTTAAAAAGTTAAGAATTAGTTCATTATTATGACTATAATAGTTTTCACGAGGAACTCTTAATAATTGATGTTATACATTAATGATTTCATTTGAAAGGAATATATCATTATTATTAATGACTTCATTTGAAAGGAATATATCATTGTTATTAAAGGCTTCACTTTAAAAGTATATGTCCACTTTGTGAATGACAAATCTGACATATTTGATGTTTTCAAAAAGTTTGCATTAAGTTGACCATAAATGTGAGAGAAAAATCAATATGTTAAAATACGAGATAACTTATGTGGTTGGGATAGAATTTTCAACTCTTAAAAAAATAAAAAAATCACACTTAGTTCTATATTTATCACATCAAAATGAAGTAGTTGAAATAATGAGCATGACACTTCAATAAAAAATTAAATTAATACTTGAGTCTTGTAATCTTGAAGATAAATGATAGGTAGAAATAGTTCATTTAGTGACTTATTTTGTCAATCATAGTTTGACTCTGTTTGGAGAGCCTCTCTCCAAGAGAAGCATGGTTAGTTAAGAAATCATTGTATAGGAATTTGAGATATTTTGGGAGCAATGAACTTTGATGACTAGAGTTAAAAATGCATCTTTGTTGGATATGACAATTCAAATGAAGACTATTAATTGTATGATCTCAAGGTGAATTGAACTGACCTTTTTAGAGTTGTCATTTTTTAGGAGCTTTTGAGTGTTTACTATGTTGGTTTGCTAGAAGATAAATAAAAAATAAGTGAATATGGAACTATTAAATTAATAGAAGTAAATGTGATGAATTAAATTCAGTCTCATTGTCCACTCTATAAAATGAGCATGAAGAGCACACATCACATTCAAGACTATAAGGTTAAGTATGCATTGATGACAATTGTTCTAAGTGCCCATGAAGCAAGCACTTTGAGGAAACAACTCAATTAAAAAAAAGAGTGCTATGAATTAGGATGCAAATTTATTTGAAACTAGATATAGGAGTTAGTGCTTTTACTTACTAGTAAAGAAGCCATTGATTGCAAATGGCCCCCTTCAAAACAAAGCTCGAATTTGATGGCTCAATCGTTAAGACAATAAATGATTGGTTCTGGCAAATGACTACAAATAACTCAAGAAATTTTTGATGGAAATGTTGCTCCAAACACAAAGATGTTCATAGTTAGAATGTTAGCATTTACTTCCTACCACAGTTGTAAAATTCGCCAAATGGATGTTAAAAGTGTAGTCTTGAATGGAGGTTGATAAAGGAGGTATATGAGAAACAAATTCCTAGTTTGTTGATAAAGGAGAAAAAACACATGGTATGTTGTTAAAAATAAGAACTAAATGGTTTGAAACACTCGCATGGGCCAGTTTCTCAAAATTGATATACACTATCCTAATATGGGATTTTAGAAACTTGAGGGTGATCCACACTTATACATAAGATTTTTAATCACCAATTACTCTTTAATGTGTTGTATGTTAATAATTTACTCATCATTAGGAGTGATTAACCACTCATCCACAAAGTCAAAGAAAATGTGAAGACCAATTTTAAAATGCCTAATATTGGATTACTTCATTACTTTCTTGGAATTGAATTGAAGCAAACACCTAACAAAATATTCCTCTCAAACATAGTACACCAAATAAATTCTCAAACAGTTCAAAATGCAAGACTACAAAGCTTTGTCAACACTAAACAAAGACATGAGCTAAGTTGAATGAAAACATGGGTGGTAAAATGATTAGCTAAGCAATGTATAGGAGTTTGGTAGGAATTTTGAACTACTTGAATACTACTCATCCAAAGATGTCTTATGCAATTGGAATCTTGTTCAAGTTCATGAACATTCAAAACATAATTATTGGCTAGCCAAAAAATGAGTTTATCTTTAATGAGCATAAAATTTTATATTAGAATATTCAAAGAACAAATATTTTAGTCAAAATTTTGTTACTCTTTTAATCTTGGATATGCCATTGTTACATAAAGTTGTAAGAAACAATCTAATGCTGTATTATCATATTTTGAAGCAAAGAAAAAGGTAGTTGTTTTAGCAACATGTGCAACAATATGACCTAGGTAATTTCTTGAGGATCTTTGAAATTTGTAACTTGGTACCATAGTTATCCATCATGAAAATCAAGGTGAGATGAAGATGTCAATCTTGATTCTAGTGCTCCATGCTTCTACAAATCATATTGGAGGACAATGTCACTTCATCCATGAGCATGTCCTCAACAAGAAAATTGAACTAGTTTGTATATCAACAAATAAGTAGATTGTGGATGTCGTCACCATCTTTGAGTAGGGATAAGTATGTATAATTTGAAGGAGTTGGTGTTAAATGTTCTTAATTTGTACATAGGTAGTTAATACTACTATTTTTTATAAGCAACCTCATTACATAGATGTTTTGTATGATGACAAAGTTAATAGTGTTGGAAATTATAAGGATATCCTTTGTATTTGTTACATAAAGACACATATATCCATATTTTTCTTATCTTTTGGATATTTAGATGCTTAAATAACATATATAGAAAATATTGATGGAGTTTATGAACTTCCACAAAATTTTAGAATTTTCTTATATCATGAGATGTTGACTATGGGACTCTTCTAATAGCTCTGGGCTTGAGATCATACTATCCATCTCTAACACATTATTTGAGATAGAGAAAGAAACTTTAATATAATGTCTCCAAGCAAAGATTTATAATAATTTCAAATCTGAAAATGGATTCACAAAGTATTATGTTGAATTTCACTTAAATGGCCAAAACTAGTCAATAGAGAAGACAACAAATTGATGGATATTCCAAAGAACATCATTAAATTAATTTTTTTGATATGAGAAAATGATGTACATGTTTGACATTTGATTTTAAAATAACAACAACAACAACAACAACCCAACTCTAACTTCCATAATGGATGAAAATGGCT
>BSBK01001840.1:265000-460000 GCA_027943335.1 Chamaecyparis obtusa | reverse complement strand
TTTTTGCAATTTGGTGGATATCTTGGATGTTTCAGGTCCTGGGATCTTTTCCTTTTGTGGAATGTAGGTTGTTCTTTTGTTTTAGGAGTCTTTTCTCTTCTTTGAGTAGTGTATACTTCACTTTTGTAGCATTCTTTTATGCACATACACTGAGATAAAGTGCATTTCTATTGCATGTTTGGGATCTTGAACATGTTTGTGCTATTTGTACTTGCACTCCATTATAAAGTGCCACGGGGTATGATGTTTGCCTTTTTTTGTCATCTACCTTTGTCAAGTGAGTGTTCCTTCCATGACATGAGCCTTAGGGTATCTTTATTTGTGTTTTTGCTTTCTCTGCACCTTCGATGTTGCTGGTTCTTCACGATGCAGTTCTTATTGGCACTCTTTTTAGTGCACCTATCACCTCTCCCTTGTCAGCATTATGGGGGGGGGGAGGTTTCTATTGATCGTTATTTTGCTTCCTTGGTTTGATAGTGTGAGCTATGTATTCAGTATTTTTTCCTATGTACTAGGCAGATGCAGTGGCTGGGTACCTATGCATTTCGGTGAGATGGATCATTTACCATATATACGCTCTTTCTTTCCTATTTTTAGAGGCACTCTTCCATCTTTGATTGATCAACTCTTCAGGCTTTGATGTTTTATACCATCTGTATCTTCGTGTTCAATTGTTTGTCTCTTGATTCAAGTAGTGTCATTTGAGGGCACTCATGCAGATTATAGTCTTCTCTACCTAGTCATATTTCAGTGGAGGATCTTCATATCAACAATTACTTCTTGACAGAGTTTGCATCTTCTTGCTTCAGTGATGTTCTACGTGTTCATCCTTGTTCCTATTTTTTGGAACTTCCCTAGTTTTGGAGGCTTCTTTAGTCCTCCAGACTAGTCTTTGTCTCTTTTTAGAGTAGAGTTTTTCCCATGTGGTTTTCTCTATTTCTCTGATTTATAGAGACTCTCTTTTGTACTTGGGTACCTGATCAGACCTTTTGTTGCCGGGACCCATTTTCTTTCAGCACTGTAGTTTCCTTTGCTTTCTTCTTGCATTGTTTGTAGCTGCATTGTTGCTCATCTTAAGGGGGGTGTTAGAGTAAAGTATTAATTTAAATAAGTTAATTAAATTAACTTTACCCCCTTCTTAAGATGTCACTTTATGCTTTTTGTATTAGTTATTTATATTTAAAACACTCTTGCATTGGAAGTGTTATATTTAAAACACTCATGCACTAGTCCTCTTAAATATAAACCTGCATGCATTAGTCATGTAATAATTAAATTTATTATTACACGCACTTCTACTTTTTAGGGTTTTCCATTTTAGGGTTTCATATCTCCTTTATAAGGATTGATCTCCTTTGTATTCTTAACATCATTCAACACAATAATATTTCATTGTGATTGTTGTAACTTTTGTTTTTGCACATCAAAGATGTCTCCTCTCTCATGGATCCATGTGTTTAAGCTTCCATAGCTCTCTCTCTCTCTCTCTCTCTCTCTCTCTCTCTGTGACAGGTGTTTGCATGCAGGTGTTCTTGGGAGCTGTGGGTTGCTTTCTCATAAACTCCAATAGAATCCATAAGTCTAAAAATTCTCCTAATCAAAATGCTATAGGTAGGACTCAATGTAATAACACACATGCACTAGAAGAGGAAAGGTAAATAGATCAAATATAAATATGAACTTTGAAAGAGATACACAAACACTCATTAACTAAGCACAATTTCACATTTAATGAAAATTACATCTGACCATCAAATCATACATGAAGATCTAATGCATAAAGGAGATCTAACACCAAAAATTAGAATGGAAATGTCATGTGCCAGGTTCACCAAAAATGTACATGAAGAAAAGGGAAGCAATGCAAAGGGGTAGATTACTCCTCCTTTTCAAACTTGCATAATTGGAAGGAAGATGTTCCAATAGGCTCAAGTAGGACCTAAGTGCTAAATGAGACAATGATCGTTTGCTAGAAATGTGTAAATGAAAAATTGAAAGAGGAAAGATGCAATTTAGAAGGCAAAATAGATAAACAAAGACAAAATTAGAAATAAAAGATTGATAACTAACTACCACAAACCATAAATGAGTTGAATTAGGGCCCAGATTGTTTACTTACCTGAGATTTCAGTTTGGACTGAAATTGTAGGGTACAAAATATTTCAAATGTTCTGCACCTGGGAACATAATGTTTCATAATGTTCTATTCCATGAAGTTTTAGCTGAAACTTTTAGGGACTCTCTGGTTGTTCCTAATCAACCCAAAAATGTTTTGACAACTATGTAACCTATTCCTGCACATAGAAAAACTAGGAAAAGGTTAGATAAAAGGGGTTTCCTAGGTCAAAACCCTATTTAGGAATCAACCATGAAAATGAAAGGAAATTGTATAAAGAAATGTATGTAAAAAGGTAAATGTTTGATTCACCTTGCATAAACCCTCAGGGACAGATGTAGAAATCGCTCATACCCATGAAGAAATTTGAATGTGCTTGAATTCAAAGAGTTGACCTTGGAATGTATAATATAATCAAGGATGCCCTCACAAATGCATGGATATATGAATGTCACTTCTAGATTTCCAATGTAGATATGATTGATAATCACTTGCAATGATTAAGAGATGAATGTGGATGGAAGGAAGGATCTTGCTTGATTGATAACTTGTTTACTTGGTCATCATGGGAGAGAAGCTTGCTACAATGGAGAATATTTCCTTGGAAGGGGCTTGGATGATTGAGAATAAACTAGATTTTAGATGCTTTCCTTCAAATCTTGAATCCAATTGCTTGAATGCCCGATCTCTTGAAAATGTTTGGTTGCTTGTAATTGATCATGAATGTAAATAAATGCTTCTCAAAATGAGGAGAGATAAGGTATTTATATACTTCATCCTACATTTCAAGATTCAAAAATAAGCTAGGTTGACTGTAGGATCTAATTTCCCACTAAAATCCAATATTAGACTCCGGACCAAATATAAAAATAAGTGGAACAATGTCTCAAATGTTATGTTCCTAGGTGCATAATGTTTGAAATGTTATGTATCTAGTCTTTTTTAGTTGAAATTGGGACTAGGTGTTGGGATGGTGGAAAATATGTGGGAACAGAAGAATCAGGTTGCTAGGATCAAGCATAACTGACATCGCGTCTCAAAATTACTAAAATGGGGCTTAATAGAGCATCCAATTATGGGTGCTAACTTTTTAGGAAAGTACACCTTCAAACTGCCTTTTGGTCAAGCTTCAAGTTAAATCACTTGGACTATAGTAGGAAATCTCAATTCACATGATCACATGCCTTACTTATATCTAATTTGACCAAAATTGTATCTGTTTGAGCCCTTCTCACCAAAAGGATTGCTTCATGGGCTATAATAATTTCTTCAATAATAGACCTCTTAGGCATAAACCCACTTAGTTCCTTTGAAATAATGTGGGGAAGTAATGACTTTAGTCTATTAGCAATAACTTTAGTAATGACTTTGTATGTTACATTGCACAAAGAGATAGGTAAAAAATCATCAAAAGTGACAACTGCAACTTTTTAAGGTACTGAGGCATAAACACTTGAATCTGATTACCGATCTCCTTAATGAAATTTAGCTCTATGCTAGACATCATTAATTAAATATTTATTATTTAATTAATTTATGTCAATCTCCTAATTAATTAATTTAATAATTAATTATATTCCAAGAAATTAAATAAGTAGCCCATAGCTATTTGATTAATTAAATCCCCCTTCCTCTATTAATTAAACAAATACCCTTATTTGGTTAATTAATTAATTTACTCTTTTTCTATCTATTTGTAAATTAAATTAATCAATTTAATTTAATTTGAGCACATGGCTCCTAACTTTAACCCCTAACCTAAGCACCCTTCAACCACCTAACTAGGGTTCTAACTCAACTCAACCCTTTCACACATACTAATCCCCACTTAGTTATTTAAACACCCTTGTTTAGTTGCATTCTCCTACTTCTCCCACTTTCCCACTAATCATTCCTAATCCAAGCCTAATACTCTCCTAAATATTTACACAATCATAATCCAAAGATTAAGAAATCCAAATCCAAAACCAAGTCAACTCCATGTCTTTTCAACTCAAATATGAACCTTCTCTCCTCCTGTCAACCTTAAATGCCCACTTACATCCTTAACCATATTCTTCCACATTCGTCCACTCCAAGGAATATTTTATTCATTGCTCCCACTTTTCCAAAATTCCTCCCATTTCTCAAAATGGTCATTTTCCTGAAGGCTTGACCTTTGGGATTTGAGACAAGATGTGTCTTTATAGCATATCTTCCCAACCCCCAATGTCCTCTCATCCTCTCTCATTGTGACACTTTTGACAAGGCTATGAGTTCGAGAAAGCACAATCCATGTGCTTCCCTCAGAATGCATCTCAACCCTTCCCAAGCTTTCAATCTTGATTCTCCATTCAACCCTCTCTTGGCCTATAAATTAAACCCTCAATCCTTCACAAATCATCCACTTTTCATGCAACATCATAATGCCCATTTGAGTCCCAAATTCATAGCAACATATCCTTTTAATGCCAAATTTTCCTCATAGGATTGAAGCTTGCCCATCATCCTTTGAGAACACATCCAAAAGCTTGGATAAATCTACACTACAAATGGAGGCTACTTGGCTTTGAGGTTTGGATCTCCTATTAGTTTTTGGGTTTCATTTGTAGGTCTAATCTATATGTTGCTTTGATAGTATAGTTGAATGTTTAGACCTATTTAGGCATTTCTTTTCATTGCACACATTTTTGCACGCCTGGTGGACCCACTTCTACAGGTCATTCTATTTCATCTTTTTCTTGTAAACTAACGCATAAACTAATGCTTGTTTTTGTTTGAGTGGTTTTTTAAAAGATTTTTTTGTGTTTGCAGGTTGGAATTAGCAAGGAGAAATTGCTCTCTCGGTGGTGGTCTTAGATTTCACACAACAACAAAAATACAAACTGACAAGAACACAAGTACGACCGATGGGGATGATAGTTGAAACAACGAGATTGTGATCTCACTAAATGACCCTTTGTGGTCTAACTATGACTTGATTTCCATTCTTCTCTATCTTTCCTCTTTCAATCTATATTCTATTAAGAAAATTTACTTTTGATATGAAAATGAGGCTATTATATTTTATGAGGAAGAGTTCTTGAATGTATCTAGAGTGATAGTTGTCATGCTAGTAGATGCAATATCATTTCTTTCAATTTTATTATTTAAAAACAAAGAAAGATAGAAAGATGTAGTAAAAAAATTAGACTTATAAAAATACCAAAAAAATAGAAAGTCACATACATTAAAAAGTTGAAAATCATGATATCATAAAAGTCTATGATCTGGAATCTACTGTGAAGGATGTACACCTATATTATTCAACTGAAAGGTCTAATTACTTTGAACTTGTAATTGGTCATAAATATAATCCATATTATCTTTCCATTTTATGTCTCTTTTAAATGATAATTTCATTATTATTTTGTTGAAGGTATCATATAAAATCATTCCTACTATTATTCAATTTTAACCATGCAAATTTATTTGAACTTGTAATTGCTCATAAATATAATGCATAGGTAGTTGAGTTTAGTGAAAGTTGCAAATAAAAAAGGAATAGCAATTCATTTAATTGGGTGTCTGGTCAACGACGAAATAGAGGAGAAAATATTGATGCGAATGTGATTTAAAAATCAATGAACATTGTAGAATGTGCACTAAATGATTTTGTTGAAAAGGTTTTAGAATCTTCAATCAAAAGCTATTGGTAGATGTAGTCTATAAATACCAAGACCTAGAGTATCATTCTTCTCGCCTGCAAATAAATGGGAGCTTTTGGAATAGGGTATGCACATTCAAAATGTGAAGGGAAGATTGTAATTTGTTGGTCAGAATAATTCAAAGTGATGGATCATGGAGTATGATTTGAAACATTGATGTCAAAAAAAATTCATACAATCTTGCCTAGAAGTGCAACAACAACAATTCACAGATCGTGGAAATTTGCTATCTTTAGTGTTATATGTTGTTGCATTATATTAGAGGGATGAACATAGTGACAATAGTGTGTCATATGAGTTGTTTGACAAAATGCCTCGAAGAGATATGTTCTCATGAAATGCATTGGTTGAAGGATATGCTTAAAACAAATTCAATGGGACATAGTAGACATGCATGTAGTTAGATGATTGAATCACAAGATAAGTTCACAATGGATTTGGTAAAGAGGCCTAATCTATACATCATAATGGAATACAATATTTATAGAATTGACTCAAAATTTGAAAATGTAAACGACTGTAATATTGCTTTCCAGGAGCGCAAGGAGCCAGATTGCTACAATATTCTCTGCCTACTCTCTTTGTGAGGAAGTTGTAGTTTCACACTCACTTATTCACATGCTTGCTTGTGTTAACATCAATCTAACATTTAACAAGTTGTTATTAATAAATAACGTAGCAAAAAACTTTGAAATGCAATTAGTTACCAGTGGTTTCATGAGATGTTTGAGCAAAGAAAGCAGTGAGCTCTCTTTTTTGAATGGTGAGATCGTCGGTAGTTCCAAAGCTGTTGAAGGCATTAGTTGCTGCAATGAAGGCATTGTAATTGTAGAAGTTTTTCTCTACACAACTCACATAATTTATGTACTTAAGCATTTGATTGAAGACATTTTCAATAATGGAAGTGATGCCTTGGCAAGAAGGGGATGGTCTAGATCCTATGCTGTACTGGCTTTGGCAACTAGGCACTCAAAAATTTGAATGCACTCAAAATACACATTCCTTTATATCATTTTTTGTGATTGACCTTTTGCATTCTTGCAACGTTAACATTGCTATTCCTTTTTTGTAACTGCCCTCTTTTGTATCTATCAGGAATAGAAATACGAATCATTTCTTTTTTCTTACACCATTATTTTGGATGACCTCCTATAGAGAGGTTGGTGCCACTATAAGGTTACGTAGCATAACCAAGCTCTAACTCATGGCTAGAGAAGAAATTAAAGATTGAAACCCGAGTTTCATGTTAACTTCACAATGGCTGCCAAAGGAGATGAGGAAAAAAAATGATGAACAGTTCATTCAATGCCAAAAGTGGTTAACAACATTATCATGGCGGCCAAATAACTAACCTAGGTGTGAGTAGTAGAAAAATCATCCATGAAATGGGTAGATTCATGTAGTGAACAACAAATTCAGACATGAAGCAATAGTTTCCATCAGTCAAAATAGGGTTTGTAGTTTGAATGGAAGAAACACCACAATTTCATTGAAAGCATCATTAATGCATTAAGGAGTTCACAATGAGTGATTATTGCAGCTTGAAGAGGAGTGTGTGGATTGAAGTGTACAATGTGAAAAGGGGATCACCTAAAGATCTAGTTTTCCCCAATTCATATGGCACATTAGAGTTACAGGTAAAAGCATAATCAGGTGTCACCTTTTAGGCTAACTTATTAGCACAGCTGAATTTTAGTATTTCTAACTAAAAATTAATTTTGGTCAAACATATGGTCTAGCTAGATTCATTTTAGCTAAGTTAGATAAGTGCTTTAACTTTTTCAATTGGAAATATCTATTAAATGCATTTTTTATACCACTTTGGGTCCAATTACCATAAACATAAAATTATTTCAGAAAAGTAGTGTTTCAATAACTCCTAATCTTTTTAATGATATTTTTTTAATACTAAAAAAATACCGT
This sequence comes from Chamaecyparis obtusa, assembly GCA_027943335.1. Taxonomy (NCBI): domain Eukaryota; kingdom Viridiplantae; phylum Streptophyta; class Pinopsida; order Cupressales; family Cupressaceae; genus Chamaecyparis; species Chamaecyparis obtusa. The sequence goes on along the minus strand of BSBK01001840.1, from coordinate 452,275 downwards.
TTTGTAGAGATTAGAGTCAAGAATATCCTCATATAGATTTTATAGTGTTTTAATTAGACATAGTTTATTATAACTAAAAAATATTGCAAGTAGCTATTTTAACAGTCAAGGAGATGTTAATTGAGAGAAAGAAAAAAAATAGTAAATCATATTAAATAAATTTGAAAAACATATGGTGCACTAGAGGAGAGAGTCCTCTTGAAGAAGATATATTTCTTTTTTTGATTGGGATAGATTTGTTATGAAAAATATCTTGCGAGATGAAAATTGTCGATTTCAGTGAGTTACAATTTGAATTGTTATAAAAGAAAAAATATAGGTCACAAACCAATTTTTATTTCTACATGCACTAGCTATATATGTCATCTATGACATATTTTAAAATTAGGGGAAAAAATGTTTATTTACATTTAATTTTTTTTGGTGGGAACTAGACCCCTAATTTTCAGCATTTTTCAGCAATTGAAAAATTGTCTTTAAAAATTAAAAAAACATATCAATTCTTATTCAAAAAAATTATTAAAAATATTAATCATAAAATTCATCCATTTTATCACATTTAATTAGTTTACATCATCTTCAAATTCCAAACATAAATTTCATTTTTATACTATTGAAGTTGAACAACTTTGATTTTGTTAGCCTTTTCCTTTGTAAAAGGGTGACAACTTATTGTGCTTGAAGAGGAGTCTGTGGATCGAAGTGTACAATGTGAAAAGGGGATCACCTAAAGATCTAGTTTTCCCCAATTCATATGGCACATTAGAATATGAAACCACCTCAAGACAAATCAAATCAGCACCACCGAGTGAGAGGGGTGCGAATACAAGATTTTCTCTCTTGGGGTTTCTATTTCTTTACTGCTTAGAATCAGAAAAGGGATGAATAAGTCTAAGATGAAAATAACTAAATAAGAGAAGAAATGATCTAATTAGACTGAAAAATAGGTGTAGAAAGAGATTAGGATGGATTTGAGTGCACCTAAGATTCGAAATAGGAGAAATGAAGACTCATATCTGAATTTTCGACTACCAAAATCTCAAAAATAGTTACAACTAATAATCTGAGATCCCAAGATCTGTAACTATTTGCAGACCAAATTTCACTAATTTTTGTAGGGTATTGAACAACTGAAATGTTCTATACCTAGGGTTTTCTACTAGGACAAATTGCAAATTGTTTGTATTAGTGTTGGGATGGCATAGAAGTTCCAACAACTGATTCTAGGATCTGTTGCATTTGCAAATCTAAGAAATGTGTGTGTGGGTGGCCATATAAGGATTTGCCTTTGTCAACCCCTTGTTTTGGTGATTCCCACCTCCATGGATATCTAGTATAATAGAGATAATGTGTTTGATGCTCGTGAATCTAGAGTACATCTAAATTGATGAACTAAAGTGCATAAAATGTAATGCAAAGGTCTACCCTAGTGTGATAGAGTAAACCCTATATGAAAATGCAATCAATGTGTGATTGAAAGCATATAACAATTATAGATATGAAGCACAAGTATGTAGATTTGAAGATAACAAGAAACCATACCCAATCCAAAAAGGAAGAGTACATGTCAATCATTAGCCGGTGATCTTCTAGTCATCATCATAAGCCTTTCGTAGCTCCATCATGATGTTGAAAATATTTTGAATGCTTGAATGCTTGATAGAAGATTGATATAGCCTTGATTCACATGTCCTTACTTCATGGGATGTCTTCAAATTGGGGCTCCAACCTTGCAATTACTTTTGTAAGAATTTGCAAATAGCAAAGATTGAACCAAAGATCTAGAGGTTAAAGAAAAGCACAAGAGAGATGATATGAATGCAAAGATTGATATTGAATGATCCAATGAATTCACCTTGATTTACATGATTACATAATAGGCCTCCTTATATAGGAAAGGCGATAAGAGAGAATGATAAGGAGCTGATAAGTTATCATCTATGCTAGGTGTAATCACATGTCCACCAAATGTGGATCATCTTCCATTATGCAATGAAGTATGTGCAATGGATTAGGATGATAATGTGATAAGAGCACTAAAGGCGGATCTCACACCAAAAGTGAAATTTCTCCTACACCATGTGCTTAATTGAGGTGCACACTCCTAGGTGTCTCAATCACTAACTACTATGCAATGCATTAACCTAAGTAAGATTAAGTAAAGTGTAATTAAGAATATTTAATTACACCAACACCCCCCCTTAAGTGCAACTTAGGGGAATGCACTTAAACTCACAATGCAAGATGGGTCCTGACAACTAGGCCATGTTAGGTACCCATGTACAAAATGAAATGCAATACATGAAATGCATAACTCTCATAAAGTGGAAAAAGAGGGAAAACCTCATGGGAAAAACCCTCCCCCAAAAAGAGAGAAGAAAACAAGATGCATGGATGGATGAAGTACTCAAGACCCCCCAAGAACTACATACATCATGTATATAAAAAGAATTACCCCCCCATAAGAAGGATAGTTGGAGACATGATATCCCCCCCATAATGTAGAAGCTCCCATGTTGATGAAGAGTACTTGTAGACAATAGACAAGCTAATGATTACAAGAAACATGTCTCCCCTTAGGAAGAAATAGATACATCAAATGATAAAAAGCCAATCCATGTGCAAATGGAAGGTGGAATATGAAGGTCTCCATGTATGAATCTTTGAAGACTGAATAGGTCTCTCCAAGCTCAAAGAATCTATCACCTCATGTGACAAATCAAGTGAAGAAGGAGAAGAATCAAGAGTGTCAATCTCCAAAGAAGGTGAAGAAGTATCCTCAACTATGATGCTGTCATCAAAGGAAAGAAAAACCCCCTCATGTATGTCTTCCAAATCTGCATCATGAGAATCAACAAATGTTGAAGAGGCATCCAAGTAGTCATCACATTCTGCAAGATCTGAAACACTATGATCATCCTGCTAAATAGTAGAGCCCATGTCTAAAGAAGCAGGAGGTGGAGGAGTAGGAAGCTCAACACTTGTCTCAACAACAAAATGATTCAAGTGCCCAAAGTTCTCCTCATAATTATCCCTTGGCAAAGGGATGTGGACATCATGAATATCATCATCATTATCAACAAAATGTGAAAAAGAATACAAGCGTGATGTATGATCAACAACTCCCATAGCTATGACATCTCTAGTCTCCATGTCCCTAATGTAGACAAAATCAGGAGTGAACTCAACAATTTTACCTTGTGCCCCATTTGTAATTTGATAAATAGAAAGGAGATTAGTGGTCAAGAATGGTACACAAAGAACATCATTAATTGTCCCCTCTCCCATAGGAATAGAACCTTTCCCAAAAACTCTCATGAATGTGTTGTTACCCATCAAAATTTTAGGAGAATTACAAGGCTCAATAGAAGAAAACATATCCATAGAAGATGTCATATGATGTGATGCACTTGAATCAAGAAGCCATTTACCTTGCTCATGATGTGTGGAAGCCAAGAGTGCTTGTCCTTTACCTTTATCTTTGGATGATGATGGAGATGTAGAAGCTGCCAAATGTGTAGGACTAGACACTGATGAGGGAAACTTAATGTTGTGCTTCTGAATAATGTGAGTGTAGACCCCTAAATTTGATTAACAATTTTAATTAAATTTAGTCATCTTACTCGCATTTTTTGATTAAATAATCATGCATTATTTAATTAATTAATGATATCCTTCTAACTAAATTAATTTAATTAATTAGCTATAATCCAATTAATATAAATGGTAATACATAACCATTTAATTAATTAAATCCCCTTCTATTAATTTAAATAAATATATTTATCTATTTAAATTAATTCATATTTTTCTTTTAACCCACTTGAAATTTAATATTATATTTAATTCTATTTGAGCACATGGCTCCTAACTCTCACCTAATCCACCTCTAAAGTCTTCCCTTATCCTTCCAAGTCAAAAAAACCACATGGGAAGGATAAGATACTTTGTCCAAAATTTTCAAACTCTACAACTTGGATTTTGACTTTGGGGCTACTTTTGAAGGTCATTTAATAAGTTTTGGGTCATCTAATGACTAAAATTTAACCCCTAAGCCTAAGTATACCAAGTGGAGAAGTTATATTTGACCCTAACTATCCTCTATAGGCCTCCTAACCCCTCCAAAACCTCACTTGAAGTTAACACACGAATTTATCCAAACTTAACACATCTAGAAACTTTCTAAACTTTGGATAAGATTTGTAGTAGGTTTCATTTTAATATTCAAAGTGGATCCACCCACCCACTTTGAATTAAATAATTAAAATGAGAGAATCTCAACCCTTGATCTTCATGCAATTTTGACCATTGATTCTCCTAAAAATCCTATAAATTGAGCCTCTTCCTTTCACAAATCATCCACCATTTGAACAAAGTTATCATGCTAGTTTGAGAGCTTAAAAACTACCAAACTACCATTATAATGCCAAAATCCCTACTCAGTATTGAAGCTTGAAGCATCTTGAGCACGCATCCAATCTATTTGGACAAATCTAAAGATCAAGAAGGCTACATTTGGGTGTTTGCATTCTCTTCCCTTTACTTTCTTTTGTCTTAGCATAAGTGTTGTTTTGATTTGTTTTGTTGAATGTTTAACTTATTTTTTTAATGTTCCTAACAATACATTTCATAGCTCACATTTTGGCACGCTCGATGGGACCCACTTCACGGGTTCTTTACTAACATTCTAATGTGGTGTTGAGTTTGTTTCTGATTTTGTTTAAGCTTGTAGGTTGAGGAAGCATTTGGAGATTCTTCTTCTTCTTCTTCTTGCAAATTTTTGGCTTAAAAAAACACTTCCATGAAAACTTTTATAACTTTTGTATACGAGCTCTGTTTTTGATGATTCAAGAAGCATTGGAAAGCTGGTTCAGAGGTCTATCCAAATCTGTAGAAAATTTTATCAAGTTATATCCTAAAAATTAGGTGCACATGTTCCAAGTTGACCCTTCTTTGTAAATTTCAAACGCTCATAACTTAGACAAAAAAATCATTTTTAGCAATCTTTATTTTTAAATTCATTAATAAAAAATGCAAGAAATTTGATTTTGTGATTAGATTTATCCTTAGAAATCATGTTTGAAATGTTTTCCACACACTTTTAATTTTGGGTTTAAAATTAATCTTCACATTTGGGTTTGGAATTAAAAAGACTAAGTGTGTCTGGTGTGTTTGGGATAACACCACATTGGATAGGAGATTATGCTCTTTTCCACTTGAGGGAAAATCAGAAATCCAGACTCTTTTTGTGGCCAATCCATGTCTGTTCACTTTATCCTTTAGAGGGCCTGCCAAGAGAGCAATCTTTTGGGAACGACCCAAGTGGGGAACAAGCAAACCTGGCTACTCCACTCCACTATAATCAAAAGTTTTCTTCAATCTAAAGAGAGGGAAGATGTGGCTATATTTACTTCTAATGCTTCTTCATGTGTAGGGCCTAGTTGCCTAAATCTTGCTAAGCAAGACTACATTTGATTGGGTGCTTGTAGGACCATCTTGGTCTCAATCTTGTTTACAAGACTACAAGGGGAGTACATTCATCTTTTATAGGGCCGCGAGGTCTAAATCTTGCTTGCGATACTATGCATTTTGGGTGCTTGTAGAGCTATAGGCCTTAATTCTGCTTGCGGAACTACATGGGATAGTCATGAACGAAGTTCACTAAAAACCTTAAGTTAGAGGCTACACTTTTGACCGAAAGTATCATAATCTTTGTGCAAGGACCGTTCCAAGTGGTTTCTCAGATCACCTCAAGATTACTCACCATATGTATTCCTTTTGGATACCAAGTTGTGAGCAATGGTTTTGATACTAGCCTGTCCTTAGGTAGTTCTTACTTGATGTGTTTTTGATTTGTGCTAGACCTGTGGAAATCTTTGTGAATATACATTTGATGTTATTGGAATATTGCAACCTATCTTTAGAATTCACAATTGCTTGTATCCCGCAAGGTTGCTTTGTCTCTTGCTGGATTGTTTTTAGACATGTGCTTGTTGCCTTTTTTTTATTTGAATATTTGAAAGTGAGTCCTTTGTCATCAAAGAGATCAACCCAATAGAAAAGTCCAAAATGTGGTTCCTTAAAGCTCTAAAAAACATTTGTTACAATCACCACCCTTTCAAGATATGACCGATCTAACAAAGCACAAGAAAGAAAAGTTACCAATTTCTCATGTTTACCAAGAGAAGAAAGTTACCAAATGCAAACTCAAGGATCATCAACCTGTCCTAATTGCAATCAAGAAAGAAACCAAGTATCAAGACAAAATTGATAACATAACTTACAACGCAAGAGTCATACAGTTTGCAGCTTTCTTCCAAATCAATCATCATTTTGTTACCCTTGAAAGTGAAGGCTAGTTGGTATACTACACACTACATCCTTTTAAATCTCATGAAACTATCTCAGCATCATTGCATCCTTGCATTACAGATCATCCTTTTGGTGTATCTAAATCATCCTCATAGGTAGTCTCATTTAATTCAAAATCATCATCCTTAATCTAAAAAAAACCCAAAAAACAAAATAAAAATCAAACCATCCAAGCATTTGCCTAGCGTCATATCCTTTTGAATTGCTAAAATCCATATCCTAAATCAAAAATCATCTTATAGCTCCACCCTTTCGACTAAAAATTGTCTAGGGTAGCTAGTACTTGTATTTGTAGCCCTCATCATCTTGATCCAAAGATTGGCTTGCACTAACAAGGATCCTGTCTTTCAAAGATCATAAGTCTATCTGAGGTTGACAATCACATCTATTTGATCCTATTCCAGGAAGAAGTAATTCATTCCCATTTGGCACTAGGTAATCCTTAGCTCTTACAACACCCCCATCATCCTAATCCAATCACAATCCAAGTATACTTCAATCCATCCAAAATCATCCTAAGTCTTGCATCTATCCTTAGGTATCCATAGGTGTATCCTACCCCCATCCTTAAATCTCTTTAGGAACATCTTGCATTTATCATGCATCGCATCCTCATTTATTCATCCTAGGACTTGCATTTCATGCCTATTGAGACACGAGCTAGGAAGAGAAAGAATATGGACCCCAGTCTTGCCACTAGTTTGTCTGATCCCATAGATCCTAATAATGAGATGGTAACATATGATCCACAATCACAAGTACAAATCAAGAATGTGTGGGAAGATCCAACTAAAACACCCACCAAAAATTCCATGGAAACATTTATGAGCCATCTTGGACATGCGCAGATGGTCAGGGCAATCATTTCCAAGAATTGTACTGCTATATTAGCTAACTATGCACATGAGGGTACTCCCATTCCTCCACACCTCCAACCCTTTAGTCCATCAAAACCCATCCATATTCCAGCTAATGCCTATTCTCCCATCATCCAACAAATCCATGAACCTAGCCAACAAATATCTCAAGTAGCCTCACGTATCCCCCATCTTTTGCAGTCTAGTTCAACAAACCCCATAGTGCACACAATGGAACAATCTGCTCCCTTTTCTGTCATAGGTGCACTACCCCCACCTACCACATCACAAATATCCACTCAAGCACAGAGTTCTACATAGGCGCTATCTCTGCCTCCCACACAAAGCACCGCACAAACAATACTCCCACCTTTTACAAGCTAGGCTTCCACGTCAACATCACTCTCCCAAGGGGAAACACAAACATTTCTCTTCACCGCTCAGCCAACATTCACCCAATCCATCACACAACCAACTTCTACACAAGTTCTTCTGCCACCTTTCATTGCTAACACATAGGCTCAACAAGTCACCTTCACAACTGGAATGCCATTCATGGCATCCCAAAACCCTTCATCTGCATCACAATATCCCACCTTCACTCCCACATTTGTGACAACCTCCGCATCACAACCAATAATAGGGATTGGTGCCACTTGGAGCCTCAACCAAGCACAAATGAATGCCTTGGGCATACCCATGCACTCACAACTCTCCCAACCGGCTTATCAGCAAGGAACCTTTCCACAAACATCACAACAACCACCGCCACCTCCTTTCATTGCATCTTTTTCCACATTCACCAACTACCTATCTATGCCACCCGCTGCCCCTCAAGCTATCCCCCCACAATCGCAATAGCTTGGCTTTTCCCATCCCATTAACTCCCTCGCACAACCACCTATAGTACACACCCAAGCTACCATCCCCCCTCTCAGTAATGCAAGAATGCATCCTTCATATATTAGGAAAGCCCAACGTCAGTACCAACAACAACCATTCTACCAACCTTCCCCACAACATCAGTACTTCCTGACACAACAAACTAATCCTCTCATCCCACAGCAACAAGCTACACCATACCCTATGCATTAGCACACCTCAACTATACAACAACAATATGTCACTCAACAAGCTATCCAAAACCCACTCCAAACTAGCTATGCAGTAGGGAAATCCCCCTATCCAATCCCATAGTATCCTTCACACATCCCCCCATATTCACCTGCACCATCTGATCCATTCCCAATGGGAGTACACACCCTGACACCCGCTAACTTTGAATGGGAAGAGATGAAGAATTCCCTCAAGGAACTCAAGGCTGGAAATGAGGGCAAAGCATTTAAGTTTGAAGAAGTCTGCCCATACCCTTTTGATAGATCAATCACAACAGTCCCCTTCCCTAAGAATTTTGAAACACCCAAGTTTGACAAGTATCGAGGGAAGGGAGACCCAGTCAGCCACATCAAAGAGTTCTCCATGGCATGCCAAGAGGTGGCATACAATGACATTTATCTCCTATGCCTTTTCCCCAAGAGTCTAGGAGGGACCGCTTTTGAGTGGTTCTACAAGATATCATACAACTTTGTCACCACCTTTGCCGAACTTTCAGAGAAATTTGTAGCCCAGTACATGCACAATGTTGAAAATGAGCTCTCCTTACTAGACTTATGCAATTCCAAACAAAAGGGAGGTGAAAGCTTGACCAACTATCTACAAAGGTGGAAAAACCTCACCACGAGTCTATCGTATCAACCACCAGAAAAACACCTCACCAAGATATTCATCAACAATCTACATCCGAAGTTATCCCACTTCATGAAAATGAATTGTATACAAACCTATCAAGACATAAAAGGAAAAGGAATGGACATCGAACGAGGTCTTTTGGATGATGGTGCCATCAAACACTACAAGGGGATCTCACAAGATAGGTCCAATAATGATCGACCTCGCTATTGGAACAAGAACAAGAATGTGGTCATAGATGGTGCCACAGATACTAAGCACATCCAAGTTTTTGTAGCTGGTCCCAATCCCCCTCTCCCAGCATACCAACATCCTGCACCTGTGTACTAGCAACAAACACCTACCTATCAACAACTTCCTTTCCCAACACCCGGCAATCAAACCAACACCATAGCTATCACCCAAGGCCAAAACAAGCCGCGTATCCAAAACAATCAGAAGTGAACATTCACTCCCCTCAGAGAACCTCTAGATACCATCTTTCATCGTATGGCCAACGCCAATCTGATTGTGTACCTGTAGGCCCAGCCATTTGATGAGTCAACACCTAAGCCAGTTTGGTACAAGGATAATGAATACTATGACTATCATTGTGTCAAGGGACATGCCATTGTGAAATGCATGAAACTCAAACATTATGTCCAGGACCTTATTGACAAAAAGGAGATCACAGTTGACGCCCCTTCCTAGACATTGCCAAATGCCAACCTACAAATTTACCAAAATGTATTTCCTCAACACAATATAGGAAAGAATCAAGCCAATGCTACCCTTCCCCAAAACCAAGGCAAGGGAAAACAAGGAGACCATGGTGATGGGAAAGACTATACCACAACTTACATCAATTATGAAAATTTTTTCAGTTGCATTTGCTAGCTTGAACCAACTGTGAATGTAATCCATGTTAAGGGTGTTGATAGTCAATGTGCCATTACCGCCCATAGAGGCCAGATATCTATTGCTGGCACCAATCCCATGACCATCCCCAGTGCACAATATAACCTCCTAGAACACCTTGGGAACACACCTACCCAAACCTCCATCCTTGACCTCCTTCACACATCACCCCTCCATTAGGAAGTCCTCAATAACACCCTCCAAGAGACTCGTGTCCTTGTAGATATTAACACCATCCAGTTCAAGAACCTTGTGGGACACCTATCCACATCCTCCACCCTCTCTTTCAAATCCTTTAACATGCCATCCATTGAACCAAATCACAATCTCCCACTCCGCATTGCTGTTATGATCAAGACTTCGCTGTCAAACGGGTCATGATAGATAATGGTTCGGCCCTAAATCTTTGTACAATGAAGTTTGTCCAATAGGTTGGCTTCATAGAAGCAGACATCTCTCATGTGGTAATCACCATAAAGGCCTATGACAACATAGAGCATACCTCTGAAGGTACCATTTTGTTACCTATCAAGATAGGCCCCGTAGTTCAAGAAACTGTATGCCACGTTGTTGATCTTGACCTCCCGTACAACATTCTCCTTAGCTGCCCATGGATTCATTCCATTAAAGATGTCCCTTCCACCTATCATCAGTGCATCAAGTTCCCATACCAAGGCACTGAAATCACCATCCATGCAGATCCCCAACCCTTCACATACTGTCATGCAATAGAAACTTCCTTTCCCCACTCCACTCATTGTCCCATAATTGACATTAGCACATTTGTCGCTAGTTCCTCCCGATCCCACTATGATCTAGAGACAATCCTCATTTCCACCCTTTCTACCATCAAGGTCACCAATAGGGGTTGTGGTGAATATAGCCTTATTGATGCCTTTACAATAGGGGCTCTCCCATTGGATCCACACACTCAGGGACACCCATGTCATGAAACTAAGGCCCCTCAGGAGGCTCCCAAGATCAAGACTCTAGGTTCATCTACTTTTGTCTCCAATGGAATTTTGAATGGTCAAGAGCTAGCACTTGATATCAACCAATGGCTATACAAGGATCCCCCACCTCCCGACACTGAGCTTCTAGGGCATTTCAAAGACAAATACCCCATATCCCACAAATGGGCCACTGAACAATGGAACTATCAAGGTGGCGGTCTTGAACCCGCAAAAGCTAGAATGAAAGAACCCATGGAGGCATCCAAGAATCCACAACATTAAGGTCTCAGTTTTAATACCCCTCACCTGCACATATGAGGATCCACTATTGTGACTGAGGGCACTAATTTTCCTAGTGTGACCCTCTTGAATATCCAAAATGAAATCATGAAAGTCAAAGACATTCCAGAAGAGGAAGAAAAATGATCCTACGATGATATCTTTGATGATGAAACCTTCCTAGACCACTCTGTCCTCTGCCAACTTGCTATTAACCTCATTGACCTCCCACTCCTTCATCTTGACCTCATAGACTGGGATCAACTAAGCATGGCACATATTGATGAGTTTCAAAGTGAGAAAGCACTCCTAAAATTCTTGGGCACCACAAGTCAACAATCCAACCGGGGGCAGGAATCAATAGAAGTCTACCAACTCAATCCCAAGGGATATTTTGGGGAAGAGGAAGTCTCCAGCCGCAAAAGTGAAAATACAAAAGAAACTAAAGAATCCTCATGTGAAAACTCCTCAAGGGCACATCCTAATTCAAAAATAGTAAAAATAAAGGGCGTATCCCCTTGTGAAAACCTCTATGAGGCACTAGAGGATGGAGACTTGCCCCTTCCACCCTTCCAAGATTACCGGCTAGAACAGTCATCCATAGTCATCGAGGAAACCAAACCAGTCAACTTAGGCATAGAAGAAATCCCAAGAATCACCTATATTGCGACATCCTTAACTGAAGGTGAAGAATCATCCCTCATAGCTCTTCTTCGAGAGTCAATCATAAATTTTGCATGGTCCTATGCACACATGCCAGGGCTAGATCCAAAGCTAGTCATACATCATCTCACCGTAGATCTAACCGCTAAACCAGTCAAACAGAAGCTCAGAAAGATGCATCCAAAAGTGGCCCTTCTAGTAAAAGCAGAACTAGAGAAGCTCCTACAAGCCAAGATCATCAGAGCTATAGATTACTCAGAATGGATTTCCAATATGGTACCAGTCACAAAGCCTTTCGGTGAGATCAGGATCTGCACTGACTTCAGGGACCTTAATAAGGCATGTCCTAAGGATGACTTTTTGTTGCCCAACATTGATATGATTATTGACCTCACAGCAGGCCATGAGATGTTGTCACTCATGGATGGCTTTTCTGAATATAATCAAATCAGGATAGCAGAAGAAGATCAACACAAGACAACATTCACCATGCCTTGGGGCACCTTCTGTTATAACATGATGCCATTTGGACTCAAGAATGTGGGAGCTACATACTAATGAGCAATGACCGCCATTTTTCATGATATGATCCATAAAATCCTTAAAGATTATGTAGATGAAATCCTTGCAAAATCAAAAACATGAGATGAACACCTTGACATCCTTGAATGTGTGTTCAATCGTCTACATCAATATGGGTTAAAGTTGAATCCAAAGAAATGTGTCTTTGGTGTCACATCTAGAAAACTACTAGGATTCATTGTGTCCAGGTGAGGCATAAAGATCGACCCAAAGAAGGTAAAAGCCATCATAGAAATGCCTCCTCCTAGAATTCTCAAACAATTGAGAAGCCTACAAGGAAAGCTATAGTCGGTCCGAAGGTTTATCTCCTAGCTAGCAGACAAGTGCCAACTGTTCACACATCTGTTGCGCAAGGATACCACTTTCAAATGGGATCCCATTTGTCAGCTCAATTTTGAGAACCTCAAAGAATACTTGGCAAACTCACCTATCCTTGTACCACCAATGCCAGGTTGACCCCTCATTTTGTACATATCTATGGCTACCACAGCACTAGGGGCACTTTAGCCCAGCTTGATGATAATGGAAAGGAGAGGGCTATTTACTATATCAGTCGTACACTGGTGGGCTATGAGCTGAACTACTCCCCAATGGAAAAAGCATGCTTAGCAGTGGTATTTTCCACTCAAAAGCTTCGTCACTATATGCTCAGCCACATGGTAAAGCTAATCTCAAAGGTTGACCCTCTCAAGTATCTACCTTCAAGGACCACACTCACAGGACAGATGGCAAAGTGGGTAATGCTTCTTAGTGAATTTGACATCCAATATGTCGATTGAAAAGCCATCAAGGGACAAGTTATTGCAAATCAGCTTGTTGAAGCACCCTTAGTCGATGCGTACCCCCTAGTGATGGAGTTCCCAGATGATCATCTTTGTATGGTTGAAGAACAACCCCTATGGAAACTATATTTTGACGGATCATATACATCACATGGGTCAGGGGCAGGGATACTATTTGTGACTCCCCAAGGTGACTACATCCCAAAATCCTTCAAATTAGGATTCCTGTGCATAAATAATATTTTATAGTATGAAGCCCTCATCACAGGCCTCAGAATAGCTATCCACTGGAATATCATAGAGTTACAAGTATTTGAAGACTCCCAGCTAATCATCAAACAAGTCCTTGATGAGTTTCAGACCAAGGATGACAAGCTATTGCCTTATAAAGAACTTGTGGATAAACTAAAAGAGCATTTTGTTAGCATCCAGTTCACACAAGTACCAAGAATTCAAAACAAGGCAGCTGATGCTATGGCAACTATTGGGTCATTGTTGGAGATCCCCCGTGATGTAACATAGTATGAGTTTTTATTCGAGCAACTACACACGCCTACTTACGAGAACACTGACTCTGAAATGGTGTGCATCTTGGTTGGTCCCCAGTCCCCATGGTACCATGATATTCACACTTATCTAAAAAATGGTATCATATCTCCTCACCTCACTAGCACCCAATGCCAAAACCTCATTTGCAGAGCTTCCCGCTACACTCTTGTAGCCAACACCCTATATCGTCATGGGTATCATAACATCCTCTCCTGATGTTTAGACTTGGATGAGGCTGCCTTGGCTTTACAAGAGGTTCACGTTGGCATTTGTGGTGCCCACACGAGTGGCATGGTTCTCACAAAGTAGTTGCTTAGAGTTGGGTATTACTGGCTGACAATGGAGCATGACGCTTGTGAGTTTGTAAAGAAGTGCTTACAGTGTCAACAACATGCTAATCTAATCCATGCACTGGCACATGATCTATAGCCCATCGCACCCTCATGGCCCTTTTCATGTTGGGGTTTCAACCTTGTTGGCATGATCACCCCTCATTCTTCCGATGGACATAAGTAAATCATAACAACCACTGAATATTTCACAAAGTGGGTTGAAGCAATTCCTCTCAACCTCACTACATGTGTCAAAATATCCAAGTTCATCCTCTACCACATTATCTGTCATTTCGACATCCCATCCACCATCTTTACAGACCATGGCACTCCATTTGAAAACCAACATGTCAAAGATCTTTGTGCTCAATTCCACATCCACCAATGTTTCTCTAGCCCATATTTCATGCAAGGAAATGACCAAGCTGAGGCAACTAACAAAACCATATTAAAAATCTTACAAAAAGTTGTCAATGATTCTGGCCGTGACTGGCACCTCCAAATCAATCCCGCCCTCTGGGCCTATCACACTTCATTCCGTACACCCACAGGCACCACCACATACTCCCTAGTATATGGTGCTGAAGCCATCTTGCCAATTGAGGTCAAAATCCCTTCACTTTGTGTGTCCATGAAGAATTATATCACCGATGAAGACTATCACGTGGCATGCCTTACCTAGCTGGACCTATTAGATGAGAAGAGACAACAGGCCTATGATCACCTGATCATGTACCAAAATCACCTCAAGAGAAGCTTCAACAAAAAGGTACACCCCAAAAATTTCCAAGTGGGAGACATGGTTCTCAAGGAGAACTGGAAGGTACAAGCCAATCATGAGAAGAAGGGAAAGTTTGAACCTACCTAGCTGGGTCCCTATGTTATAACAACTTGCTTTAGCTCTAAAGCTTACCAGTTATCCACACCCAAAGGGGAGCCCCTCAATGATTCTATCAATATCATACATCTGAAGCAGTTCTATGCTTGAACCATCTTTATGATCTTGAAAAAAAAGAAAAAAGAAATAAAATAAATAAAAATAAAATCAAAATTTTTAAAAAAAAAGAAAAAAAAGACAAAAATTCATCCAATGGTGACAAACATGCACCTTGGGCGAGTACCATGATGAAAACCTGGCAAACAGGTGTCATGCGTAATCTCTCCATCCCATTTTCCTCTCATAGCCATTTCACCCCCTCCATCAACCTTTGGATCTTGTTAACGAACATAAAGGCCACCATGTATTTGGAAACCTTTTTGACATCCATTTTTCCCCATCACAGTATTCATCCCCCCTATCCTCTATCCACCCATCCTTCCTATCATATTAGCTTCCATCTACCTCCCCCATCTGCTCATTATCTATCAGTTTTTCGCTTAGCAATCAATCCATTAACATACAAATTTCTTTCACATGTTTCACATTCATTAGATTTCACAGGAAGATTAAAAAATCAGCCACAAATGCATAAGAACATAAGTCCATCAAAACTCATTATTTCATCATAATCCATGCATATACAAACATTCATAAAAAAAATAATACAAACAACAAAATTTGGGCACATACAAGATCCTCTTTCTATATATATGGCAAATACATTTCGTACATGTCATGTGACCCGCCAAACAAATCACAAAAAAAAAAACAAAAACAATTTTGTCACTGCTCAGCCTATGAGGATTCTGATGTTGAAACTCCCCTCCCTATACTTCCGTACCTTAGTGGTCGGACACCAAGAACACTGCTTGGCCTAGTCACCCACTATGTACTTCCTCTATCTATAAATGCTACTTGTCTCTGATCTACTGGGACTGCTTGATGGTATAATGCCATATAGCATGTAGCTTCTCGCCCCACCCTAGCTGACTCTTTCATGACTGCTAAAGTCTCCATCAATAACTGGGATGCCCTTGGGAGCATCATTACTTGTCATGTAGTATCTCACTCACCTTTTTAGGTTTCTGCCAAAAACCTCCATCGATCTCTATTCTCCATCACATCCTCTAGCTGTTGTCTAAGATTGTTCACATCTCGAGTATAAGTATTCAGCTGCTCTTGTGTCTCAACTGTAATGGTGTCAATTTCTGCCATTGTTTTCTGGGATGCCTCCACCCTGGTTTGTAATATGTCATAAGCTGCTTGAGCACTATCTGCCTGAGCTCGCTCTACCTCTATCAAACCCCGCATTTGGGCCACTTCAGTCTGGGCGCTATCTTCCCAGACTCTATCCATCAGACCCTACAACTAGGTAACCTCCTTCTCAGCCTGGTCAGCTCTTTCCTTCTCCACCACAATAAATTTCTATAGGTTGCTTCTTTTTCTAACCACCACATCGTGGTCCTCCCGCGACACATATTTTGGCCGCAATTCTTGATTTGACACAAATGGTTGAACTGAGGCACCTTCCTTTTGTCTAGGAAAGCTAGAAAATACTAGATAGTTTGGCCCCCACAACTGTACATATGGGCCTCCCTCCTGTAACCTATTCATCTGCGCCATTGGCTCCACAACATAACAATCTTGATCATTGAGACATGTCTCACTCTGTGAGTACAGTGGAGTATAATCTTGATTAGAGGCATCAACTTGATCACCTTGTCCACTTGGTTGATCTTGATGCAACTTATTCTGGCTTCCTTCACCCTCATCTTGAGCATGTCTTCTAAGCATAGCATGTGGCATCAATGGACCCATATCTCTTCGCAGACATATTATGCTGAGCTTTGGCCTCACTCATCTCCCATCTGCACTCTCATCACCACCATCCTCACTTCTTCTACTTCTGCTCATTGTATCTAATGCCTCTTCTTCTCCCCACTGATGATCTTTATTTCTTCACCTTCCTCTCTGATACAATTGGTGTGTTTTTTGATATGAATTCTCCATGACCTTTTCACTTGTTAAATACCAATCATTTTTACCTGCGCACCCTACCGTTAAAATTCATCTTGTCCTTTATAGTCGTTGTATATAGCACGGAAACACTTCTTCCAAAAAAAAAAATTCTTGTCAGAAAATCAATCTGTGTGTTCTTATGATGTTCCATCATCACACCCGTATGAAAGAAGTTGTTACCATCCCACATATCACACTTAGAAAGATCTCAACACATTGTATCGTATTTATCCAGAATCCTGCGATCTTTAGAGATATTATGTTGGGTCTGCTATCTTCTCATCTTGTGCTATTGTACAAAGTCTTTGTAAATATTAGGTCAATTAGTTTGTACATATTCCCTGCAATAAATATTTTGTCTTGTTCTCATTGAATATATCCCCGCTTTTATGTTAGTCATCTGCATTAAATCAAGGTCTTGCATTCTTCCAGCTATGTGCTCCAGAAAGTCCTTAACTGAGATCTTTTTATCATGGTTCTCCTAGATCCTCAACTTTTTCCATAATATCATTGTTCAAAATTCTACCAACAAGTCCTTGTAGGATGCATCCTTCCTCATGTCCGACCTTATCTAGTTCGTATCCTGTACTACCGATATCTATGGCAAAAGGTTATTTTTCTTGGTTTCTTATTTTGATATTGGATTTCAATTTTGGTTCTTGATTATATTTTTAAAGCTATTTGATTGTATCTCTCCTCAACGTCGCCATGATCCTTTATACCATGGTGTGCTACGAATGGGGCAATCCGAGCGCGAATTCTTGATTTTGTTTTTCATCTTGCTTCTGCATGTAAGTTAGTTAGATATGACCCTTGCACGTTCCACTTGTGATCTTATGAGTTACATGGTGCACTTGGGAAATGTCATTTGTTTGTGGTTTCTCCAACATCGTTTCCACCATGCCTCCTTCTCAAGATCATGTGTGATGTTGGGGCAACCTTGCATGTCTTTTTTGAGTCAGTCCTATGCAATAATGGTGACAAGGCCTTGATGTTCATAGTAACCTTGGCAGGTCTCTACTATTGCTATATCAAAACTAAGTGCTCACTCTACATGTTGGTATCCCTTCTTGGAACACCCCATGGTCAAGCTTCAAGAGCAACCTCTCCTCCCATCAAAATTCTAACCTCCAAAACTCTGAACATCTAAAGGAAACCAATTCCCAAAATCATAAAATCCCAGCCAAATCTCCCACCCCTCAAACCTCATTCCTAATCCCCACACGCCTTACCATCCCTCTTCCTTTCTCCTCCTGCATATTATTTTCCCCATTTTTCTCATCCTTCTTTCCTACCAAGGTACATTTCTTTTCGAGATGTCACCTGGGTCCCTATCTCTGTCCCCGCCACCTTCTCGAGGGGGCATCATCTAGTCTACCTATTCTTTCATTCTCATAATCTGGGGCAACTTCATTGCCACAATTTCTTTGTGCATCTATTATTTTAAACTTCTTCGAAATAAATGTTATTCTAACACTATGTCGAGGAGGGGCAAAATGTAGACACCTAAATTTGATTAACAATTTTAATTAAATTTAGTCATCTTACTCGCATTTTTTGATTAAATAATCATGCATTATTTAATTAATTAATGATATCCTTCTAGCTAAATTAATTTAATTAATTAGCTATAATCCAATTAATATAAATGGTAATACATAACTATTTAATTAATTAAATCCCCTTCTTCTATTAATTTAAATAAATATATTTATCTATTTAAATTAATTTATATCTTCCTTTTAACCCACTTGGAATTAAATATTATATTTAATTCTATTTGAACACATGACTCCTAACTCTCACCTAACCCACCTCTAAAGTCTTCCCTTATCCTTCCAAGTCAAAAAAAATCACATGGGAAGGATAAGATATTTTGTCCAAAATTTTTAAACTCTACAACTCGGATTTTGACTTTGGGGCTACTTTTGAAAGTCATTTAATGAATTTTGGGTCATCTAATGACCAAAATTTAACCCCCAGGCTTAAATATACCAAGTGGGGAAGTTAAATTTGACTCTAACTACCCTTTATAGGCCTCCTAACCCCTCCAAAACCTCATTTGAAGTTAACACACGAATTTATCCAAATTTAACACATCTAGAAACTTTTTAAACTTTGGATAAGATTTGTAGTAGGTTTCATTTTAATATTCAAAGTGGATCCACCCACCCACTTTGAATTAAATAATTAAAATGAGAGAATCTCAACCCTTGATCTTCATGCAA
This sequence comes from Chamaecyparis obtusa, assembly GCA_027943335.1. Classification (NCBI taxonomy): domain Eukaryota; kingdom Viridiplantae; phylum Streptophyta; class Pinopsida; order Cupressales; family Cupressaceae; genus Chamaecyparis; species Chamaecyparis obtusa. The sequence goes on along the minus strand of BSBK01001840.1, from coordinate 433,133 downwards.
TCTTGACCGTCGATTCTCTTAAAAATCCTATAAATTGAGCCTCTTCCCTTCACAAATCATCCACCATTTGAACAAAGTTGTCATGCTAGTTTGAGAGCTTAAAAACTACCAAAATACCATTATAATGCCAAAATCCCTACTTAGTATTGAAGTTTGAAGCATCTTGAGCACACATCCAATCTATTTGGACAAATCTAAAGATCAAGAAGACTACATTTGGGTGTTTGCATTATCTTCCCTTTGCTTTCTTTTGTCTTAGCATAAGTGTTATTTTGATTTGTTTTGTTGAATGTTTAACTTATTTTTTTAATGTTCCTAACAATACATTTCATAGCTCACAGTGAGTTAGCTCATCAATTTTATTTTGAAAACACCTATGCTCATCATGTCCTAGCTTTTTACAATATGCACATTTATCTATGTTTCTTCTAGATGATTCCTCTCTCGAAGAGGACTTGGATTTAGTAGGATTGTGTGAAGGAGATTCATTACCTTTGTCATGAGGGTTAGTATCCTTATGTTTCTTTCCTTTGCCATTAGAAGCCTTTGAAGTAGACTCACTTGCAACCAATGCTTGATGTGTGGAAGGCTTCAATTGACCCATGTGTGCCAACTTTGTTTGTTCCCTAGTGAGTTGCACTGCAAATTCATCAAGAGAAAGAAATTTGTATATGCTACCAAGAGCATCCATAGTAGCATAGAATGTAGAAACAAAGATCAAATAATCAAGACCAAGCTTGGAAAGAATATAAAGATCAATTGTTCATCCCCTTTAATAATGCCACATGTAGAAAGCTCCAATCTAATAGAATTGAACTTAGAGAAAAAGTCTTGAATATTATCAAAATCATTAGGATTTAGACCTATGAGCTCATTCTCTAATCTAATTTTTCTCATTCTATCAGGTTTACCAAAGAGTTCTTCCAATATGACCCAAGCATCATGAGGATGTGTGCAAGATGCAATATGAAAGTGCAAGTCGTGAGAGATGGATGATCTAAGAGAGCCAAGTGCTTTATCCCTTCGATCAAACCATTTTGTCCTTTCTACAACACCTGTTTGAAGTTCTTGATCCTGCCCAAGAGTCATTCTAAGCAATCCAATACTCAACAAATGATCACTTAAAAATACTTTCCATTCATGGTAGTTATATGGAGTGAGGATTTTGACCTTTGAATTATCCATAATACAACTAAATAATGACTGATAACTACTGATAACTCCTTCAAATGATTGATTCAAATCAGAAAACTAAAATCCAATGATTAACCAAGTGCAATTATAGCTCCAAAATGACTAATTTTTGAAAGTGATATGTCCACCCAAAATCACTAAAATATGATTATAGATCTAGAAAGTAAACAAAAAATCATGCACTTTAAAAAAAAAATTCACTTCAAAATGTTACCGTATGTGCCCAAACAAAGCCCTAGAAGTTGCAGAAATCGGGAACATATAGGAACAATCAACCAAATCTGCAATTTCTGATACATTTGGCCACCAAATCACAAAAATAATACCACCACTGGATTCTTTAGGAAATTCTACCCAATTTCAAAAACATTGCTTGAAAAAAAGAGCAAAAATGAGAAAGATATGGCCCTCTGAAGGTGGACTGCAAAATGGAAAACTCCAATGGTGAAGCCTGAGAAAATTCAAACCTTGATGATGTCAGCAAACCACTGTGTTAAAGTTGATGGCTGTATGGATGTTACAAAATGCCCAATTTTGTCTATTTTGATAGCTAGATGGCCATCAATTTTAGGCTCACAGGATGATGACATTAGCACAAAATCATGGCCAAGGATGATATGGTAGCAGATTGGGTTGTTGGCGTGGGTTTTTTTTGTACGGGTGATGTCACCAATCATGTGGATGATGTGGCCTCCTGCCACATGTCATGATCAGGTTGGGATGATTGGTGGCGTAGGTGGTTGAGGTGGTGCTGACAAAGCGCTCATGTGGTGGCAACTAAGTTGTTGCGTGGCGTCTAATGGGATGTCGTGTGGTGGCTAACAATGTGGGGGCGCTGACTGGTCGATGGTGATGTGGTTGTTGTTGTCAGCCTGTGGGGGTCATTGACTACGCTTTTGTGTGGTGTGGAGCGACAGAGCGCGGTGAAGGTGGAGGCTGGTCCGCTAGGCAGAGGAACAAGCCACTTTGGGTGGTAGTGGTAGAGGGAGAGGTAGCGGGCTACAATGGGATATTTAGTCCCACATGCAGCACGTAAAGGGACCCTTCACCCTTTTTCAATGCGAAGCCACCCACCTAAGATAGAAAGTGAGATGGGCTTGGGCCTTTGAGCTTGCCTTCAGGCTTGAGTTTGGGCTCCGATTCAGTCATCGATAGCTAAGTCTGACATCAATTATTGTTGCCAAAGTCACAAGTGATGTTTGATGGCATCAAATGCCGGTGTACAAAGAGAATATTCTTTTTTTTATGCAATAAATGTGAGGGCACGTACCAGGCCCAGAAATAAATTTTGCAAAATTGTTTTTTTGAAAATATCAGAAATATATATATATATATATATATTCAAAATCATACCGTATAGGTGCAAATCCTCTACAGCATGCTAGTTCTTAGATTTGAAATTTGGACCTTCAAAGCTTGCAACAAGATCTCTTCAAATCGGCTAATCAAAACGCTCCAATGGCTCTAATACCATGTAAGAATTTGCAAATAGTAAAGATTGAACCAAGGATCTAGAGGTTAAAGAAAAGCACAAGAGAGATGATATGAATGCAAAGCTTGATATTGAATGATCCAATGAATTCACCTTGATTTACATGATTACATAATAGACCTCATTATATATGAAAGGCAATAAGAGAGAATGATAAGGAGCTAATAAACTATCACCTATGCTAGGTGTAATCACATGTACACCAAATATGGATCATCTTCCATTTTGCAATGAAGTATGTGCAATGTATTAGGATGATAATGTGATAAGAGTACTAAAGGTGAATCTCACACCAAAAGTGAAATTTCTCTTACACCATGTGCTTAATTGAGGTGCAAACTCCTAGGTGTCTCAATCACTAACTACTATGCAATGCATTAACCTAAGTAAGATTAAGTAAAGTGTAATTAGGAATATTTAATTACACCAACAACTTTCATCTTACCAAAATGAAGTGTTAAGCTTTCTTTTATACAAATTTGAGAGATAGAATCAAAAGAGCTGACTGTAAATCCTAATCCTCTACTAAATCACCAAGACAAGGACCCAATATAAATTTGGGCTCAAAACTCGGGGTATAGAACAACTGAAATGTTATGTACCTGGGTATAAAATGTTTTAGCCATTCTCTACTAGGTACATGACATTTAGCCATTCTATACCACTTGTTTTGAGCCCAAATCAAAATTGTAGGTCTCAAGCAATCAGGAGATGCGGGATTAGATCCAACATCCAATTTCAAGATCAGGACATGAACACTGAGGTCGCAAATGGTAACATAGGGCCTAGGAGATAGAATGAATTATTTGATTAGAGAAGAAATAGAGGAGCACACTTAGAAATAAAGGCTTACCTAAATTTTAAACAAGATTGAAGGGATAGAGGACCCATATATGAATTTAAGTGTTCATTAAGTGCAATTATGAAGTCCTATTATGCAAACTATAATAAAAACACACTAAGGCAAGTGCTAAACAATTGTGAAATTGTAAACCACTTAGGTACTTACAATTTACAATGGTACACAAAGATGTAGCAAATATTCAAAGGGTGAACAATAGTAAAGCCTTCATCAATGTTGAAAGAACATATTTCAAGTAAGATTCATGGCTAGAGGGCAATAAGTTTTTTCTTTCCTCTACTTTCTTTTGTTTTATATTTGCAAAAGAGTTGGATGCATGATGTTTGTCAAACACCCCGGTTTCTTTCATTATTAATGTTAGAGCTTAAGTTCCCCTAGAATACATTGTGTCTTCAAGTACAAGGCAGTAGGGTTTCTCTTTCTCATGTTTTGTTTTTTCTGGGTATTATCTGTTCATTGTATTAAAATAATGATTGAAAGGGCAGATGAGAAAGGTTGTCATAATATAGATGCAGATCAAAGAAAATAGTGACCTATGACAGGGACAACATAGTCATAGATGTCAAGGTAGTAGAGGATGAACATTGTATGCAACTATGGGTTATTTTAGCCATGAACATAGGGCATTGTTCACAACACTATTATGATAGAGGTGCAGATCCAAAGACATCAACATAAAGTACTATTTTGAGCAAAGAATAGAAAACACTGTTGTGAGTAGGAGTTATGGTAGGGATACCTTGGTATCAAAGGCAAAGTATCAAGAATGCCCATAAGCAGTGCAATACAATAAAGAAAAGTGCAGTAGCATTGTTGAATTGTTACCAGTCATTGCACAGTGCTACAAAAAACTATGATTTGCTGCTACAAAAGAATATGGACAACACTATTCAAGGTTAATAAAACAGTGAACTAACAGAGAAATAGATCATCAAGGAAGAATTTCTTACATAATGGTGATCTCACTGTTAAGAAGGGATCTCAAAGGGTATCCAACATGAATCCACATCAAAGGTTGAGGAAGATCCTTGTCTTGAGCAACAATAGTGAAAATCTGTATGCTAAGGAGTCTTGAACAAAATACTAGATTGAACTCTCATTGGACATGAGCAGATCATGAAGATGTAAAACAAAGTGACTATTATGAGAGGTATGCTATGTTGTTATAATAGTCAAATAGCAGATATGATGGAAGTAGCAGAATCTTCTTTATTTGTAACAGAAAAATAGTGGGTTTCACTATTATAGGGGCAATCTACAGTGAAAAAAGTAGCATTTAGAATAGCTTTGAATCAAAAGATACAGTGATTTACAAGGTAAAATCAATGCTTTAGGAAAGAACAATAGTGAAATCCACATATTAATGCAGAGGGTACTATGAAAGAAATGGTGACATACTGGGAAAATACATGTCATTGAGGTATCATAAAAATGCTGCAAAAGATGCTTGAAAATAATAATGTAGAGTTGCTACAAGGAATATCATGAAGGCAAAAGTGTAGGTGTAAAAGTCTGAAAGGTCACAAGGATGAAGATGCTAGAGTCTTTATTTCAAAATAGAGGGATTTCACTATAAAAACATCAGAAATATGAAGGACATTGTCATAAGAGCAGTGCTTCACAAATGCAAGAAAATATTGTGATATCAACAATAATGAATAAGAAAGCAATGAATGAGAAGCATTGAGAATGATGGGATAAGATCTTAGTAAAGTCAATATTTGATGCAAAAGTAGTGTTATATGTTGCTGCTATTGTGCTTCTGGGCAAGATTGTGTGATTTTTTTTTTGACATCAATGTTTCAGATCATACTCCATGATCTATTATATTAAACTCTCTCATCCTGATGATGGATCATGGAGTATGATCTGAAACATTGATATCAAAAAAAATATTCACACAATCTTGCCCAGAAGCACAACAACAACAATTCACAGATTGTGGAAATTTGCTATCTTTAGTGTTATATGCTATTGCATTTTATCAGAGGGATGAACACAATGACAACAATGTGTCAAAGCATAGTGATTGATTGTTACTATTAATGACTCCTCTTCAAGGCAATAATGGAGTGGCAAAGAATATCATGGAGACACAAGTGCATATGTCAAAAGTCTGAGAAGTGTAAAAGGGGATAGTCAAAGGTTGTAGACAGTCATAAATCAGAGAAATGAGGCATGGGAAATAGTTCCAAATGATGGGGGAAGACAATGGTTTCTGTTATGGGAGGTTTAAAAGATAGACTAAAATAATGCCAAGTAGTGATAAGTATGTAAAAATACATTGTTAGGCCACTGCTCAAGATAAAAGTAGAGTTCAACCATGAAAGAGTAGTGATCTTCTTTGTCACAATGAAGACAAGGATTGTCATGAGTGAAATAGTGATATACAAGGAATACATCAGTAAGTCGTGGTTGGAAGGATAGTGGGAGCAAGGAAATATTAGTCAAAGAAGGTATTGGAAAGAATGGTGATGCAAGAGAGACTAACAAGGTCACTGTCAGATTCAGAAGGTTATCTCCATTTATGATCAGATTAAGGAAGAGACACCATTGGCATTGAAGAAGATCTGAAGTAGTCATGAGAAGACCAGTGATTTAAAAGGAGTATAAGAGTGTAGTAGACAGTAATATACAATGCCAAAGGTCACTGCTAAGACAATAGGAAAATAAAACACTACTTTCTCAGGAGAATTCTATATTTCTGTATAAGTCCTTTCCAGATTCTATTCATCAATCTTTCACTATGTGTTGGTGAGGCTAGACAGAAAAATGGTATTTGAATTGGGGCATTTTTTGTATACTGCAATTTTGCATTAAAGTTTGTTTTTAGGCACGAGGCGAGGAATGTTTCAAGTTTCAACTGCCTGAAAATTGCTTTTCCCGACAATTATCCAACAACATAGCTATTTTAGAATGAAATAAAACACACCAAAAAAATTATCCAGTCACATAAAGACTCTAAGAAATAAAACTCACTAAATCCACGACAAGCCACTTACCTCAAGATTCTGCACAAATTGTCTCGTTGTGTCAACTATGAGAAAAAAAGGGGTAGAATTTGCAGGAAAGAATTACAAACCCTACCACAACAGATTTTTTGTTTTTCTAAATGAGGCAAACCCAAATCGATCTCCCAACATATGCTGCTTGAATCCATTCACAGTAATGTATTTGAAAAAATCAAGGCTTTAGGCCTACTTATGTTGAGCTTGAGACAAGATTTTCGCGTAAGGTGACTACTTGAAAAAAGTATTCCGGCGGTTGAAAAAAAATTCAGATGTGAGAATTACTGGATTTCGATTAGTAAAGCCCACGTAATATAGCCTAATTAGAGAGTCCTCTTTCAAGATATATTAGTCCCACATGTAGTAGCAAAAATGTACAATGAAGATAATGTCGATATAAAAATCGAGGGAAGAAGCAGTTGAAAGCATACCTTTCTCGGCCTTTTGGCTAAGATCAAGTGTAGTATCTATTCTTATCAGTTTAATATTTGATACGTGGCTCAATGAGCTACATGATATTAAATTAATTTCTTGAGGGGGAAGATTCAAACGATAGCTTGCTGCCAGGATCTTTGAGCGTCGCTTCTATATTGCACTACAGTAGAAGCCTGGCGCACCCCACAGCCAAAATAATTGTCAAATCTAGTTATGATTTTGTTAATTACATGTCTTTCTGATTTGTTTGTCATTTATGCAAATGTTTTTCTGATTTGGTTTTAGACCAGTTTGCGAGAAAGTTATAGTAGAAATTATCTATTTATCACAGGGTTGATCTCTTCTTAAGGAGAAAGTTGCTAAATAAGGAGGAAGGGGTGGAAAGATTATATTTAAAAATAATCGCCTGATTAAATACTATCTTTGTCTGATTCAGATTTTGAGATTATAAACTAGTAAAATCTTAATTTCTAACTAGGACTATGTGTGGAGCAGAGAGTCACAATAGCAGATGTTTGTTGCTTAACTTCAAACATATCTCAGATTGTGGATGTCTTAATTCCATAGTTTCATCAGATATTCCATAGCTTCATCAAATATTTTGCAATTAGGTTTTCCTCTCAATTCAAAAACTAATCTGGATGAAAAAGTGTCATGTATTTTCTTAAAACCCATGGGATGCTTTCCTTTTTGTAATAGGGGGTGATACTCATAGATAGGCATACTGATATTCCATTCTTCATGAGGTAGACCATCCCAAATTCTATAGATAGCAAGAATATAAAAGAGGTAGGAAGACATATAAAAACTAGAAATCAAGGCTAGTTGAGATAAACCCTCATGCAGCTACTCAGCTATAATTTCTACCCAGTCGACATCATTTCCAGCATCTAAGATAGCCTGTATAAAAATGTACATCCAGTCTTCCTAGTTTGTGTCTATAGGATTACCTTTAACCCTATTAAGCATTACCATTATGTCCCTAACCTCCCTGAACAGGTGATCTTTTCTAAGTGGTCTAGGCAAATGGGAACCCCCTTTTTTTGCGTTTATCAACCAATCTCTTGTTATGTTATTCCTATACTCCTTCTTGTTCTTCCCAGAATCTGCTATAGCTTATTGATACTCCAGTCTCCATAAATTTCCATTGGTGGGATTCTAAGAGCGGCCATTATTACTATTCTATCAACATTTACTAGAACCTCACCACTCTCTATTTTAATGCACCTCTCAGCCTTGCAGTACTGGTTATGACATTCTATTACTAGCTCCGGGCATGGAATTACATCAGGAAAACCTGTGGCCTCTAATAAACCACTTTCTACAATCCTAATAGACATAGCTTCATCAACTATTTTCCTCAACCTTGAAACAATTTCTCCAATATCATCATCTATAATGGTTGTATCTTTCATCTCAGACAAACAACAACTAACAGGAGAGAATCTATTTTCTTTCATGAATTTCACTTTAGAAGAAGTCATACTGAAATATAACCTTGCAAAATTCTAGGAAGATAGCTCTTTATAAATGTAGAAGCTCAAATGAAGTACAAGGCCAAGGTTGTTGAAAACTCACCGTTCTCCTGCCTTTCGAGAATGTTACCTTCGCAGCTCCCAAAATGCCTCCGGAAAACAACATAGAAGAATAAGGAAATGTAAAGAGTGGGAAGAGTAAATACCCACTTGTTTCAAATCCCATCACTTCATGATAACTTCCATGAATTCAATTTTGCGCCGCAATAAATGATAAAAACTTGTTTCACACACTTCCTTTTTGGTAAATAAATCCATGAATTGCGGCGGTGCCATTTTTCAGTCACATCAATCATTTCACTATCAGCCGATAAAGATTTGGCTCGCAGCTCATATTCGAGTATTATTACACCCCGAAAATCAAACCTTGAACCATGAAGAATGGGTTCAAAGTACATGATTGATGATGTTTTTATTACATATGCACATAAGACAACCGCGGTGGACCCTAATAACTTCTTGAAACTAACATCGGGAAAAAGAGAAAAATAATTGAGAACTTGATTCGGGAGACTTTTTAATGCAACATTGTAGAAGTGCACATTCTATCGTGAACTTTGAACTGAAAAATGGAGGTTCAAAATTCAAAATCAAACTCAACATTTTCCTAAGACACATGACCACAACAAGAAAAGGACTCTATGAAGGATGCAACATAGACGCAAGGCTTTTGGAGAATAATATGTTGAACTTTGAACCTTGAACCATGAAGAACGAGTTCAAAGTTCAATATTCAATTTGCAACTTACACTTTGACACAGCTTGAAAAATTGCTGCATATAAAAAGCGTAAAAATTTATTTGACGGGCAACAGGTGTAAAAGTCTTAAAGGTCACAAGGATGAAGATGGTAGAGTCTTTATTTCAAAATAGAGGGGTTTCACTATAAAAACATCAGAAATATGAAGGACATTGTCATAAGAGAAGTGCTTCACAAATGCAAGAAAATATTGTGATATCAACAATAATGAATAAGAAAGCAGTGAATGAGAAGCATTGAGTGATGTGATAAGATCTTAGAAAAGTCAATATCTGATGCAAAAGTAGTGCTATATGCTGTTGTTGTTGTGCTTCTGGGTAAGATTGTGTGATTTTTTTTTGACATCAACGTTTTAGATCATACTCCATGATCTATCATATTAAAATCTCTCATTTTGATGATAGATCATGGAGTATGATCTGAAACGTTGATGTCAAAATTTTTTTTCACACAATCTTACCCAGAAGCACAACAACAACAATTCATAGATTGTGGAAATTTGCTATCTTTAGTGTTATACACTGTTGCATTATATCAGAGGGATGAACACAGTGACAACAATGTGTCAAAGCATAGTGATTGATTATTATTATTAATGACTCCTCTTCAAGGAAATAATGGAGTGGCAAAGAATATCATGGAGATCTCAAAAGTCTGAAAAGTGTAAAAGGGGATAGACAAAGGCTGTAGAGAGTCATAAATCAGAGCAATGGGGCATGAGAAACAGTGCCAAATGATGTGGGAAGACAATGGTTGCTGTTATGGGAGGTTTAAAAGATAAACTAAACTAATGCCAAATAGTGATAAGTATGTAAAAACACATTGTTAGGCCACTGCTCAAGATAAGAGAAGAGTTCAAAGCCATGAAAGAGTAGTGATCTTCTTTGTCACAATGAAGACAAGGATTATCATGAGTGAAATAGTGATATACAAGGAATGCATCAGTAAGTCATGGTTAGAAGGATAGTGGGAGCAAGGTAATATCAGTCAAAGAAGGTATTGGAAAGAATGGTGATGTAAGAGAGACTAACGAGGTCATTGTCAGATTCAAAAGGTTATCTCCATTTATGATCAGATTAAGGAAGAGACACCATTGGCATTGAAGAAGATCGGAAGTAGTCATGAGAAGACTAGTGATTTAAAAGAAGTATAAAGAGTTTAGTAGATAGTAATATACAATGCCAAAGGTCACTACTAAGACAATAGGAAAATAGAACACTTCTTTCTCAGGAGAATTCTATATTTCTGTATAAGTCCTTTCTAGATTTTGTTCATCAATATTTCACTATGAGTTGGTGAAGCTAGACAAAAACACGGTATTTGAATTGGGGCATTTTTTGTATACCTCAATTTTGCATTAAAGTTTGTTTTCAGGCATGGGGTGAGGAATGTTTCAAGTTACAACTGCCTGAAAATTGCTTTTCCCTGCAATTATCTAGCAACATAGCTATTTTAGAATGAAATAAAACACACCAAAAAAATTATCCAGTCGCATAAAGACTCTAAGAAATAAAGCTCACTAAACCCATGGCAAGTGACTTACCTCAAGATTCTGCACAAATTGTCTCATTGTGTCAACTATGAGGAAAAAAGGGGCAGAATTTGCAGGAAAGAATTACAAACCCTACCACAACAGATTTTTGTTTTTTTAAATGAGGCAAACCCAAACCAATCTCCCAACATATGTTGCTTGAATCCTTTCATAGTAAAGGAAAAGTGGATCTGAAAAAATTGGGGCTTTAGGCCTACTTATGTTGAGCTTGAGACAAGATTTTCACATATGGTGACTACTTGAAAAAAGTATTCTGGTGCTCGAAATAAATTTTAGATGTGAGAATTACTGGATTCCAATTGGTAAAGCCCACACAATATAGCCTAATTACAAAGCCCTCTTTTGAGATATATTAGTCCCACATGTAGCAGCAAAAATGTACAACGAAGATAATGTCAGTATAAAAAAGGAGGGAAGAGTCAGATCGAAGCATACCTTTCTCGGCCTTTTGGCTAAGATCAAGTGTAGTATTTGTTCTTATTAGTTTAATATCTGATACGTGGCTCAATGAGCCACATGATATTAAATTAATTTCTTGAGGGGGAAGATTCAAATGGTAGCTTGCTGCCAAGATCTTCGAGCGTTGCTTCTGTATTGCACTACAGTAGAAGCCTGATGCACCCCACACCCAAAGCAATTGTCAAATTTAAGTTATGATTTTCTTAATTACATGTCTTTCTGATTTGTTTGTCAATTATGCAAATGTTTTTCTGATTTTTTTGTCAAGTATGATTGCTTGATTATACTGCTTTCTCTTATTAAGATTTTGAGATTATAAACTAGTAAAATCTCAATTCTCTGATTCAGATTTTGAGCAATTTCTAACATTTTTAGACATATATAAACATGTATTTTGTTGGCATTAAGCATGATTGTCATTAGTGACAACACTTATTCTAAACAGTGCATACCGAGCAGATCAGTGCATACCGAGCAGATCAGTGCATACCGAGAAGAATAGTACATACCGAGCAGAACAGAGCATACCAAGCAGAACAGTACATACCGAGTAGAACAGTGTTTACCGAGTGCTGCACGGTTAAACAGGAAATTTAGTTTCTACCGAGTCTCCAGTGTTTATCGAGTTCAAAACTACGACCGAGTGGTTAGTATGGACTGTGTTTCCACTTCTACCGAGTGCATGATGATGCCGAGTAACGCAGTGGACGCCGAGGATCAGAAAATCACCGAGTTAGTTTGTAGTAACCGTGTAACTATATTTGGGCCAACTCAGTAATATTTGTGTTTACTTGTTTAAGAGCCGACTTTGTAATTGTTTTGGAATTGACTTAGATTGATATATAAACAATGTTTTATGTCATATCCAAGTATGATAAGAAATAGAGAAGTATGAAAAAGAGAGAAAGGCAGAGATAAGCGAATTACAAAGGGCTACAGCAGTATAAGAAGCAGAAAAGATCTATCTATCACAAAAGGTGATTAGTACATCAGAGAATCTCAATCAGCAAGTACAGTTGCATGTAAGAGATCTACTATTTCATCCTAACAGGTGAATCAGCTTGAAATCCTTTAACCGGGTAGACTTAATAGTCTTTGTAAAAATCTCTTAACCGAGTGCATACTTCATTGTATGTTTGTAAAACCTCTAACAAGGTGGACCTAGCAGTCCTTATTGCTCCTAACAGGGTAGATCATCAGAAGTGATCATTGTAAGCCTTACCTGGAAAACTTTATACTACAGTATTGAAGTTTTGTGGGTATCATACCCACCCTAGTTTTACTTTCTACTTGGAAGGTTTCTGGGTCACCAAATCTCTGTGTTCTAAGTGTTATGAATGTTTTATTCTTTCTGTTACTCATGCATGCAGTCAGATTATCAATCTAATATTATTAAGATCTGAATTTGTTAAAAGTTTTGAAGTTACTGATTCACCCCTCCCCTCTCAGTAACCTAGATAGTCTTGAATATTTCCAACAGTATTTATGTATGTATATATATCTATATATTTCTACATACATACACACACACACACACACACACACACACACACACACATATATATATTGTATTATCCTAAAAATTTAGCACTCATTCATTTGGAAGTTCTAGGACCCTTTTGGGCCCCATTTTAGTGATCTCCTAGATCTAAATGTGTTCATGCTTGATTTATTGCTTCTATCTCCTTACTCCTCTAATCTCTCCACATTTCGGGAATCGCAAAGACCATTGTCAAATGTGTCTCTTTGGGATTAGGCCAACTATTCCTGGGGGTAGTTTTTCAATGGGCTCCCAGCCCAATATGAGGATATTTCTTTTCTTGCATTTGGTTGTTGTCGGCTTGTCAATTTTGGATCCCGAATCGACTATTAAAGGGCATGAAAGATTTTTATTTTGACATACATCATGATCTAAGACATCTATCTCATGTTCAAGCAATCTATGTGCAAGCAATTATAGGTGATTTCAAGTGCTCTTTTGGATTCAAGATTTGAAGACAAGACTTCCAACTCAAGATCTTCAAGTTTCCCTTTATTCAAAGACAATCTTCTCTTATTGATGCAAGTTTCTCTCTTCCACCGTGGCCAAGTAGAGGAATTCACAAGAAAGCAAGAATATCCACATGTAGTTCCTTCTTCCTCCTCTCCACCATTGAAGTAATCAAACATACCTACATCCAAGATCTAAGGATTCAAAAAATGCATGTCAATTGTATTTGAGAGGACATCCTTGATTCTACAAAACATTTTAAGCATACATCTTCAAGGGTTTATCCGATCTGCATCCATTCGTGAGGGTTTGACAAGCAAGGTGAATACTTATATTTGTGTTGTTTTACATGCATCACTTATTCCTTTTCAAGGTTTATTCCTATACAAGGGCTTGACCAAGGCAAGCCCCTTTCCAAACAATTTTCCCATTTTTCTTGTATGCAAGAACAAGTGTGTAGTTGCTTTGACATGTTGTTTAATTCCTTGTGTTTGGTTTTGAGAGCCATTGTGTGGTTGTTGTTGCATACTTGATGATGTTATATTGATTTGATTACGAGATCATGTTACTAATAATGTTACGATGTTGAGCTCATTCAAGGAATATTTATATGCTCATTGTTGCATTAAGTAATATATATTTAAATACATTTAATTAGATGATATTATTATTAATATGCTTTAAATGATAATTAAATGTGAAAGGGATGATATCGTATCCTTCAATTATAGGAGATTGCGTCAATGTTAAAATTAAATTTCAATGGTTTCAGTTGCTTTGAGTGCTTCACCTCAGTAAGCATCACCTAGATATAATGAGTACTAAGTGTTTCATTCATTCTCATGATGGGTTCATGTGAACCACTACTCATGAAACATGGGTCAATGAGTTGACTAAAAAAAACTTCACAGTTGAATCCTGATAGAAATATCACAATGAATTAAATGATATTTTATTATTGTTCATGAAGTTCAATAGTATATTAAAAAAATTTCCCATTCTTTAGCCCCTCTGACAAAGAGCAATGCGACAAAGAGGAAGATGACAAAAATGGAATAACAACGTCCTAGACATAATGACATAACCTAATATTGAGGATGCATTCTTTGGAATTGTGCTTCTCTGCCTACTCCTTATTCTTTCCTATTTTGACCATCCTGTGTTTGAGTGCAATTGGTATCTCCTTAGTTGTCAAACTACACAACTCCAAGTTGCACAATTCACAATAATTGAAATGATACAATAACATAACAATGTTATAAGAAGAGAGTGCACAAAATTGAAAATACTATACAAGACAATTAAAATTCTCATCCTTGTTGCCTTTTTATAGCAAAATTTTGTGACCGATCATCCCTCGTAACAAACCAAGTCATATTGAAAAAAAATAATGATTACATATCGTAAAATGTTTATAATATGGTCGTCTCAATTTCTTAAGAGTGTAAATGATAGAAATCGTACTTAAAAATGTAGTACCATGTCAATCAACATTAGTAATGTCCAAAATGGAGGCATCCTTTAAGAAATTGAAATACATGCAAGCGCTTCAAAGAGACAATAAAAAATGGACTTTAGTGATGTATAATCAATGCTAGTAATGATAAATGTGATTTGTTAATCGAGGAGTGAGACCAATCAAAGTTTAGGAAGGAAATCATTTTTTGGTAGCAACTTGAGTAGTATCATTCATCATAAAAATGGTGGAAGTACATTTCCACACTTTCTATCACATAAGTTCTTATTGATAAATCTTATTTTGTAACTCCTAGAAAAGATTGCTTGTCAAACAATGCTAACTCCATAAACTCGAATAGTTAGAATATTACTACTTTTTTATAATATAATATAAGACATAATATAATTAATTTTTATTTAATTAAATATAATTGAATTTAGATATAAAATTAATTAATATTTTTTAAATTAATTTAATTTTTTTTTTATGTAACCTTCACACATTCCATTTCTCCTTATGAAACCTTAGCTTTATGTTTCATATTTCTCCTCCTACCAACATAGTCTCCAAATACCTCAAATATTTAACTAAATAATTTTCTTGCATAGCAATAGAAAAAGACAATATCCTCTCATTTATATTTTATCCAACTTCAAATTTTCACTCCTATTCTATTCTTATGCATTACTTTTCCCTTCTCAAATGTTCAATTAATATACTTAACGTTGAATATTTTATAAAATTAAAAATATTTTTTATAAATATATTTTATGAAGATTTTGTTATACAATTTAAATGTTTAATCACTTTTTTGCATATAGAATATTGAAAATTATATACTGACTCTATTAATATATGTATAGTGCATACTTCGTATTATATATTTTACTCTTTTGTTTTGTGTTTCAAAGATTATGACCATCAAAAATATTTGTGCCTTTAAAAACTTGGCTTGGTGTGTGGAAGTTAGTAAAATATAATTTCCTCTTTTTAAGGTTTTAATATCTTATGTTTCATTTTTAAAATTTTTTTATTTGTATTAAATGAATATAAATTACAAAGAGTTTATAGTTAAACTATAAGAAATAGTCAACAATTAGAGAATGGTATAGCAAAGCATCAACTACATATTGAATAAGAAAGCAATAAAAAATGTACCAATAAAGATAATAAAAACTATGGAACATAGCATGTATAGAATGTTTGAGAAAGCTGAACAAAATGGACTAGCAATGATTTCAATCAGAAAATGACCTTAGCAGAAAAAAGACTAGGAAGAGCAACAATCGATCTAGAAATAAAGACCTTAAGTCTTGTGTCATGACAAATCTTCATTTTGTTGAGCAATAGCTTAACATGTAATTTGATTTGTTAAATTCAAGAGTAACTATTTAAGATCTTCTCAACCTCATCTTGTAGTTGAGAAAATAGTGAAGTTGGATAATAAAAAATGTTAGAGTAGAGCCCAAAGAATCTATTTTCTCACCTTAGATTATTGAAAACAACTTTACACTTGTAACTCAAAAAATAATATAAAATATCTGATTCCATCAACAACAATAATAGCATGTAACCCAAACCCAATAAGGACTTCTTTTAAATTTATTTTTTGTTAAAAAATAGCTGGCAAGTCATTATAAACAAATTGGTAGCCCCAAAAGATATGTCTTATATTTTATTGCCTTTGACTAAAAGGACAATTAATTGGTTGGACCATATGTGTTTTAGCCTATTTGCAATGTAAAATCTTTCAAGCAATTAATTGAGCATCTAAATTAGCTTTACATTTCCATATTTGAGCATATAGTTTTGACCAATCTTTTTTAATTGAACCTTCAATTTCATTTGAAGTTCAATTGAGAATTTGAGGCCTTAAGGACTATTGAGAAAAATGTCTCAACCTTGTTATTTTTATATTTGAATTAAATTATTGATTGACAAATTGTAATTATCTTTTAGTTGTCATAGAAGTTTCAAAATGTAATTGTGACAACTTGTAAGATGTTTTTTAATTGTCAAAATAGTAAAAGCATGAAAAGGGGAAAGATAAATGAAATCATGGATAAGATAAGGGAGATCTTTCAAAAGGTGGATAAGATCACAAGTTGAAAGATGAAGGTTTCTATTTTCTTTGATTTATGCCTAAATGATTTTAAAAACCATTTGTGTTTTTTGATTTAGCTCTTGCCTATGTATTAAGTGCTTGCGTTGAAGCATATGAAGGTAATTCATAGATAGTTGAAGCCATGAAGTGTTGGAGTAATTGAGAGAGAGAGAGAGAGAGAGAGAGAGAGAGAGAGAGAGAGAGAGAGAGAGAGAGAGAGAGAGAGAGAGAGAGAGAGAGAGAGAGAGAGAGAGAGAGAGAGAGAGAGAGAGAGAGAGATGTAACTAAGTTTGAGGATTAATACAAGTCTTAAGATCTCTTTGGGTGTGGTGTTTTTTCTGAAAAGAGTTCCTCCACATCATTTCTAAAGTTATTGTTTGCACTTTTTTTTTAATCCATTTCCATCAGTAATTATTTATCTATTTATTTGGCTACAATAATTATTAGCATATTTTTGTTGTATATTTTTTTCCCTAATTTTCAACATTTGATATCAGAGCCAAGTTGGCCTAATTTGAGAAGGAGATTCCTTTCTTGGAGTTTTCTATTTGGTGTTCTAAAATACATAGACTTAACAAATGATTATGACAAAAGAAAGTATTATGAACTTTGGATTTGGTGCTCTAAAATAAATATATAGTTAACAAATGATTATAGTCATGATTAATGTTTAATATTTCTTTATGATTTCAATTATGTCAATAGTGTTGAATTAATGTTGTTTTAGTAGCAATGTTGAGGCAACCCTAGAGAACATAGGTTAGGATATGGTATTGTAATTCTGGCATGTTTAAATGGGTTGATAATTTTAATGTTAACTATTAAATTAATTGCTTCCACATTCGTTAATTTGTTCATGAAATAAAAAATTCCAAAATAATGGTGTTGTTGTTCTCTCCCATAGTTAAGGTTCTTTCATAGGATTGGAGATGACATGTCGATGCTAAAAAATGGAGCATTTATGATCGGTGGAGGACACATGGGAGTTATGTGGATTTAGAACCTGGACTGCTGCTGAAATCTTTTCCTAAAATGAATCTTGGTGGAGGCTTTGTTTGAAAATCTAATGCCCACATTCTTGTTACACATCGAAGGGATTCTTGGAATCAATCATAGCGAGTGAAGAAGGGTTTTGAAATCCATGTTAATGGCGATCCTTTTTCGCAGGATTGTAGGGCTTCAACGGGTACTGCACAAACCCAATCACCTCCATAATCATGGTCGACTAGGGTTTCACCTTTGCCTATGAAACCCTTTTTGTCTCCTCTCAAATTGGATTTGGGTGAGGAGATCTCACTCAAGGTCGCTGAAAATGAAACCTTCTTTACCAAGCAAGGTCTGATCAACATATTCAATGGTTTTTGGTCAAATTTGTCTCAACTTCATCAGTGGATTTCTACCACTTGGGGACTCATTTTAAAGGACAACATTAAAATTTTCCCATGTGCTAGGGGTTTATTTGTGGTGACTTTTGACAACATTAAATATTGGCGAACAATTTTGTGATTATTAGTGGGACTTTGAGGAGCATTTGTTAATGTTGAAACCTTGGCATCCATATTTTGATCCAAGTTCCAAATCTTTCTCCACAATCCTGATTTGGATAAGAATCTCAAATTTACCATTAAATTTTTTGTTTGACTCTTTGTTTGAGGTGATTCATAACTCTTTGGGGAAATTTCTAGGTGTTGATGAGGGGTCTTCAATGAACCTACATACAAAATATGCAAATATATTGGTTGATATGGACATCACAAAATATTTACCTGCTGAGCTCTGCCTTCAAACTTCTGGAAAATATCAGAACCAAATAATAGATTATGAAGGAATTCCTTTTCATTGTCGCAGGTGTTTTATTGTTGGTCATTTGGCTCCTGAATGCCCCAAACAAAAGAGAGATGACTAGGATACTTGGTGGAAAGATGCTTCTCCTCACCACTATTTTTTGAGTAAGGAGGAGGTAAGAAGGAAAGGCTATGGTAAAAAATTCTATTGCTGATTTGGAAAAGAGCGACATTATTTCTCAATATCCCTCCAATGCTAGGGATGAGCACTCGTCCACACTTTTGGCTCATGTCACTAGTTCTAAAGCTAGGTCATTTGTGCCAGAAGAGGATTAGATCAGAGCTTATTAGTCTGTTACCATAGGTTTTTATGGGAAAGATGGGAGGGTTCCAATGAACTCCCCCATAAACAAAAGATTTATATTAATACTATAATTAAGATTGATATGGATTCAGAAGAGCAATTGGAAAACTCCATAATAGATGCAGACATGGACATGGGAGAACCATCTAAGGAAGCAAAGGAGAGCCAAAGTCTTGGGGATTTTGAAGACAACTGGACAACAATCCAAAGGAAAAAGAAGAAAAATAAACTTAGGTTTAACATGCTTCTTCATTCTCATTCAAAGAACGGAGCTAAATCTCTAAACTAATTGTTCTTTGTTACCCCACCACTCCCCCTTTTTTTTCTCTTTTGTAAGATTGGGTTCTGGATCTGGTTTTATAGAGGTGATTTGGGTGTTTGATTTGGGGATGAGGCCCCTTTGTGTGGCCTCACCTGGTAAAGGCAAGGCTATATTTCCTATTGAATAATATAAAGGGTGTTGGCCCAACCCAACTTTTAAATTATCAAAAATTAAAAAAAATTGTTCATGAAATCATTGATTATACTTTGTTATGTACTTTTGATTTAAAAAAATTGCAACATCATTAAGTCTTAGTTTAGATGTTGTCCTCATAGATTCTGAAATAGACGTTACAATATGCCTATGCCTCTTGTGAACATAATGAAATTCCTAAAGTAATATGTATAGTGTAAACCAATATCTGATCCATCAAGTGAAAACACTAACTAACCTTGCACTACAACAGAAGCTTGGCGCACCCCACACCCAAAGTAATTGTCAAATTAAATAATGACTTTATTGATAAATCAAATATTTTTTTGATTGTGTTCATAAGATTGTAAAATTACGGTAGAGGTTTTTTGTTATTTGTTATTATGTTTATTGCAAGGTAGATCACTTATTGAAGGGAAAAGTTGCTGGATGCAGATGAAGGTGCACAAAGAAACTTTGGAATGAAAATTTCAGCCATGTCTCAAAACAATGTAGTTGAATCCTTTGAAATCTGGGAAAATATAAATGTCATCGTAAACGATTTAAAGTTGGTTTAGATTACCTTTTTAAGTTGTTTGACTGATTTCTAGCTCTGCACAAAGAAATTTGTATATCTCAAAATTTTCTTATATTTTTTCTAATGCAATTGCAAAGAGGCATCTTATATATGTTTCTTTACAAAAATAATTTTACATGAAATTAGGGTACGCTTTAGCTATAATAAACTTGTTTAAAAAAAGAATTTGGGGAAAGAACCATTTGAGTAAGGTTGGGTGCAATAGGCACAATCGTGAATCACACATTATCTAAATTTAATTTATGAAAATCTAAGAATGAATGGTTTATTCATTGAACATCTCTCAAATATTATATATAAGAAGTGTTTCTATAATATTACTTTCATACTACAAATGGACATATACAATATGCCAACACCACTTTTATAAGTTCTCCTTTTGTTCTCATCTTGATAACCAAATTCCCTCAGATACATTAAATATTTCACATGAATGATATTATTTCCCAACCCCAGATAATATCCTTCATCTCTTTCCAAGATAGATTTTTTGTACCTACGAATTCTCACTCCAATTGTAGCATGAGATGATTTTTTCCCTTTTCAAAAGCTTGGCCCATATATTTGAGCCTTAATATTTAATACAAAAATTACAAAAGGATAAATATTTTGAAATAATTTTTTCCATGCATTTTGTCAAACATTTTTTTGTGTATCACGTATGGTTTCTCTAGGAAAATCTCATTCACATAATAGAATGGACTTCCTGTACACATTTTTCCATTTGCCAAAATATTTCCACTCCAAATATTGATTTCACCTTGCAAACTTTGAGACATTTAATACAATAGTTTGCATTCATCCATTTTGTGCTTGCTTCCACATTTTCATTTCCACTATATTTAAAATCATTTCGTTTTCATCTCACAATTTTCTCCTTTTGTTGATACAATTGTTACCCATGTAGTCTTGTCAAAGTTGATTGTATACAATGTAATATTTTTCTCTAGTTTGGGTTCCATTTTGAGCCATTTTTTGGTTATGTTTGCATTATTAATTTGAGTCTTAAAATTTTGAGTCGAGGTTTAATGGCATCTTTTAATGTTAAAGGTCTTGGTTTTTATTAATCTTAAGTGTCAAATAAGTCAAAAGGATTTTTGTGGTCTTTTTCCTTCCTTATTTTATTTTGATGAAGTTAAGTCATGAAAGGTCACACATTATTCTTCTTGGAGGGAACTTGAAGTTTCACTTTGTCAAAGTGTCTAAAACTAGCAAATATATAACCTATATATAAAATATGTAATGCCCCACTAGGGAACCTAGAAGAAATTAACTTAAAACATGTTACTAAGTTTACATAATAATTTTTTTCTTAAGAGTTTACAAACAATATTGAATAACAAAGCGGAAGTAATACACAAAGCCCATATATACTCATATACACAACCTCTGGTAACAATCCTAAAAGAATGATGTAAAAAGATTCCCTCTTAACCCATAATTATAGAAGGAAAAATAATCATAAGAATTTAATTATAATAAACTAATTTGTAAAACACCATTACACAAATTAATTTATTAAAATAATCACTAACAAAACTATAATTACATTCTTAGATTTAATTCCAATAATAAGGAAATCAATTTATAATGTTAATAAAAATAAATTGATTCCAAGGCTTATAATTACTAAAACAATATAATTTCATAATAAAATTCTCGAATTAGGAAACAAATTTCCTTAACTATTAATCAATAAAATTTATTAATTCATAACTGACTTTATCTTCTATACTAGTTAATTAGAAAAAAATTCAACTAATATAGTTCCCTAATTAAATAAGATTAAATGCCAAATAATCCTATTTACAAAATATTCAATAAAGAAAGTATATATATATATTTTAATTGTTTTATGTTATAAGAGAAGGATGAATAGAACATTATGATTATAATTATATTCATGTACATACATCTCATATATATATTATTAAATTTACCAGCGAGAAAACTAATAATTGGCTACTATTAGGAAGCAAATTTTTTTTTTGACAATTTGATTTGATACAAACCCTAAGGTTTTCTACCACAAAATTTATCAAATCCTAACTGATTTTAAACAAGATTTAATTATGGTATTTCGTAACATACCAAGTATTAATAAAATAAGATCTAAAAAGCTTAATAACCATAAATCCAAGAATGACAAGAAAATCAACAAAATATATCAACCAGATCTAATAGGCATGAAGAAAACAAACTTTCTGAAATAAAAAAATTTAACCTACGAGGGTTTTCAAATCCTACCTCAAGCTGTCAATTGAAAGAAACCATGAAGAAGATAAGAAAAACCTTGAAAAATTCCCAAGCTTTCACAAAAATCCTTCAATTCAATCCTTCTGTCCAAAACATGTGAATTTGTGTGTGTAGAATAATGGTCAAATCCTCCTCATAAAGAAAAAAGAGCTTAGAATTCGAACTCAACCATGCAAAACCCAGAACTCAACTCAACTCCACAAATCTTGTTAACATCAATCTCTCTTTTGCATGATTTATTCAATTTTCTAATTAATAACTCAATGCACTTTTGTATTTCTTATTTATATCAATTCACTTGATTCCTAACATTTACTTTATTCCTTTATTTATTTTAATTGATTGTGTAACTTAACTACATATCAATTTTAACTAAAAGATTATTATTTTAATCATTTTATTATTGTTTATCCAATTTACCATAAATTTGAATTTAATAATGATTTAAATCTTTAAATCCCACCATTAGACTTTTAATTAAGGCTTTTTAATTAATAAATATATTTAATTAATTTTCATTAATTAAATACCCTCACATTTAATTTCCTATATTTATTAAGATTTAATTATTTAAACTACATAATTAATCTTAGTAATTCATTTAATCATTTCACAACAATCACACCAACCAGCCAAAGATCATTAGAAAAAAACCAACTGAACCTAATAAAATGATAATCATGCTCAAGGGAAAGGCTTATGAATTCACGTCACCTGGATGAATTTGGCAAAGTAAATATCATAAACTTGTCCACTATTTCAGGGCAATAAAATGGCTTAGGTTGGGATTCATACCTGAATGTTATCTCCCCTCTCTTACCATTAAAACATTGTGATAGGGCACACTCATCCTAAAAATTTAGGGAAGTCGATGTTCGGTACCTACAAACCAAAATAGAAGACAAGCAACATATGCACACACACACACACACACACACACACACACACACACACACACACACACACACAACAACAACAACAACAACAATAACAACAAGCAATGGCGGGGATTGATACATCATGTGGATCCCACAAGCAGGTAACTACGACTCTGTCCCTCAACCACATCAAACATGTCAAATAGAAAAGTAAAACATACATAATATTCATACACATGAAAATATGGGTTGAGTAAAACTATGAATACAATCAACATTTAAACATATAAATAATCATTATCAAAGTAACTAACATCATCTAACTATAAACATATGATATCTCATAACTATCTAATATCAAATCACCATGTAATGTCATACATCCAAAAATACATTAATAAAGCTAAAACAACCAATGCATACATGAAAGTGGCCTAAAAGAGTTTGGCATTATAAAACTAAAAAAGAAAACTATGGGTGGGCACTACATCCACCTGCCCTAAAATTAGGCTTATTCCTGGAAGCCTACAAACAAATAGGGATATAAATCCTGTAATCTCACTGCATCCTCCCACATCACTGATGACTCATTAGTAGGGTCCTATTGGACCCTTACCTGCTCGATGGTGTGATCCCTGAGGGTCAACTCTCATCACTGAAGTATGCGAACGGGATCCAAAGACAACTGTTTGTCCTCTACCTATAAAGCATTCCAGTCATGGACATGTGCAACATATGGAATATACTGTCTAAGTACCGAAACATGGAAAACATCATGAATGTGAAATAAGTTGTGTGACAAAGCAAGACGATAATAAATCGGTCCTATCCTCTCAAGAATATCAAATGGGCCAACGAAACAAGGTGCCAACTTCAGTCCCTTTCCATAACGGATCAGACTCTTCCATGGACACACTCTCAGAAACACCTGAACACCAACTACAAACTATCTATCCACTTTATGAACATCTGCATACTTCTTCTGCCTATCCTAAGTTGTGGTCACATGCTCACGGATGTGCTCCACTTGCTGCTCCATATCTCAAAGCATCTCACATAATAGAACATGATCCTCTAGCCTATCCCAACTCAAAGGTGTGTGATTAGGATGACCATACAAAGCTTGAAAATGAGACATACCAATTGAACTATGATAACCATTTTTGTAGGAAAACTCGACCAAATATAAATAGTCCTCCCAGTGAGTTTGTCTATCCATGACATACGTCCTCAACATATCCTCTAGCACCTGATTAACCTGCTCTATCAAGCCATCAGTCTCGAGGTGATATGCTAAACTAAAATTTAATTGTGCTCCAAGATCATGCTACAAAGAAGTAAAAAATGCAAAAGTGAATATCAGATCCCTATATGATATAATCCTATGGGAAATACCATGTAATCTCACAATATCCTACATAAAGACCCTAGCTACTGAAACTATTGTATAGGATGCTCTTATAGGAGAAAAGTGTGCCACTTTGGTCAATCGGTTAACAATGACCATGATGGTATCATGTCTGGAAGGAGTTATAGGAAAACCTACAATAAAATCCATTGAGATGATATCCCACTTCCATGATGGAACAAGATTAGGCTGTAAAAGTCCTGCTGGATCTTGGTGGTCTGTCTTAACCCTCTTACACTCCAGACATCTTACCACAAAATAAAAAATGTCACATTTCATACCAGACTAGTAATATAGTTGTCAAAGGTCTGCATGAATCTTCTTGACACTTGGATGTGCTGAGTAAGGTGCACGATGAGCCTCAAATAAAATCAAGGTACGAAGATCATCTTATGGAGGTATATATATTCAACTCATATAACGTAAAAGAGTATCTAACTCTAAAACATAACCTGAAAACCTTCCTTCTAAAGATCTCCCTGACTCAATCTCAACTCTCACTTCCTTGTACCAAGTATTTGTAGGAAGTGCCTAGAGTATACGACTCCGCAAATCTACACCAAGAGTCAAAGATGACATCTCATGCCTCTTGCGACTCAAGGTGTCAGCTACCACATTTTCCTTACCCTAGATGTACTTGAACTCAAATTCATACTCACAAAGAAACTCCATCCATCGCCTCTACCTAGCATTCAGATTAGGTTGGGTAAAGATATACTATACATTGTAGTGATCACTATGAAGCTCAAATTGATGTACCAATAGAAAATGTTTCCATCTAACTAATGCATGAACTACTACTACTAACTCAAGATCATGTGTAGGATAGTTCAACTCATGCTCCTTGAGTTTGTGATATTCATAAGCAATCACACGTCCTTCCTGTATAAGGACCCATCCTAGACCTTCCAAAGAAGCATCAACACACGCCATGAAATCACTCATTGGTTCATGTATTGATAGAACAACTGCACTATTCAGACACTTCTTGAGGTTCTAAAAATCCTCTTCACACTTCTTTGTCCAAACATACTTCTTCCCTTTCCTTTCAAGAGAAGTAATTTGATATGTAAATCTAGAGAAGTCCTTAACAAACCTGTCATAGTATCCTGCCAAGCCCATGAAACTACGAACTTCAGATACATTGGTGGGGGTTGGCCAATCTACTGTAGCCTGAATCTTGGAAGAATATACTAAAATATCCTCACCAGTGATTACATGCCCCAAGTACTAAACTTTAGACTGAAATAAGTCACATTTTACCGCATTGGCATACAACTGATTGTCATGAAGACACTGTAAAACTAGTCGCAGATGTTCCTCATGCTCTTTTATAGATTTAGAATATATCAATATATCATCCAAGAAGATGAGATAAAAATAATCAAGGTAAGAATGAAATACTCCATTCATTAGGAACATGAAAATAGATGACGCATTTGTCAAACCAAAAAGGACTACTGTGAACTCATAATGTCCATAGCGAGTGCAAAACATAGTTTTGTGAATATTTGCATCCTGGATGTGCAAATGATGGTATCCAAATTTAAGATCAATCTTTGAGAATACTTTGGCCCACTTTATCTAGTCAAAGAAATCATCAATCCTTGGAAAATGATACATGTTCTTGATTATTACCTTATTCAACTATCTATAGTCGATGCACAAGCATAAAGGTCTATCTTTCTTCTTAACAAAGAGTACAAGTTCTCCCCATGGGAAAACACTTGGCCGACTACTACCTTTACCAAAAGATCCTCTAATTGGAGCTTAAGCTCACTCAACTCTTGTGCGGTCATCTAGTAAGGAGCTCTAGATATAGGTTATGCTCCTGGAACAAGATCAATGCAAAAATATATGTCATGCTTTGGTGGAATACTCAAAATCTCACTAGGAAAGACATCAGTGAATTCTTGAAGAGTAAGATGATCAAGATTTTTTTTCCTTAGTTTCAACTTTATCTAGATCATTCATAGATACAACAAATACCTAACAACCCTTTCGTATGTTTCACTTGAGTTTCATAGCAAAATTCATATGAAGAGATATAGGACGTTGGATCCTTACTATCTCAAAATCCTTTCCAACATCATCCTTGCATTTGATTCTCTTTTGTCTACAATCAATGTTGGCCTCATGAGAACCTAGCCAATCCATCCCAAGGACAATATTGTATGATCCCAAAGGGATCACATGAAGGTCAACCAAGGTAATTAATTTACCCAAGTTCAACTCACATTTATGCACTAGAGAGTTTGTTGATATCATCTCCCCAGAGGTTGACTCTACTTTCCAACCAATGTCTTGCTTTACTGCCACTAGCTCACATTTCTCTACCACAAAAGGAGATATAAAAGAATCCGTAGCTCATGAATCAAATAAGATAGAAAGAGAAATACCTCTAGTAGCACCTACAATTTATACCTTAGTGCCTTGATGCTCTACTTGATGATGATCCATTGCTGCAAATACTTAGTGAGATCTTTTGGTATCCCCTACTGTAGGCTCAGAAGTTGCAAGTTTCTATTCTAAAAACTATGATGCATGCTGAGAAAAATTTATTGCAATATGACCATATTTTCCACATGAGAAACAACCATTTCCTCTACCATGAACTCTCCCAGTAGAGGGTGCACTAGATTGCTAAAAAATGCCCCTAATAGCAACTAAATGTGTGCTTTATGTAGGCTAACTGGGTTGGTTGCTCCTGTTGCATATAAAGTTATAGAAGTTCTTATATTGAAGACCACCACTCTATTCTAGAGGGTTCATTCCCTTCTGATGTTGATTACGAAAGTAGGGAGGAGGTATCCTGCAATTCATTTCACCTTGGGTTTGATTCCCTCCATAACATGAATGTAGGAACACCAGTCTGAATTCCTGCCTGTCCACCATGCCCTAAAGCCAATTTGCCTCTACCGAGGTAGCCTTAATAACTGCTTACTTGAAGTTCTTGGGTGCGAAAACCTTAACTCCTCCAATGATGCAACCATTAAGCCCCTTTATGAAGTGGTACAATATAAGTGGTGACTTATCACTAGATCTTGCATAAGGCTTGAGATCGAAGAAATGACACTCATAATTTTGGACAATCATAAATCATTACTACAAATTATGGAACTCATCTACGTGCTATTGTTGCCATTGATCAGATAAGAAACATTCTTGAAAGTTCTCAAGAAATAGCTCCCAAGTGACAGTCTCCATGGTAAGTTTCAGTTTCTTCTCCTCAATCTTCAACTAAGAAGCTACAAAACCTTCGAGGTGCATAACGATACATCTTGCCCTAATATTGGTATCAAATTATTGCATGGAAAAATATTGATCTAATGCAATAAGCTAAGTCTCTACCTCAAAACTAGTGCCAAGACCATTAAAAGGAGGAGGTCGTGATCTCATAAGCTCTCTCATCTGATTGGACTTTACAGATCCTTGACCGAGGGTAGTGTCCCTTCCTCTTTGACTCCTTAATCTTTGTCTCTCCTCATTATCAAAATGGTGTGATGCTTCCTATTCAGCCTTGTCTTGCACATGTAGATGTTCTAGAATAGTTGAGAGAATATACATAGCATTAGCTCTCCTAAATCATCATGATGTTCTCCACTATTCTCTTCCCCGATCTCCTCAACTCTATGACTCACAAGAGGGCTAGGAAGCTTGCTCCTTCCACATCCTCCACTACGATCTCTAGCAATAGAACTAGTCCAAGCGACCATCTTTCCTACAACATTCAAACAAGAAGAATGATATTCTAAATAAATAAGACGTGAAGTAATCATAAAGAAATAATCTAAAATACAAGAGTGTTATATGTCTAAGTTTTTGTTTCATGTTTTAACTACTAGACATTTAATAAGAATACAAAATTCCTAGAGTTCCCAATGTAGAAACTTGGCTCTGATACCAAGTGTAATGCCTCTCCAGGGAACCCAGGAGAAATTAACCTAAAATATGTTACTAAATTTACAAAATAATTTGTTCTTAAGAGTTTACAAACAATATTGAATAACAAAGCGGAAGTAAAATATAAAGTCCATATATACTCATATACACAATCTCAATTACAAACTACAAATCTCGAGGGTTGCTTGACGTAGAATTACGTAAATATAACTTAATCTATTAAGTATAATAATAATATAAATCTTCTACATAGTACATCATCTCAAGAAATAAACAAATGCATCT
This sequence comes from Chamaecyparis obtusa, assembly GCA_027943335.1. Classification (NCBI taxonomy): domain Eukaryota; kingdom Viridiplantae; phylum Streptophyta; class Pinopsida; order Cupressales; family Cupressaceae; genus Chamaecyparis; species Chamaecyparis obtusa. The sequence goes on along the minus strand of BSBK01001840.1, from coordinate 404,354 downwards.
AAACCATAAAGTATACATGATAACCCACATCTATTGCACCAATCGCAACATATGAAAATACAACTGAGTACTGTAATACCCCAAAATTGGAACCTTACAATTCTAATCAATTTTGGTGCATTCCTTCAAATTTCTACATCATTAAAGTCCTATTGTACTAGGCAATTCTGTCTCCTAATTGACTTTATTTGACTTGGTGTCAAATGCAAAAAACCCTAAATTTACATTAATCATACACTATATTTAATTCCTAAATATTCAACATTTATTGGCTAAATAATCTCTATGATTAATTAATTTAATTCTAAAGTCCCAGTTCTGTTAATTAAATTAATTCCACCCCCTTTAGCTAATACACATCAAAGGAATTAAATGTTATTTGGTTATTTAAATGGATTACTCTCTTTGGATTTAATAATTCAAATAATTTGAAAGGCCACCCATGTGGCAATAATTCATTTTCTTAATTAAACAATATCCTTCAAATTGTCTCACCTTCCTCCATGGAAATAAAGAGTCAGCCGTTTCTTTCCAAGAAACTCTTCATCCTTCTCCCGAGCCCTTCTATATTATGGACTCCTTTTTCCTCATTTGAGGAGACAATTTGGAGAGCACTAAAACTATAGCGAATTTTTGTCTCACTTTGATATTTCTTAAGCTACTTTCTCATTGCAATTTAGAGTAATTTTCATTTATTAGTATAATATTGCATACTCATTTTAATCTAGTTTGTTTACTATATGCTTAATTTTCATCTTTCATTTTCAAGCTTTAGATTAAATCTGCATCTTCATATTTCTTTCAAGTTTATAGTTTAATTTGCACAATCATTCTTAGTTTAATTGCAATTCAATCTTCTTATGCGTTTTAAAATCCTCCATTTTAGAATTGGCCTATGGTTGTTGGGCTCTCATTCTGAGAGTAAACTTAAACACCCCATCTAAATAGGAGGTGACAGGTTGATTCAATCGATATTGCGAAGTGAATAATTCATATTCATTGTCATAATTCACACATTTGAGCAATGACTATGTCATGTTTATGGCTGAATTAGAGGTCAACATTCATACAAAAACATTTTGGTGCCCACCGTGGGGCAGAAAATTGATTTTTGGCCTCATTGATCTTGAATTTTTTTTTGAAAATTCTGCACTCTATCGTACATTCATACTTCACTGTATACGAAATCTCACGCTAGTTTTCTGAGTGTGCTACATGAAGTTTTGCTTCTATTAGCACTTTCTCGTGTGAAAAATCATAATCTCATGCAGGTCCCTGCACTTTCTCACACACAGTGGTGTACTTCCTCATGCGAAGCTTGCCATCAGATTTTAAAATTTTTTACTTTCTGCAAAATTTTCCTACACTATTTTCTGACATTTATCATTTGCTGTTGTTTTTTATATCTCTATTTTTCTGACAGCATAATAGTGGGCTATAGGACGCTTGACCAAGACATAAAAAATTGCTAACGGTTTGCTTGCAGGATGATTGTTGAAGACTATTTTAAAACGTTGTGCTTGTTTACTATTTTTACTCACATAGTATAACTAGGGCCTTGTTAAATTTTCTTAAGGGTCTTGATAGAAGGCTAGGGTAATAGGCTCTTCATTACATGGAAGTCATGCCCATGGATGAATCTGAGACTCAAATCTTGCTAGCATGATAGATACCTGGGGAAGCAAGGAAAGGTAGTGAATCTTTAGCATGTCTACTTGTTAGGGGATTATGCTCTTCTCTCTTTGAGAGAACCAGAAACCCAAAAGCTTGTGGATTGGTTGAAGAGGAACTAGCTTGGTGATATACATGTCTTGTGTGTTTGGGTAAGGTGAATAGGTAGAGAAGTATGCTCTTCTCTCTTTGAGAGACTTAGAAAATCCGATCCTTGGATCCAAGCCAAACTCTGTGTCACCTTTAGAGGGCCTACCAGAAGTTGAACCTCCGGGAATGACCCAAGTGAGTACACACCTATATTTAGTGATTCCACCTCACTATAATAAAGAATGCTTTATTGAGTCTAAAGACTCCAAAACCATGTTAACTTATTTCTCTTGATTTCGACTATCATCTTGAGAAAGGTTCATCTGCTAGACTGAGTGATGCCACTCCTAGCCCTGCTTCCGGGGGTGTATGACTTTTGGGTGTCAGTGTGGCTATGAGGCCCTAGACCTGTATCAGGGGGCACCAAAGGTTAGTGTGAATGGAAGCCCACTAAACACTTTCTTAGTTAGTTGCCTACCTGGATCACCTCCGAAAGGAGACATAATATTTGCGCAGGGAGGGGGAAGAGTCTCTCCCCTAGATTCTCACCATAGGCATGCACCTAGACATTTGAAGGTGGTATATGACATTGGCCCTTGCTTCAAGGGTAACCTTTGAACATATACTATTGATTCCTTGGAAACACCAAAAATATAGGTGCCCTCTAGGGGGTGACACGGTTGTGTGAGGTGAACGTATGCACGTAAGTTGTGAGGCACAAATTTTGTCTTCTCTACCATTTTTTTGTAGGGATAACTATGTGATTGTTTCGAGTCTCAAACTATCCATCATGATTAAACAAGGACTCCCATGATTCTGTCAAGTTGCTTTGTCCTTGGTAGAACTGTTTGCGACTACTTCTTGTGTCACTATTGCTTGATCTAAAACTTCATGCTTGTAAACGATTGCTTGCAACATTCAAACTGAGATTGCTGATTCAAACTGTCCTGAAACTATCCAAGAACTGAAAATTTTGTCAGAGAATAGCCCACGTTGTGTCTCAAAATTTGAATTTATCTTGAAAATTGTGTTGATCTGTTGAAACCTGGTCTTTTCCCGTGTGAGATTTTAGAACCTGAGTATTTCCTCACATGAGACAACATTTTCTCGTGTGAAGTTTGACATTTTCTCATGCAAATCAGCATTTCCTTGCACGAACCTGTACCCTGATTTCCAAAACAACGAGCTATTTCCCATTGACTAGTGAATTTTTTGCCTGATCTGATTTTTGTTTGAGGTCTATTTTCCTGTTCTCCTATTGTTCACTGTCTAAAACTAAGTGTCTCAAGCTACGAATTGAATAATTACTACTTAAACTCATATTGTCACTTTGTTATTTGTCCTATCTTATTATGCTTTTGTACCTTGCGACGTGATAGTCACATCTCGGTTGTTCTAGCCATACTCTTGACGATTCGTGCCAGGTGTATTTCACATCTTTGCTGTTCTAGACTCTTATATCTCCTTTTTTGCTATCCTAGAGATAGAGTTCTACCATAATCCCAAGTCCTCTCTCATTGCATTTTTGTCTATGCATGTTACAAATAGAAGCAACAACACATTCCCCATTCGTGGTATCGAACAAGGTAGAGGTAGATCTTGTAATCAAGGAAGAGGTCATTCTAAACCTATTATCCAATTTGAGATTTGTGAGGGATCCTCAAGTTCCTCTTCATTGAGTACATTGAAAGACAACCCATCTCAATCCTCATCTCCAGTATTCCAGGAGTGTTATAATCCTTTGTTTCAAAGACAACCTGAATTATTGTTTTAAGAACAACATAACCCATTGTTCCAAGATCAACGAAACTTTGAAGGGTAACTTTATAGAATTAATCCTATTGACCCCCTTGAGCCTATCGACCCTTTTGATCCTATTAATGCACCAAAGGTTACCTTAGCCGTGCCCTTTCAACATTGTTCATATCATTTTACTGAGTCTGCACTCGTTGCACAATCCCACATTGACAAGATGGGAGACCCATTTCATTTTGATTTCCAACTAGGCCAATACAACAAAACTCATGAGCAATATCAAACAACCAGCATCCTGGTCAATCTCAAAATGATCAATGTTATGATCAATCCCAAAATGATTGGAATCAAGACCAATCTCAAAACAAATCTCAAGGCAATTGACAACCATATCACTATCACCCTCCTCCACATGACTAGAGTCAAGATCAAGTCCCGAGCATTTATGAGATCCTTGGTAATGACGATGAGATGATAACCTAGAATGACATAGATGCTACAAAATCCAACAAGCATCTTATTAAGATGATGGAGATCCTCCTTTTAGAAGAGAAGGAGAAATACTTTCTTGAGCTGGCCAAACAAGGGGCCAAATTACTTCCAGACTACCAAGTCAAAATGCTTGTGGCCAAAGAAGAAGAAACTGAGACCACAAAGTTGCAAAAGATGATTCGAGACATGCAAGACCAAACTATCCAACTTGTGAAGGATAAAGATAAACCCGTACAATAATTCACAATGGAAAGCATCTGTCCTTTCCCCTTCGATAAGAGTCTTCACATGCCACCTTTTCCCAAAGGTGTAGAGCTGCCTAAATATGAAAAATGCTTGGGTACTACTGATCCCCAGGATCACTTGAGGGAGTTCAACACTCTATCTATGAAATTTATACATGATCAAACTTATCTTATGCACCTCTTTCCTCATAGTTTGGGTGGGTCAGCTATGGAGTGGTTTTCTCGGTTACCCACTGGAATCAAATCTTTTGATGAGATTGCTAATTTGTTTATCCAACATTATTCCCACAATGTTCAACATCTAGTCAATATTCAAGACCTTTTCAATCTAAAGCAGTGACAAGGGGAGCCTTTCTTGGCATTTCTCTAGAGATGGATGTACAAAATATCCTCGCAAGCTACCAGAGTCTGAGAGACTCGACATCTTTTTGGACAATCTTGTCCCAAATTTTGGATATCAAGTACAATTACAAGGTCCCCTAACCTTCAATAGCATGATTAAGCAAGTTGTGTGAATAGAAGCATTTATGATCAAGAAAGGAGAGTTGACTTTGCAAAAGGATAACAAACAAGGGTCCTCCTCCTCAAACAAAGATAAAGGGAAGTTTGTCAACAAGAATAGAGATGTCGTGAATGATGGAGTGGTTGACAATGTGACCCCGAAGCCTGTGAAATCTATTTTCAATCTTACCTCTAGTATACAGGTGGTCAAAACTACTAAGATGACTATAATGGACACTCAACAGCCTTCGAGATTTGCTAAAAACAAGCCTTGGGCATCTCGACCCAAGTGTGACTTCACGTCCTTAGGAGAACCGATTGATATGGTTTATAAGACTCGTGTAAAACTAGATACTCACTCCTTTAGAAATGTGTCTCTATGATCCGCAACCGTGACCTCATTGGTGGAATGATAACACATACTATGATTATCACCAAAATAAGGGTCATAAAACTTCTACTTGTCTCCAACTGTGCCATAAGGTCCAAGATTTGATTGACAATGGTGACATTGTTGTGGACAACCATAACAAAAATTTAGATCATCAGGCATTTAAAGATCCCTTTCCTCCTCACGAGAAAGGTGAATCTTCCAAGACTAAGAATACCAATGCCAAAGTTAACTACACGTACACTACCAATGACAATGTCATCAACATGATTGAACCTATTGAGGTTGAGTATTGTGATGTGATTACTATCAAGGGGAGTGAGGATGCTCCTAAGACTAAGACTCCATTTGTCTTGGAGGCCCTAGGTCTCATTCTTCCAAACCTAAATCATCTTAGGATTGCTCAAACGTTGTTACTCGCTCTCGTGCAAAAATCACCATTAAGGGTCTTGACCCTTCTACATCCACTCCGAAGCAACCTGCAGATAAAGTTGTTGTTGGTCCTACCAACAAGAACTCAAAATCAGTCCCTACACCTAGCGCAGCTAATTATAGCATTCTAGACTAGCTACAACGTACCAATGCTCAGATCACTATCTTTGAGCTATTGAAGATCTCGCCTGCTCATAGGGAGATTTTGGATAAAGCCCTCGCTGAGGAAAATGTCCCAAAAGATTTGGATCTTGATTAGTTTCAATCCATGGTGGGTCACCTAACCTCACCACACTATTTGTCCTTTTTTGAAGAAGATGACCACTCACTGAGCCATCCGCACAATGCTCCTTTGCATATAGAAGTCATGATAGGTCCAAAGCGTGTCTGTCGCATCCTCATTGATAATGCTGTTGGCCTCAATATTTTCTCTGCTAAGCTTCTCACCCAATTAGGCTATGATGAAGATTGCATAGATGCCCATAAGAAAATCACCATTAAGGCATATGATGAAGAAGAACGCAAGTCCAAAGGTCTGGTTGTGCTGCCAATCCGAGTTGGTCATGTTGAAAGATATGTCATTTGTCAAGTTCTAGATATTCCTTTGGCATATAATATACTTTTGGGTAGACTGTGGATCCATGAAATGTAGGCAGTTCCATCCACATATCACCAATGTATCAAGTTCCCATTCCATGGAGTAGAAGTGACAGTACCTGCCAATACCAACTATTCTTGCAACACACTTACACAATCTGCAGACAGTCTTGTGCCAACTAATAGAGAGTCCACTAAATTCTATGATGCCAAGCTCAAAGAAATGGAATAGACTTTGAAGCTTAAGGGTACATGCATGGGAGGGTATCAAATTGAATTGGTGTTATCATTAGCAACTTTACCTCTGTCTCCGCGTTCCTATGGGAAACCCTCAGAGAACAACAAACCTTCTGCTTATTCTCCCCAAATAGTCTATGATGGTGCCTTTGTCAAGGCCACAACACCACTAGAGGATGAAGATGAGGAAAGGGCTATTACAGCTTGGCTTTACAAAGGAAAAGAAACATCTGAACAGATCACTCCTGCTCATGACTTAGAATAAGAACCGTACAGTGAAGCCTTCAAAATCATGAAGCACTTCAGTTATAAAGGGAGTGGATCTATAGGGGTGAATGATAATGGTTTTCTTAAACCAATTAAAGCCACAGGTCATCGCACCAAGGACACCACATGTCTAGGCTTTAAGAAAATTCTATTTCATCTAGGGATTAACAAGTTTGTACGAGTACCAGAGCCAGAACCAGAGCTAGAATTCCAGCCAAAATCTGAAGACATTACCATAGTTGCAAACCCAGAGGATGGCTCTAAAGAGGATACTTTTCCATATCCTATTCCCCCAAAATTTTTTGCACTCTTTGCAGAACAAGATGAACCTATTATACATGTCCATCTGGTAGAGACTGATAGTGATTCCAATGACACCGCTTCAGTGCATTGACTCACATATGACTGATGGAGAACAATACAAATGGCTGATCCCAATTTTCAGGGTGAATGGTACATACCACCGCATTTCCAAGAGCGGTTTGAACAAGATCAACTTTAGCAAACCATTAATACTATAAGAGATGAAGATGAGTCAGATGGTACAACTAGTGTTGATGGAATTCCCATATCAAGCATCATTGACTCACATGAATATGAGTTTGAATCTCTATCTGATGCAACTTTTGATAAATATATAGATATTGTTCATGTGTATGAAAACCTTTTCAAAGTAGGTGAAGGGTCTAGTGCTAGGATGACTGAGTGTGATTCCACTAAGGTTAACATTCCCTCTACTTCCACTATGAGGACTCGAGAGGAATCAAACACACCTTTGGATGAGATCACTCTAGGTCTTGACTTACTTGTCCACACTTTCAATGGCTATATTGTGAACGCACTTGAACCCACCATTTCTCTTTCACTCTGCCATCCTGAACTTATCAACTGGAACTCTCCCTCTCCAGCTAGCGAAGTCCTTATGTTCTAGAATGACTACACTCTTTCTTGTTATCTTAATGCTGTCGAACCTATAATGTTCTCCACCAGTGAAGATAGTATCAACATGACTGAAGCTGATATCAAGTATCTTAGTCATAAAATTAAAAGAAAAAATAATAGGTACTCTGATGGTGAAAACCACATTGTGGAAGTGTCAAAGCCAAAAAAAGTAAAAATAAAAGATGTATTTGAAGGTGAAAACCTCTCTGAGGCACCCAATGATGAGATAATTGATACACTTCCTAGTCATTTTCAAGAGAGATCATTAGTAGTGATTGAGCCAACATAACCAGTGAATTTGGGTACTGAAGCTACACCTCAGATTATTCATTTGGCACAGTCACTATTTGCAGAAGAGAAAGAAGAGTTCACCAATTTCTTTCGAAGCAAGAAAATAAATTTTGCATGGAATTACTCTGATATGCCTGGATTGGATCCCAATCTAATCATGCATCACCTGTCTATTGCACTAGGTGTTAAGCCTACCAAACAAAAGCTTCAAAAGGTGCATCTACATGTGGCACTTTTAGTCAAAGCAGAGTTAGAAAAACTTCTCAAAGCTGGTTTCATCAGAGCTATTGAATATGCAGAGTGGATCTCTAATATTGTTCCAGTTACAAAACATGACAAATGCATCTGCATGTGCACAGACTTCAGAGACCTGAATAAAGCATGTCTTAAAGATGACTTTCCATTACCCAATATTGACATGATAGTGGACATGACAGCTGGCTACCAAATGTACTCTCTAATGGATGAATTTTCTGGTTATAATCAAATAAAAATCATGCCAGAAGACCAAGAAAAGATAACCTTCACATGTGCTTGGCGAACTTTCTATTGGAATGTCATGCCCTTCAGATTGAAAAATGCTGGAGCTACATATCAAAGGGCTGTTACAACCATCTTTCATGATATGATGCACAAAATAATGGAAGACTATGTAGATGACACTTTGGCTAAAAGCATGCAGTGGAAAACACATCTTGCAAATCTAGGTCCTATACTAGATTGAATGGAGCAATTCAGTCTTAGACTCAATCCAAAAAAGTGTGCATTTGGTGTCACTTCTAGAAAATTGTTGGGTTATATCATATCTGCCAAGGGCATAGAGGTAGATCCTGAGAAAGTTCAAGTTATCATGGAGATGCCTCCACCAAAGAACATCAGTTAGATGAGAGGACTTCAAGGTAGACTACAATCTATTCGGCGCTTCATTGCACAACTAGCTGATAAGTCACTGCCATTCACCAAAACTCTACATAAAGGCATGACTTATGAGTGGAATGAAGAATGTGACAAAGGGCTCACTCAAATCAAATAATATCTTGCAAATCCACCAATCTTGATGCCTCCTATTCATGGGAAGTCACTCATCCTTTATATTTCAGCTACAAACACATCTCTGGGTGCTCTTTTGGCTCAAGAAGACCAAAATAACAAGGAAAGAGCCATTTATTACATCAGTAGAACTCTGGTCTCTTATGAGATGAAATATTCAGTCATTGAAAAATCTTTTCTAGCGGTGGTGTTTGCTTCACAGAAATTATGACACTATATGCTTTCTCACACTACAAGACTTATTGCTAAAATTGATCCATTAAAGTACTTACTTAGCAAAGCTACTCTTACAGGTAGACTACTAAAATGGGTCATGATACTCAGTGACTTTGACATTGAGTATGTAGAGAGAAAAGCTATTAAAGGACAAGCTATTGCAGATCAACTGGCAGAAGCTCCTCTCAAGGATCATCAGCCATTGAAAATTGAATTTCCAGATGAGTCTATAATGCTTCTTACACATCAAACATGGAATATGTTCTTTGATAGCTCATTTACCCAGCAGGGGTCGGGTGCTAGAATACTGTTTGTCACACCATAAAGATACTCTTTACCAAAGGCATATAAGATGTTGTTCCCTTGCACAAATAACATCATTGAATATGAAGCTTTAATCAATGGCATGAAGATATCTATTGAATGGTGTGTGGATGAGCTTAAGGTCTTTGGGGACTCACAATTGGTTATCAATCAAGTCAATGATATCTATCAAACCAAGGATGAAAAGTTGGTTCCTTATAAATGAATGGTGGATGATCTAAAAAAGTACTTTGCACACATTACCTTCCACTAGATTCCAAGAGAAGATAATAAAGTAGCTGATGCCATGGCCACTCTTTCCTCCATGCTAAAAATGCCAAAAAATGACTTCAGACATGAATTCTTGGTGGAGACATTACGCTACCCAGCCTACAATACCCCTGAATCCAAGATGATTTGTTCAGTCATTGGACATGATTCGTCTTGCTACCATCATATCTACTCCTATCTTTGAGACCAAATTATTCCAGACACTTATACCCAGAATGAAAAATGCCATCTAATCTACAGTGCTTCATGTTATGTCATTGTAGCCAATGACTTCTATAGGCGAGGTCTAGACGGTACCCTCCTTAGGTGTCTAGAACTTGACGAGTCCAAATGTGCGTTAGCTAAGGTGCATGAAGGCATCTGTGGTTCTCATTCGAGCGGTCTGACATTGGCTCATAAACTTATTAGAGCTAGTTACTATTGGCTAGATATGGAAAAAGAAGCTATACAATATGCCAAATCTTGCAAATAGTGCCATTTACATAGAAATTTGATCCACGCTCTTGCCAAGGAGCTCATTCCCTTCATCAGTTTCTAGCCATTTCAGTAATGGGCCTTTGATTTGGTGGTTCAGATCCATCCTTCTTCCTCAAGAGGGCACAAGTTCATTATCACAGCTACAAATTATTTTACTAAATGGGTTGAGGCGGTGCCTCTAACTATCGCTGATGGAGAATCTATAGCCAAGTTCATACTGAATTACATCATTTGTAGATATGGTGTACCCTCCTCAATAATCACTGACAATGGGGGGAAGTTCAAGAACAAGGATCTAAAGGAATTATGTACTAAGTTTAGAATCATCCAGCATTGGTCCTCGATCTATTATCCCCAGGGTAATGGGTAGGCATAAGCTTCCAACAAGACAATCCTTACTACTACATTTGACCTCATTTTTCTAACAAAATTTTTGACCATGAAGCCAAAAGGTTTTGGTTGGTCATACTATAGAAGGAAAACTTTTTTAAAAAAAAGTTATGCCCGTGTTAGTCAAAATTTTGACTAACACAGGCATAAATTAAAAAAAGAAAAGGTTTCATTTCTCATTCATGATTACCATGAAAAATTTGTTTCAAGGGAATTGCAGTGCACAAAATGCAAATTTGAAGATCTCTGAGATTTGAAGGGAATTGCAGAGTGCGAAACACGAATACAAATCTGGGTTGGTTGAGTGTCATCGGCTTCATCCTAGGGTTTGTCTGCAAATGTGAATTAGAAATCTAGGCTCATTTCTAGGTATGCATCATGATTTTCCCTAGGCTCTATTCTTCTGAAGGAGAACACAAGAAAATATATCGTATTTTTATTTCTTTTACCTATTCCTTTCATGACTCGATGAGGGTTCCATTATATAATTTTATGGTCAAGGGTTTATATGTTCTCTTTTTTGTATTATTCTTGGATAGGGTTTTGTATTATGCTAGTTTATATGGATGCGAAATAGGATAAGTGGTATTCAACATCCAACAGCCAGCTTTTCACGGACGCACTGTGTGCACTCTAGGTATCTGCATCTCTGAGACAGTCTCTTAAATTTGTGAGCTTCTTGCTCAGCCATTCAAAATCACTTGTGAAGTTACAGACAAGTGAAACCTCCTTGTTTATCTCTTCTAACAACATCCCACCAAGCTTTTCAAGAACAACATCAATCACAACAGATGCCATAATTGAATTTTTAAGTAACTAAGAAACTTAAGCACTCTCACATATTACTGTGGACTACACAGTTATAACTTAAAGAACTCTCAAACACTAGAATGAACTTCTCAAAATTTGATGTCTCTTAACAACTAAGAAATTGAAGATTAGCGCTTAGTTATCGACCAATTTGAACCAAGTTAAACTGATCAAGTTGCAATGAATGTGAGTACAGCTGGGGAAGAAGTAAATTTATAAGAATGAATACAGAGCTTATTAGGAAGGATTCTCGGCCTTCTTGCCCAAGTTATTCTAATCACTTTTACTTTAATTATTCTCATCTTCCTTTTGACCAGCGAATATAACAATTGTGTATACTAGTGTGCCATAGTTGCCCATAGACAAACCTAGGAAGAGTGCAATAGTGGAAGACTCAATTCCAAGGTACTATGTACCCTCACCCAAAACTTCTAAGTTTCAAATACTTAAGGAAAATGAAGGAGATAAAACAATAGTTTCCCTTCTATTGATCAAATTACAGATACCTCTTAGGACTCCTTGAGATCTGACTCACAAAAGATAAATTTTAGGTTCTAATGACAAATTCCTCCAAATAGAGCCCTTTAAGGATCCTACCAAACTACTTTGGAACTCCAAAAATTTACAAAGGATAGACCAAGAAAATTTGAAGGATTTGCATCATTTAGATATGTCTAACTATCCACCAAAAGATAGGTTACAGATCTACTCCATCACTTCAAACTTCTTCCTAAGTACATAGTCCTAATCAGGCCTAATTAGGCTTGGTTTTCAAAGGAAGTCCTAAGAAATGGGTACACAGATCCAAAACAACCTTGTGAACACTTAGAGGGATGCCAAATTACTCTAAATCCACCATTCACTTGATCACTTGCTTCATGCAAACTACTGCACACTCAAACTCCTACAATTCAGGACCAAATACATAGATATATTTGGTCTAGGGCTCATTTATAAAAATAGAAAACTTCATCCCCTGGTTTCCTCCTTCCGGAATCTTTTAAAACATTCTAATATCTTTCATTTTTATTGGGTTTCATGCAATTTAGCCAGTAGAGTCATGAGCTAGACCTCCATTTGCACAAAACCCTATTGGAGCAAGGGTTTCTGGACTGGTTTTAGAGATCCTATCACAACTTGGGCTAGAAATCACCAAATGAACTTAGAATTGTTGCATTTTCAAGTTAACATGACATAATTCCAAAAAATTCATTTATCACCCTTCACCAATCCATACAGATCATACACACTGCAAATAACAGGGATTTTATAAGAGAAAACCAGAGAACTTTATTGATTTTTCAAAACAGAGCTGTACAATGGAACCTATTCTATTGGGAAGGTTCTTAGACATATATATAAACTTCCTCCACTGAGAAACTACCCTTTAATCGATTGGAGTTAGTTAGATCTTTTAATTAGCCACAAAATAGCAACTTTTTGTTGCACTTTTCAAATCTTGCTAAAATGTCTTAAAATATGACTATTCTATCCTAAGGACCGGGTTAGCCTTTTCCTTGGTCTAACCTATTGTTTTAAGACTTAAAATCTTAAACATCATATGCCAATGTCATTTAGGACTTAAGGAACTCAAGGTTTATAAAACACCTATGAGTCCTTATCCTTTACAAATGGACTTGATGAGACTAGAATCTATGAGTCCTTATCCTAAGTTGATCATTTTGTAATACCAAGGATAAATCCAAGGTGTAGTGCCTCTATTGGAGCTAGTGCCCTACACCATACTGCCCACCTCAAAGGAACTCAAGTCCCTTGAGTTGGAATGTCTTCAAGCTTGTACCCTACCTTTTCAATCTCTGACTCAATCATCCAAGTGGCATCCTCTGCTGGAGAATCTTTCCATTTGATTAGGTATGCATAGTAAGTGCCTCTCTTGGTTTGTTTGGTTACCCTCTTGTCCAAATTACATTCTATCTTCGGAGTGACTATTCTTGGAAGTTGTGCTATATTTTCATTGCCTAGATGACCTATTCCTGCAACATTCACATCACTAGAAGACTTATAAGCATAAATGTCAGCCACATTGAAGATAGGTGAAAGTCCTATGTCAGGTGGAAGGTCTATTTTGTAAGCATCATTGCCACATTTCTTTAGGATTTTGAAAGGGCCAGCCTTCTTCATCATAAGTTTGGTGTGTTGGTCTTTTGGCAATCTTTCTTTCTTCAAGTGAATCATCACTAAGTCCCCAAATCTAAACTGCAAATCTCTACTCTTCCTATCTACCTAGTGTTTGTATTTCTCTATGGTATATTTCAGTTCGTCCTTGACTTGTTCTTGAATATCTTTCATCACTTGGGAAAAGTCTTCTACTAGAGCACTCTTCCTATCCATATCCTTCACATCTCTTAACTCTAAGACTCCCCTTGGGTGGCTTCCATAGACAATTTGAAAAGGTGTTAGACCTGTGCTCCTATTCAGTGAATCATTATATGAGAATTCTGCCTGTGGTAGAATTGTGTCCCATGAACCTCCATGTTGTTGAGTGAGGCATCTTAGAAGATTTCCTAAGGAACTATTAATGACTTCTGTTTGCCCATCTAATTGTGGGTGATAGGCTGAGGAAAATGAAAGGTTTGTCCCCAACTTCTTCCATAGGGTCCTCCAAAAATGGCCTAAGAATTTGGGATCTCTGTCTGAAACTATGGACATAGGTAAACCATGTAGCCTAACAACTTTGACGAAGAGTCCTACAATGTGAGATGCATCATGTGTTGTCCTAAAAGGAATAAAATGGGCCATCTTGGAAAACCTATCAACTACTACAAAGATGCTATCATGTCCTACCTTAGTTTTTGGAAGGCCTAATGCAAAGATGCACAAATACTAGTGTGCCATAGTTTCCCATCTATAACTAGTGAGATGCACATAACTCATGTACCTCATGGTAGTGTGCTTGGATACCTTGTATACACTATTTTTCATTAGACTAGACATTATCTAGAAATAGTGAGTATCTATATAAAGTGCTATAACACACAGGCGGTCCTCCTTTTACACCAATTAATAACAGTGACAACCCTCATAGGCGGTTGGATAATGTCTAGTCTAATCCAAGCACACTAGCATGAGGTACATGAGTTATGTTCATCTCACTAGATATAGATGGGAATTATTGCTCAATTGAATGATATGTTCCCATAAAAATGTGAACTCCTATTAATCTACAAACTCTCATGATAAACAACTACAAAATAAAGTCAACATAGTTCCTTTAACACAACCAAAGTTAAAATTAAATTATTCGAAAAAGGGTTTGTGTTTTGAGTTAATTGGTTTATGTAAATCTATTTTGTGTTATACCCGTATGGATCAATGGAAAGGTTTTAGTCTCTCTAACCTGTTACAGTGTGGATCATTGATGTTGTTGACCCTAGAAGACTATGATGGTTGCGGTGTTTTCCATCTTCTCTTTGTGCTTGATTCATGCCTGATACGCTTTCCTTGAAGATCTCTATCTTCTTTTGCCACTCATTAAACCCCTACTCAATGTTGAGAATCTCCTATAGACCTACATTTCCATTGTAACACTTAGTACATATAATTGAAGGCTATCATTTGGGACCTACAATCTTCCCTTAAAGGAACAACTATAAGTGAGGGGTAAGAGGTGAACTTCTTAGTTTTAGCATAGGTGAAATATGGATCCATATTTTGTCATGTCAAATGAAATAATCATGTAGTCAAACAACCCAAAACTTTGATTCAAGTGCATCTAGGTGCTTGAGAGTTGAGACAATAGTCCATTTTGCCCATAACAGTCACTCAAGAGTCTTTTTCCTTTCTCCTTGCCTAATGATTCTTCAATCTTCAAGCTTTCACAAGGTCACTATTTTTATGGAATTTGAAAAGGTTTTCTACATGGGTGCACTACATACACTATTATCATTTTCACCTCCCTTATTTACCATACAAACATTTTGACCCATCTTTGAAACTAATCCCAATCGGTTGGATGGATTAGTTTGCACTAAAACATAACAAAATCCAATTCCCTCCATTTTCTAATAACCGATGCATTTCAAATTTTTGAATTTGCAACATTAAAAATTTGGAGTTTTGAAACTTTTAAAGACAATGAAGCCTTAAGACTTTGAAATGTGACCTAAATGAACTTATTAAGCATTATTAAAATTAAATCTAAACTATTATAAACTTGTGACACTAAGTTCCATCCTAGGCTCTTATTTTGGTGCTAAGGCCTATTAGGCCTTTTTGGACTTATTACATATTTGCCATTTTCATTGCATGGAAGGTACATATCGCCAAACCCATTATGTACCTAGGTATAGATCACCAAACTCTTATTTCTTGAACATTGTTGACATACTTAAATGGAATACACAATACCAAATGATGAATGCTCAATTGTTGTAATGGCAAAGCATCATAACCGTCCATTTCTAAAATTTGATTTTGTATAGTCTTAATTATTTTTCTATAGTCCTAATGATTTTGAAAATTGTTGACAAAGAGTGTTTCTTTTTTTTATTATAGTATAAATGATTTTTCTATAGTCATAATGATTTTTCTTATTTCTTATCTTTTGTCCCATTTTGATTTCCTATGTCTGTGCTTCATGACATGATTTTGTCACCTTCTTTTGATGTTATATTTCATTCACTCTATGTGGAATACTATTTTGTTCACTATTTTATTTCAGCTTGATATTTCTTTCATTTTTCATATACACAGAGACTACACATGTTGATAAAAAAAAATGAGCTATTTGATTTAGGTTTACTTTTCATTATTGTAAATGGTTAATATTTTTGATGGTACTCCTTGGTGTATTCCATATAAAAATAATCATATAAAAATACTAAATGTAGTAACGATGGTGCGATGCATTATTGATATAGGCTCAATGGCTCTTGTCAATGTGCCAAACTGTCAATGTGGTGGTGAGTAGTGTGTGTTGAAGACTTCACGGACATAGAGAAACCTTGTACGATAATTTTGGTGCTACCCAAATAGAAAAAAGGTTGCTAATGTGTATATATTTAATTTTTCTAATGTAAATACTATTCATTATATTATAAGAACTAATGTAGATTGGGAATCACAGGAAAATAATGGCTGCAAATACTTTAGTTGGGTTGATGAGAACTCATCTGCATCTATCCGCCCATCTCCACTTATCCGCGATGAAGGATTTGAGTGCAAAACATGTCAGGGTAGGGAAAATTCCAGAATTATATTTTTACAATGCCTTCTTTGTATTGTAATCACATATCTTTGTTGCGACCATATGCATAGATGAACTCATGAATTAGTTAGTTTAGTATTTTCATATTGTAACTAATATTTTAATATGGATATGATGTAACTTCTCTTTGCCTCAAGTGTACATATATATGGTTTACATCTTTTTTTACAATAGTTCTTCATGTTTATGGATCAGGCGAGCCCCAATCTGCTATCAATCACATGATTTAAATAGACATTGACTATGGATTGAATATCATTTTCAAGCTTGAGCGAGGCTTTGTACCATGCACCGTTCGTAGATTTATACACAATGCTGATTTAGGCTAGAGGTAAACTACATGTGTCATGTAAACAACATGGTTGAATGCAATCTCTTTTGTGCATTTTCAAGAGTTTTCCCACCAATACAAGCATAAATAACACATTGAACGTAATCTACGAATGCTGCGTGGTATGAAGTCTAGTTGAAGTTTGAGCGTCCTCCCTTTATTCCAGTATGAGTGTCCTCCCTTTATTACAATGAGGGATTGGAATGAGTTCATTTTGGATGCAAAGGAGAAACGGGATACTCAAAGAGGAATTACACAAGCAAATGAGAGAAGATGGTATGCAATAGTATTAACTACTAGTAGAATGTAATAATGCACTAATTAGTGATCTTTATATCTATATCATGTAACATATTTCAAACTTTTCATAGGTTGCAAGACACATCAAAGGTAACAAAGGCCAGACTGCAAAAGATTTTACAATAGCTGACAAACATAATCGTAGGCATCATGGTCATATTTTTTTGGAGACAACATAATTGATATTTCTTTGGAGACAACATAATTTTTGTTGACTGTTTTATTTCAGCTTGATATTTTATTCATTTTTCATATACACAGAGACTACACATGCTGATTAAAAAATGAGCTATTTGATTAGGGTTAACTATTCATGATTGTAAATAGTCAATATTTTTTATGGTACTCCTTGGTGTATTCCATTTTAAAATAATCATGTTTCTATGGCTATGGTAAATGTCCCTTTGTGTTAAGAAAATTAAAGTTGAAAAAATGGTTGCAAACAAATCATCCTTCTTCCACCAACATTCTAGTCAATGTACAAGTAACGAGTCATTCCATTCAAGAAAGATCATGTCTGACAATATCAACCCAGAACAAAATAAGGAGTATGCAGAATTTAGTGATTGTATCTTCCATTAGAGCCACTTCATATGCATAGGTGATGAACATGCATATTTTCTTGAGTGCTATTGGGAGCTTACCTAGCAACACATGTACTATTGTGAAAATCACCACAAATCTATTTGCTATTGGTTCTAGCATATACCTTCTATGATCAAAATTTAGATTTTCCTAAGTAGTACTTTGAGTAGTCCTCCAACACATGTACTATTGTGAAAATCATCACAAGTCCATTTGTTGGAGGGCTACTTATAGTACACATGTTTGGAGGTCTAAAGGAAACAAGAGAATTTGAAGAGTCATGAGTCTTAAGATTGTACTTAATATAGCCAAGCTTCATTCAATGGTACATTCAAACATGAAATAGTACTAAGGAGGTTTGACAAGAACAAGGAATATGGCTTAAACAAAATGGGAAGACATATTTCTAGCTTGGGCTAGGATCCTTCGACAATTAGCTTGATAATAAATGAAGCAGATGAGAGCTGAGCAATTAGCTTCCCAACAAAAATCTCATAAATGAACTGTGTGTACCCTAATTCCTGTGCCTTCTGCGTGTACCTAAATGACATATTTGTAACAACAAGGGTAAATTTAGCCTTACCCTTGTTTCAAATATATCATTTGGGTACGCACAGAGGGCACATGAATTTGGGAACACAAGTCATTTATGGGATTTTTCTTGGGAAGCTAATTGCTCATCTATCATCTACATTATTATGAAGCTAATTACTAAAGGATCAAGGCCCAGGCTAGAAAGATGTCTTCCCAAACACATAATAAACATGCACATAAACATGACAACTGAGAAACATAAATGTAGATTTCACAATAGCTGAGAAACATAATTGTAGGCATCACGGTCACAATTTTTTGGAGACAACGTAATTGAGTTGTATACCTAAGTGATGGAGTGCAACTTTTGCACCTCCGATTCCAAGTTGACACTACGGGATCCAAAGACCATAGATAAGGAATAAATTTAGAGATCAGAGGAGGGCCATAATGACCAAAATAATATAGGATGGACCTAAAGTTAAATGAGGCAACTGCAAACATTTTAATAGATTTTTATTATTAAATAATGAAATTTGCATATACTAGTGTTCTAAGCCCCCTCATTACATGATTTATTATTGTAAGCCCCCTCTAACTTATGCATCTAGAAAATGAAACTACAACCTATTGGGATTGAGACAAACCTTATAGAACAACAACAGCTAGGAAGGATCACTTGCCAACATCTGTTGAATACATATGTAGCTCATGAATACAAGGTCCTCCAATAGATGTATTCAACAGATGTTGGCAAGCGATCCTTCCTAGCTGTTGTTGTTCTATAAGGTTTATCTCAATCCCAATAGGTTGTAGTTTCATTTTCTAGATGCGTAAGTTAGAAGGGGGCTTACAATAATAAATCATGTAATGAGGGGGCTTAGAACACTAGTATATGCAAATTTCATTATTTAATAATAAAAATCTATTTTAAAATGTTTGCAGTTGCCAACTCATTTAACTTGAGGTTTGTCCTATATTATTTTTGTCATTGTGGCCCTCCTCCACTCTCTAAATGTATTCCTTATCTATGGTCTTTGGATCCCGTAGTGTCAACTTGGAATCGAAGGTACAAAAGTTGCACTCTATCACTTGGGTATACAACTCAATTATGTTGTCTCCAAAAAAATGTGACCATGATGCTTACAATTATGTTTCTCAGTTGTTGTGTCCTAGGACCCCTTATGACCCTTTACGATCCCTAAGAATACATCTTAGAGGTCTTAAAATATCGTAAAGGGTCATAAGAGGCTCCTAGGAGGGGCCATATGAGCTTCCACCTTCACATGGTTGGCCCTATTAAGTAGAGAATGTTATACTCTTCTTGAAACAAAGAGAAGCTCAATAATTTAAGGTCTCAGTCCATGGACAAATTAAATTAGACTTACTATCCAAATTGGTACAATGATGAGAATTAATGATGGGCCAAAGTTTTTAGAATATGAGAACACGTAGATGCAGTGGAAGCCAGAAGGGATTTTTGTGGAGATTTTCTAGATGTGGAGATTTGCTAGAGTGGCTATATACATACGAGGGTTTCTAGATAGAGTACCAGTGCATAGATGATGATTCAGTAACCTATGTCTATAAAACCTTCACAAATATCTTTATCTTAGTTTTTGTAGTATTGAAAAAAATGAGTGGGTTTGACATTAGTGGTGGATCTATTCTCTCTTATTTTTGTGTTCCTATCCTTAAAAGGTTGTAATTTCAAAGTGAGTTTGGTGGAACTAAATATGTATTGCATGTAGGATCGAGGAAAGAAGATGTATAGCTGGAAATGGACAAGGAGCTCTACCTTGTCATACGCGGTGAGAAGTATCCCCGAGAAATGGAAATGCTAAGGTGGAAATGGTGGGTGGTGGAGAGTGGTAGTCCGAGAAAGCCTTTCCCAAACTCTCCCACAACCCATTCAATCCTCAAAGAATTCCCCTCTTTCTCATCACCCGACAAATCAACCGGCCACAAACAAGAAGAAGGCAAATAGCCAGCTGGCTAATAAATTGGGAGATTGGTTTTAGATATAATTTTTAAGTATTATTTTTGGCATAGTTGTAGATTTCTTAGTCATCTCCTATGAATGTCATTGAAATATTGTGAGGCTTATTCTTTCTATCTTTAGAAGTGGAAAGTTTTATTGAAAGGTTAATGACCTCGAGAAAGTACATGTTTGTGTGAAATAAGACAAAAAATGTGTGACTGTTTGTAAATAGTAAACAACAACGACATAATATTGTTGTGCTTAATTTGATAATATATATATAAATTAAATTTTTTGTCACTTTTTTGACCAACAAAGAATAGACATATCAACGAGAAAGCTATACATTCGATGTTGCTTTCGATGATTTTACGTCACAATTTCGACCAAAATTGGTCGCAGAGATAATGATATAACTGGCAATTATTCCAAGTTGAAGTAATGATTTCGACGTTGCTTCCATTGATAATTCAACCACTGTTGATGTCGCAATTGTGATGAATATTTCATGAGTCATATTATTGACTAAAAAACTCTGACGATCATTATGGTCGATTAGTCGACCAAAGGGCATCTAATAATCGACTAAACCTCATCGAAAAACAAGCTAAAATTTACTAGTGCCTCAAGATCCTACACAGAATAGTTCACAAATCTGGTAGAGATTGGCACCTCCAGATTAATCCAACTTTATGGGCCTATAGAAAAAGCGTTCAAACTCCAACAGGGGCTATGCACTTTTCCTTAGTCTACGACACGGATGTTGTGTTTCCTATTGAGGTCAAGATTCCTACATTGCAAGTCTCTCTGAAGAACCTTATTACTGATGAAGACATTAGAATATCTCGGCTACAAGAGCTAGAGTTACTGGATAAATGTTAGCAAGTGTCATTCGATCATCTAAGATCATACCAGAAAAGAATGTCTAAGAGATACAATAAGAAAGTCAGACCAAGGGAATTCCAAGTGGGTGATCTCATCCTGAGAGAAAACCCCAATATTCAATAGCAGCGGATCCAGAAAGGAAAGTTTGAACTAAACTAGCTCGGTCCGTACATTATCACTGCAACATTTGGGTCTAGTGCTTACCAACTATCTACTACTGAAGGAGAATAGGTCAAAGAGCCAATCAACGCTCTGCACGTGAAAAGATTCTATAGCGGAGACATTTTCTGTGTGCTCCTGTACATACTTTATTCTGAAAAAATCCTAAAAATTGAAAAATGTCCTAAAAAAAATGATTATCTTAGTGAAAACCTAGTAAATAGGTGCTTTGATGTATCTATTATCCTAGTGAAAAGTTGGTAAACATGCGCCTTGATAATAACAAAAATAATGAAAAATACAAAAATACAAAAAAATAAAAAAAGAGAAAAATACAAAAAAACAAAAAAGAGAAAAATACAAAAAAATAAAAAAAGAGAAAAATACAAAAAAAATAAAAAAGAGAAAAATACAAAAAAAAATCAAAAAGAGAAAAGTACAAAAAAATTGAAAAAAGTAAAATGTGCCATTGATGAAAACCTGGCAAACATGCGTCATGGTAGCAAAAATAGAATCTCTGCCAAGATGGTGAAAACCTAGTAAACAGGTGCCTCTTGTTCCCTAATGCTATACCTATTGCAGCACCGCTTGGCTCTTGCTTTCCTGCTTTAGTTTGTTTATTGCTTTAGTTTGCTAGCTCATGCACTTGCTCTCAGTTATCTCCAAGATTTTTCTTGACTCTACATGGATTGAAACTAGTCACACTTGGGGGCACCTTCCTGGTCTAGGGGGCATTGTCCTATCATTTTTGGAGGATTTTCCTTGCATCAGTCACCAATGGTTCTCATTGTGTCTGTCTGCTTATGTTTCATTCTCTCTCAGATCTCTCTCCTTGAGGATCTCTTATATCAATCACCAGTGGTTCTCACTACGTTTGCCTACTATCACCATCTTGTTGAGACTTCTCACGTTGTATACTTCTAATCTGACATCAATCCGCTGAAACTAAAACTAAAAATTGGATTTGAAACTCTCTGAAGTGTGCTGAGCTTTTCTTTTGTGTGTTTTTCTTTTCTCTTTATCTTTTCTCCTCGAGCAAATCTAAGACATCTTTCTTGATTGAGAGAAGTGAAGACTGGGGGCATGATCTTTTCTTTGCTTTCTGTTTGCTGGTTTAGTCCCAATGATCCAATGAATCTATATAAGAGGGGTGTCCACTATGAGAGCCTTCATCATGTTTTGGATGGCCATGTGTACCTTGAATCTTTTTATATGGAAACTTTGGTGAGGTTGGTTCTTCTCCTTGTTTGGTTGAGTGACTTCTTTCTGCTACAAGTGGAATCGCAAACGCTCGTCCTATGAAGTGAATGTAAGGGTCACTATGAGCACCTTTGATATGCTTATCATTCACTTAGCAAAAGGAAGAAACTCTCACATGTCTAGTATGTTTGTACACAAGCAACATTCAGGTCATTCTAGCAACTATGCTTTAATGCTTATGTTAACTTGCTAGATCAAAAGGAATAGGGTTTCAGGTCATTCTAGCTTCTTGTGCCTTAATGCTTACACCTCATTCCAACAAATCTAAGACTAATGTCATATTCATATTCTCATGATTGCAATGTCAGTGAGGTTTGTATGGCATCTTACAAGTGTCTGTTACTAAAAACTCTATGATGATAATAAAATGGGTCCAACAAATAAGTCCTAGGGTTTGCAATTAGCTTAGGCATACATTTTCAATCTTAGGCTTGCATTGAGATAGTGTTTTGGTGTTCACTTGATTGTCTTTTTATGGATTTATTCACTGAGGATTCTCATCTTTCATCCCAAGTTCATCTTGGCTGCACAAGTGTCTGATCCTCGCTCTCAATCTTCAAACATTCTTTTGGTTAGTACCTGTCATGTATTGTGACATCCTACATGAGATGATTAGTACCATATCCATTGCATTTTTATTTCATCCATAAACTCATGTGCATACATTCTACATCTACATATTCATATACATGTGCATTCATTATAAGCATAAATCAAATCATACATTGCAGTCATTCATAGACCATCTATCATTGCATCTCACGCTGCATGCTCATATATAAAATAAAACATGTGCATATTCATCTACATATACATAAAGGAATCATGTGCATCTCATATCTAATCCATACATCTAATCATATAGGAAACATCTCATAAACATCAACATAAAAGCAATATACACACAAGCACAATGATATCAAAAGTTGAGCTTGTATATATCGATCGATCAATATTAGTACAATCAAAAGAATGGTGCTACTCGAGCACAATATATAAAAAATGGGGCAAATACATCAATATATATCATATGTCCTAGATCTAACCATGGTCAACCATGGTCAAACTTGGTCAACCAAATTTGGTCAACCATGGTCAAACTTGGTCAACATGAATTCTAAATCACTCCAAATCACTTCTGCATCCTCTCAATGCTTCCTTAATCCATTTTGAGTTCCTCTAAATCTCTGATTTTATCTATACCTATAACCTTTTGCTGTCAATCATCTTTCTGATGTGTCATCTTTCGATTTCACTCTCAAGGGGGCAGGATGATTGCATCATTTGAATCTTGTCGAATCAATTCTCAAATTAGTCTGATTTGAATCAAAAGCCCTCATCGCTTGGGGCATCTTTGGGCCTCACATCTTGTCATCTATCTTTTAGGTATCTGAGCAATCTAACTCAGATCCTCGAGGATCAAGCTTCGTTCTAGAGATGGTTCTCAAAATCTCATTAGGTATTGGGGCAATCTAACCCTAATCCCTGAAAGTCAAGCTTTGTTCTGGAGATGGCTCTCCAAAACTCTTTTAGACCGTTATCTAGGCAATCTAACCCTGGTCTCGAAGGACTAAGCTTCATTCTAGAGATAGTCCTAAATCTACATCAGCTATCATCTAATCAATGGGTATTGGGGCAATCTAACCCTGATTCGAGTCTTCTCTCAAGTGGTAATCTAACCGAGGTCTTTGCAATCTAACTTAGACTTTGGAGAATCATGCTTCATTCTAGAGATGGTTCTACAACTTGATCTGATTAGTGTCTTGGCGATCTAACCTTGACTTCCGAGGGTTAAGCTCTATTCTGGAGATAATCCTGAAACCTCATCATCTGTCACATCAGACTATTCTTTGAATCAATGCGCTACTCGCACATCAATTCAAAGAGGGGCAAAATGTAATGCCCCAAAATTGGCACCTTACAATTCTAATAATTTCTGGTGCATTCCTTTGAATTTCTACATCATTAAAGTCCTATTGTACTAGGCAATTCTATCTCCTAATTGACTTGGTGTCAAATGCAAAAAACCCTAAATTTGCATTGATCATACATTATATTTAATTCCTAAATATTTGACATTTATTGGCTAAATAATCTCTATGATTAATTAATTTAATTCTAAAGTCCTAGTACTTTTAATTAAATTAATTCCACCCCCTTTAGCTAATACACATAAAAGGAATTGAATATTTAGTAATAATTTCAATATTTGTTTAAAAAAGATGTGAACATGTCTACAATCAGAGATCCATGAAAAGTGAACAGGAAGCAAAGATCGAATCTCAATTCCTTGCAATTTGGAAATGGTGGTAGCCCTATAGGGTTTGGCAACCATCATCGGATTGCAAGGATCTTTACAACCTCTATGCTTGATGCTCAGATGTCATTCTTTGGAAAAACAAAATATGCCCTAAGAAACAAGTCATTGCCGCCTATTGGGTTCAGGGATAAATTGCAGTCTTCCCCTAGAAGCATCTCTAGGGCAGCACAATGAGAGTTGTCGTACCCTAATCCAAAGGATGTATGGATTCCAGCCTATCAACAAAATGCTAAAAGGGCCAAGCAATTTGCTAGATCTTCATCCATGATAATTAAGGATACATTCAAACTACCCCTCAACAACTTTTTTGAAGCACTTAATTATGCTCATAAACCCCTGCT
The DNA here is from genome assembly GCA_027943335.1 of Chamaecyparis obtusa. Classification (NCBI taxonomy): domain Eukaryota; kingdom Viridiplantae; phylum Streptophyta; class Pinopsida; order Cupressales; family Cupressaceae; genus Chamaecyparis; species Chamaecyparis obtusa. Next base: position 378,983 of record BSBK01001840.1, on the reverse strand, counting down.
TTCTCCACCTCCAAAACGTGCCTGTAATAAAGATTTTCAAATACCTAACAATAAGCAGAGGTGAGCTTCACAGGCATCTTGCTCAAAGTTGTTTGAACCAGAGTTACAAACTGGTAAAGCCATAGTCAAAGTTACAAATCAGGAAGATCAAATAGAAATTTTGGCTACAAAAGATCCTCCCAAACCTGAGTTTTCTGGTTACTACTTTAATTGCCTTTTATACGGTCATAAAATCAAACAATGTCGAAAACTAGATATGAGGTCTAGCAGACCTACATACGAACACTTAAAGGATTTTATAAAAAAACAAAAGGAAAAAAGTCTAAATGAAGAATGTTGTAAGATTGCAGAGAAAAAGTCCGTGTATACTCCACCTCACAAGCGAGCCAGCAACAGAGATATTCTAAACATCAATAATAAAGTACAGGAACTGGCACTTGAGAGGCACTACATTCCTCCTCACTGCACCCCATCAGGTAAGCTTAAAAGGCCCCAAACACATCTGCCCACCAAAAGATTAGCATCAAATTACAAGGACATCAAAAGTATCAGCTCTGTCTACTCTCCCCCTCACAGAAGACAAGAAGCGTTTAGGATTACTTCCAAAAATTAGTCTCATTATAATATTGAATATACTAACTTGAAAATTAAGGACAGTTTGGTAGAACATACTCAAAGTATCTGTGTAGAGCTAGGGATTATATGCAGGTGGAATGGCATTGGCACATTAGTATGGGAAATAGCATCATGGCTTAAATCCCAATGGAAAAAAATGGTAAGCATATCAATACTCACTGAATTCTTTATTTATATAGAATGTAATAATAAAAAATTAAAAGAAGAGATTTTAGCAGAAGGATGCCCTAAGTTCAGAAATACTTCCTTTACTGTATTTAACTAGTTACCTTTATTTAAACCAGAAGTCCTACCGAACTTTTGGGTAGATAGAGCTATCCTACTTAAAAATCTACCTATAGAATGTCAGGATCAAGAAATCTTGGAAACTATAGGTAACAATCTGGGCATATATATAGGTGCTGCTCAAAAAGAAATATGTTAATTAGAATTTTTTTTTTATCTTTGTTAAGATGTTATTCAAACTAAAAGCAATCAATCCTATCAAGCTTTGCTTCAAAAACAACTCTCTGGTCATTGAACCTTATATCATTGAAGACTATATGGAGAAGTTCGAAGAACAAACGGAAAGCCTTTTTTGCTCTAATACAAAATTAAATAATCAAATGTATGATAAAAATCTTAAAGTGGATTTTTTGGATTATGTGGGAGGCTTCAACATCGAATTCAATAATGATATCTCTCCCAAGAAAAATACTGATACACATACTCTCAGTAAGTTACAAACACCAAACCTCAATGATGAACCTGAAATGGTTAAACAAACGGATATCAACCAAGAAGAAAGGTCCAAAGGATTATATACTCTCAATAAAGAGGTATACTATAAGGAACAGTATCCTCAAGAGGAGGAAATTAGAGAACTTGGCGTCAATATTTCTTAGGCCATGGATATTGCTGAGGTGGAATCCTGTATAGATCAGAACTTGAAACCAGTTATAATGGTAGAAAAAGAAAAAGAAAATGAAGCAGAAAAATGTAAGAAAGAAATTAAAATAATAATGGAATATTTAGGTGAAACAGTTACAAATGAGCTAATGGAGCTTTTCATTGATGAGATTTGTGATAGAGAAGAACTATCTCTCCAAAAAGAAATTCTGATAAAAAAGATAAAGTTAATCAGGAATAGAGAAAAGGAAGAAAATGAATCCCTGTTGTTACAACAAAAGGATGATGAACTAACTCTTTCAATTCCCATTGAAATGGAAGTGCTAAACAGGGAAATGCCATGTAAGATGGACAACATTATAGAAGCATATGGACTAAACATCATAGAGCAAGAGGACACCGGTATCAACTTACAGGAAGGTCAGAAAAAGAATATACAAATGGATATTATAGAAACATCTCCAATGAATAAAGACATAACTGAGAATAAAAAAGAATCTATTAATGGCTTATTTGGAATAACAAATGAAGACAAACAGCTAGGTATTGCCATAAATAAGGCCAGGCTTTCTTGCCCTAATATCAATAAGAATAAAAAGAAAAGAGGAAGGAAGTCCACCAATGAATTAAGGAACATAGCTGGTAATGTAGATAACCAACAGAAACTCTTTGATATTCTGAACATTGGGAAGGGGAAGAGCCTTCCCAGCGAACAATGAAAGTTACATCTTGGAATGTTAGGGGCTTAAACGCCCCTAACAAACAAAGGCTTATCAAAAGCTATCTGAAATCCTTTGAATCTGAAGTAATTATAATACAGGAAACTAAACTTAGTAAGGAAGAGAGTATCAAATTTAGTAGTAAACTAGGAATATGGAAATCAGAATTCGTAGCATCAAAAGAAGCATTCGGGGGTTTAACTACTCTTTGGGATCCCAGAAAAGTCCTAGCCCAACCCATAGCCAATAGTGGTAATTGGATGGTCATGGAAATCAAGAGCTTAAAGACAAAACTAAAATTCAAATTGATCAACATATATGGTCCTACTCAGAATGAAGAGAAAAGAAAAGTGTGGCAGGAAATACAAACCCTATTGCAACCTAACAAAGAAGAGATAAACATATTAGGAGGAGATTTTAATTCCATTTTAGATATCAAAGAAAAATTTGGAGGATCACATTATATTTCGCAAGCATAGAAAGATTTCAGCCAATGGGTTATGGATAATCATTTAATAAACATCAACACCAACAATGACATATTTACCTGGAACAATAGAAGGATGGGCTTCAGCCACATTGCAGAGAAATTAGATAGATTTATCATTAGCAGTGACTCTAAAAACTTCAATCATTTATTAAGTGCTGAGATCCTCCCTGAAGTTGGATCGGATCATTTCCCAATTAGATTATCCATTACGGAAAGCTGTAAACCATCCAGAAATCCTTTCAAATTTGAATTTATGTGGTTTCAAAACCAGGAACTCATTAGCCTCTTGGAGCAATGGTGGAACCAAATCACGGTTGAAGGATCTAAAATGTACAGTCTAGTAGCTATACTAAAAATAATTAAAAATAAAGTCTTAGAATGGAACAAAAATAATTTTAACAATATTTTTAAAGTCAAAATGCAAATAGAACAAGAATTAGAAAATCACAATAGACTAGTAATAGAACAAGGAATGAACGAATCTAGCTACATCAAAGAAAAAGAGCTTATGGCTAAACACAATGCGATCTTATTAAAAGAAGAGATTTTCTGGAAACAAAAATCCAGAGAATCATGGCTGAAAGAAGGAGACAACAATATGAAATTTTTTCATAAAACCACCAATTTAAAAAGGAACATAAATAGAATCACAAATATTAAGAATGAAAAGGGTCAAGTCTTAGAAGACCCAAGTCACATCTTAGAACTTTTCACGCATTTTTATCACTCACTTCTCAACAATACAGAAGCTATAGATCTTAAAGCACAAAAAGATATGTTGCAAGCTATTCCAAAATTGATATCGGATGCAGCTAATAAAATGATTAATAGCAAACTCACTCTCGAAGAAGTTAAAATCACAATATTTCAACTTCATCTAGATAAGGCACCAGGTTTGGATGGATTTCAAGTAGGTTTCTTTCAGAAGTGCTGGCACTTTATGGGGACCGAAGTTTGGCAAGCAGTAGAAGCAACAAGAAACTCTAGCTCCATATTAACTGAAATAAACAACACCTTCTTTTCACTTATACCAAAAAAGAATGTGTGTACGGACCCTGGGGACTTTCGACCTATATCTCTATGTAATACCATTTATAAATTTTTATCAAAATGCTTGGCTAACAGACTCAAAACTCTCCTTCCCATTATTATCTCAGAGGAACAGACATGATTTTTTGCCAATCGATCAATCCTAGATGGTATTATTATAGCCCAAGGGCTAGTCCATACAGCCCAATTAACTAAGGAACCAAGTATGTTTATGAAAATAGACATTCAAAAAGCTTATGACAAGGTAGACTGGAGATTTCTTTGCAAATGCTTGGAAGCATTTGGCTTTTCCAAACAATGGATTAACCTTATTTTCAATTGTATATCCACTCCAAAAATCTCTATACTTATCAATGGCTCCCCAGAAGGCTTTTTTGGCATATCTAGAGGCATTAGACAAGGGGACCCTTTATCTCCCTTTCTATATGTTATCATGGCAGAAGCTTTAGGTAGAGCGATAACCAATAAGCAGATTGAAGGTAAAATCATAGGTTTAAAAGCGGCGGAAAATATTCCAAATATAACTCATCAACAATTTGTGGATGATATGATTCTTCCTAGCACAACCAAATGTAAAGAAGCCAGGGCCTTTAAAGAAATCCTAAACTTATATATGAGGGCATCAGGATAGCAAGTTAATCCCAACAAATCTGAGATTTTCTTCATCAATACCCCTCTGATTATGGAAAAGAAAATTTGTAACATTCTTGGTTATAAACATGGCAATTTTCCATGTAAATACCTAGGTATTGACCTTGACAAAGGCACACAAACATCCAAACTTTGGAAAGAAGTGCTGACAAAGGTCCAAAACAAAAAAGGTTCATGGAAAGGAAGATGGCTTACAAAAGCAGGTAGAACCACAATGATTAAATCAGTTTTGACAGCCATACCAACATATCACATGTCAATCCTCCCTCTCTCGATTAATATCAAAGGTAGTCTAGACAAAATCCTTAGGGATTTTTACTGGCAAGGCACGACAGAAGAGAAAAAATTAGCACTCATTAAATGGGACAACCTGTGCAAACCAATCTCCCAAGGAGGATTAGGAATTAAGAATCTATAATGGAAGAACAAAGCACTAGGAGCCAAGCTCATTTGGAGACTCTTTAAGGAATCAAAAAGCAAATGGGCCTCAATCTTATTACACAAATATATCCTAGATGCGGACCCCGTTAATATTTTTAGAGCATAGTCACATGTAAAAGGCTCCCGCATGTGGAATTTTATGAAAGACTCTAGAAAGATTATTAACAAATTTCTTACATGGGATACAGGTAAAGGAGACAAAGCTCTGTTCTCGGATGATTCCTGGGCTGGCTTTTCCCCTCTTAATAAGATGGGCTTCTCACAAAACTTTATGGAAACATGTAAAGAAACTATAGGTAAATATTTAAAAGATTATTCTAGCATCGAAGTAGAAACTACATGGAGTAAAGTAGACAGCATTCCTAATATGCACAAAGAAAAGCAAAAACTTTTGGACATACTCAATAATAGAGAAATCCCCCACAAAAATAGATCGGATAAACTCATATGGGCAGGCTCTAATAGTGGAGAATATTTAGTAAAAGATGGATATAAGACCATAGTACAAGAACATAACTTGGATAATATAGACATCCCTCTAAATTTATGTTGGAATAAAACATGTCTCCCTAAGGCCGGAATGTTTTTATGGGCCGCCATGCAACATAAAATCCTTACAGTGGACAGACTCAGAAAATTGGGTTTTGAAGGTCCTTCTAGATGCCCCTTATGTGAAAACCATATAGAGGATGTCAACCACCTACTTTTGAACTGCACCTATACTCAACAGTGCTGGAAATGGCTACAACAATGTCTTGAATGGAAAATTGCACTACCAGACAAATTGATTAGTCACCTTAAAGCATGGCCATCTTTATATAAAGATAACTTATACAAGGATATTTGGACTATCTCACCCTCTATCCTAGTCTGGGAAGTCTGGAAAGAACATAATAGAAGGATATTCACAAATCAAAAACTTGAATGGAAAACAATAATTAATAAAATAGAATCATCAATCATTGAAATAATTAATAGCAAACTACGGGAACAAATTAGTTATGAGGAATCCTTTAAACATTGGGACAACAAAATTAGGCTAAAATGGCCTAAATTAGATATCCCACCACTGTATGGAAAAGGTGGCCTTAAATCAAAATCAGATAGAGCTACTTGCAAATGGGAACCTCCCAGGGAGGGCTGGTTTAAACTTAACTTTGATGGGGCTTCTAGAGGCAACCCCAACATTGCAGGTATTGGAGGAATTATTAGAAATTGGAAGGAAGAAATTATCACCAAATTTGCATGCCCAATTAGCCCCGCTACGAATAACATGGTAGAGTACAAGGCAGCCCTAGAAGGCCTTAAAATATGTAAAAAACTCAATATCTCAAAACTAATAATCGAAGGGGACTCTCAAATTATCATTAATGCTATAAGAACTAAGAAGACACCTAACTAGACCCTTAACTCTAAGATTGAAGAAATATGTCTAATCTTGGATACTATACCTGAGTATGAAGTCAAACATACTTACAGGGAAGGAAATATAGAAGCAGATCTGCTAGCAAATCAAGGAGCTAATGGAGTAACTTTAATGGAATACTAATTGCAGCAGATAGATCTCGCAACCATTTTCCTAGCCTTGTGACATCATTTTATTATTCATTAAACTCCTATAGAAATAGTCAGTTTTTTTAGTCTAGTAAAGAATATGCAATCCATGAGCCTACTGGGACAATACAAGTACCTCCCCATCCCCTTCAGTTCCTTTAACTATATTCCAGATATATCTCAGCAGGATAAATCCACTTATGAGGATACCCCTGCTACTTATAAACATAATTAAAATAATTTAATATCCTCACACCATAAGTTCAATAGCCACTTATTTTCAGCATATTATTCCCCTATTAGATAATCATAATAGGAATATTTCAGAATCTTTATTAACTCTCAGAAGCATGATCATCATTAGTAAAGGATTCACCTTAAAATTAAATGCGAATTCGCATTAACAAAATATCAAAAGACTACATATTTTAAATCTCAACCTTTCATAAATCTTAATTTCATTAAGTATTTTCAACAACTACTATTCAAAGCTACTTTAATCAGAATACTAATTCTTGCAGAGTCTTGCAATTTATATAGTAAATTACTAAACTATTCCATAACTAAGCAGTAAAACAAGAAAAGTATAGGAAAGCTTTCTCTCCATCGTACACAAAATAAACTAGCCCTCTTAAGCCTCTGCATTGTGGGAGCTTTCTTCGAGTGTCCGCTTGGTAGACCACTCCTCAAATGCAGTGGTAAACCTTTCCATGAGCTCTGACCTTGGAGATGCAATTAGGTTCAATCTTTGATCCCGAACATTTAAACACTTCTACACCAGCTCCAATTTGGTCTCTAGCAGCTTCACCTATTTTTCACCAAGCAAAATTAGTGACTGCACTCTGGCGATAACAGAGCAGTCTCGGGACACCAATTCCCTTGCATCCTTTACGCTTTTAACCTTTAAAGCATAGGCCTCCCTCATCTTAACCCCATCAATATCTGTCATTTTATCTCTGGTAGTCAGGTTGTAGATACAACTTACGTGATTACTTAGAACCTCTCCAATGTAGTTAACTATTTTTAGAATTTGATCAGATTCACCGATTCCCTGATCAATCAAGGTACACCACCACTCCTCATTAGACTTTGAAGCATATAAGAGTTCCCTATCGGTGCCAGATACCTCCTTTTCAGAAAGGATCCTTTCTATGCCATACGAGAAGGATTCATCTAGATTAGATATATATATCTCTATGTTGTCCCTTTTCCCCTCCCATTGTCGGATTTTGGCTTCCAAAGCAGAGACTAGATCCAGGGTTTTTTAAGACACTTCCTCATAGGTATTGGCAAAGTGATTAACCATGTCCCCCACCTCTTTCATCAAGTTAGAAAATGCACTTGAAAGGGATCTCTCTCCATTGCTCGCACTCGTATCCTAGTAAGATCATAAGAATAAATCATCTTTACTGACCATTAAATATCAAGAGGTTTTTTTTATTTTTATTAAAACTATTTCAAATCTTATTATATTAAAAACTCTTCGCCTTTGTCGGGAAGTTATTGCATTCTTTTTATGACTTTGAGCCTTTCGGCTCCCTATAATGCACCTTTGATTTTCACCATATATATATCTTACTAAATTATAAACATAAGTATAGATTAACATGGAGCATTTAGCTATGCTCACATGCAGTAGAGGACAATTGACATTCAAAGGCAGTATTAGGGCTAAACATGTCAAAAAGACACTGAGAGTAAGCAATCCTCTAGTGATTAGGTCTATCCTACGCATCTTAGGAGAGAACTTCATCAATTATGAGGATAAATTTAGGAATCTCACAGATATTACCTCACAGTTTTTGGCAGTAATATCATCATGGGACTTTCAGGAACAAGTTTTGAGAAAACTATGCATAGAGACATTTAAGAAGAGATACCTGGGAAACATAGACTACGCTCTTTAGTACTATGATGATCATCCTATTTTTGGGAAATAGAGGAAGATATAGTACCCTCCATCATCAACTTTGTACGCCAAAGAGGAGTCAAATGAGCATGAAGAAGCTGAAGAAACAACAAAGAGAAACACTGTCTTCCTGTTATCCTATTTTCATGTACTCAGACCAGAAAGGGAAGATTGGTTTTACAACTATTGGAATTTGGACAAAGTTGGAATAATAGATATGCTACTCCCAGCAGAATTGGAACCAGGGGAGATAGTAGACTTATGGCTGAACGAAGGCAAAAATTATAAAGAATAGAAATAGAGTGAGGAAAATTAGATCTTAATCAGAATAATACATGGTGTAAATATCTTGGGTGTCCTCTCACTGAATTAAGCAATCCAAATATAATCCACAAGAAAGAACTTTGTGTAGTAAGAAAAAAGATTATTAATATAATAAGAAGCAGTGAAGACAAACTTAACTTTTGAAATTGCATATATAATCTAAAATTTAAAGGAAGTTTTAGAATGATAGATAGATTTCATTAGATGTTTTTTATTGTATTTTATGTTATATAGATTACATTAAATTTTTCTATACAATCATTAAATACAAAGGTAGGACGGAGCGATGTCGCTTGCTCAACCTATGCACCTTGTATATTAGTAGCAAATTGTGTTGTTCCTAACGCTGCCACAGGTATTACAACCTTACTACTAGCCCAACAAAGGTTTAAGGCATACAAGTAAAGGGTAAGTTAACATAAATTTCATAAATCTATGATCTCTTTTTATTTGAGTAACAAGTTTGGGAGGAAGAATTTTGGCTTTTACAGGAAAAAAATTTCTGAAGCTAAGCAAAAGGATAGATGCCTGATAAAAAGCTACAAAGAAGATCACCATTGAAATCAAATATGTCATCCAGAAATCATATGCAAAAGTTAAATCATATAAACCTGTGTTTATATTTGTATAACAAGTCTCCTTTTAGACTTGTATTTTTTCTCTATTGCTATCAAGAAATGGGTATGCCCATGATATTTATGTATTAGAATCCGGACTAATAGTCCCAGGCAAGGCTAGAGGTTTTCTCGACCCCGCTCTTTCCTACCAGTGCCTGCACTGAGCGGGGTATTCATGTGATTTTATTTTTTATTAATAAAAAAGAATTGGCTTCGGCCTTTTACCGATAAAAAGAAAAATACACATAAAAGGAATTAAATGTTATTTGGTTATTTAAATGGATTACTCTTATTTGGATTTAATAATTCAAATTATTTGAAAGGCCACCCTTGTGGCAATAATTCATTTTCTTAATTAAATAATATCCTTCAAATTGTCTCACCTTCCTCCTTGGAAATGAAGAGTTAGTCGTTTCTTTCCAAGAAACTCTTCATCCTTCTCCCGGGCCCTTCTATATTATGGACTCCTTTTTCCTCATTTAAGGAGACAATTTGGAGAGCACTAAAACTATAGCGAATTTTTGTCTCACCTTGCTATTTCTTAAGCTATTTTCTCATTGCAATTTAGAGTAATTTTCATTTATTATTATAATATTGCATACTCATTTTAATATAGTTTGCTTACTATATGCTTAATTCTCATCTTTCATTTTCAAGCTTTAGATTAAATCTGCATCTTCATATTTCTTTCAAGTTTATAGTTTAATTTGCACAATCATTCTTAGTTTAATTCCAATTCAATCTTCTTATGCATTTTAAAATCCTCCATTTTAGAATTGGTCTATGGTTGTTGGGCTCTTGTTCTGAGAGTAAACTCAAACACCCCATCAAAATAGGAGGTGACAGGTCGATTCAATCGATATTGTGAAGTGAATAATTCATATTCATTATCGTAATTCACACATTTGAGCAATGACTATGTCATGTCTATGGCTGAATTAGAGGTCAACATTCAAACATAAACAAGTACATAGTACAAATAAAGAAACAATAGGAATAAATCTCCAAGGAAGAAAAAATAAGAAGCAACTGCAAAAAGGATCTTCCAACACAGGTACAAGAACGTTGGAGTCTCAAATGGTAAGAGAATCACTACCTCCTAACCTCATGGAAACCTGTGGTTCCACTCCCAAAGTGGTGAGGAGATAACATTAGACCCCACAGATAAAAATGCCAAAATCAATCATCAAATAATACTAAGCAAGTGATCTTATAAGTTCCTATCTCAAAGGTACACATACTAACCCAGAGGCAATCAATAAACATAGGAAACCTAAGATGAAATCAGGGAAGTGTCATCACACATGTCAATCCCTTGGAATCATCTCATTGGACTACGACTCCCAAGTGTGAACATATGAGGAACCTGAAATCCTCTCATGTAGACAAGGATAATCGATCATGCCAAAACTCATCGTCACTACTAGACACACAAGCATCTTATCCCACTCCCATCCTTAGCCTATACTAGCACTCAAGGCATGTGCGAGAAATCCATTATCTTATTAATTCATTTTAAAACCCCATTTAATGTATTATATTATCACTTACTTAAGTAACCTACTAAGGATGCCCAGGTAACCACTTCTAGGCTCTGATGCCTCCAAAGAAAGCCACTTCTCCTTTAACACCTAGATAACCTACCCTAAGTTCATAAATATCAAAACATCTCATAGATCATCTTGAATCATAAAAGTAAAAAAAAACATTGTTCCAAAGTATTGTAGGAACACACATATCCAATTTCCATCATAATGAAATCAAGCTTCCATAAGGTTGGGTTATAAAAAATCCAAATGCCATACAAGTATGCAAGATAAACAAACATAACACATTAACCCTAACTCCACCTCTGGTAACAATCTTAAAAGGATGACGTACAAAGATTCCCTCCTAACCCACAACCGTAGAAGGAAAAACAATCACAAAAATTTAATAATAATAAACTAATTTGTAAAACACCATTACACAAATTAATTTATTAAAACTAATCACTAACATAACTATAATTACATTCTTAAATTAAATTCTTATAATAAGGAAATCAATTTATAACGTTAATAAAAATAAATTGATTTCAAGGCTTATAATTACTAAAACAATATAATTTCATAATAAAATTCTCGAATTAGAAAACAAATTTCCTTAACTATTAATTAATAAAATTTATTAATTAATAATCAAATTTATCCTCCATATTGGTTAATTATAGAAAATCTCAACTAATATAGTTCCCTAATTAAAGAAGATTAAATGCCAAATAATTCTATTTGCAAAATATTCAATAAAAAAAGTATAATACATACATACATACATACATACATACATACATACATACATACATACATACATATATATATATATATATATATATATATATATAATTTTCTTTAGTAAAAAATAATCTCATAATAATAATAACAAAGGGGAGAGCCCCCTTGCTGCCGCTGGCAACATGGGCTGTCGTAAGCAGCCTTGGCTACCATGACAGCTTATGATGTCGTTGACAACCTTGGCTGTCGGGGGTTGGGATGAGGAAACCCCCCGCCTCCACACATTTTTTTTAATGAGAGAATTTCCCTGATTAAAACAACATATATAATTTTTTTATAAGAGGAGGAATAGAACATTATGATTATAATTATATGCATGTACATACATCCCATATATATATATATATATATATATATATATATATATATATATATATATATATATATATATATATATATATATATATATATATATATATCAAACCCTAACTGATTTTAACCAAGATTTAATTATAGTATTTCCTAACATAGCAAGTATTAATAAAATAAGATCTAAAAAGGTTAATAACCATAAATCCAAGCACGATAAGAAAATCAACAAAATATATCAACTAGATCTAACATGCACAAAGAAAATAAATTTCTTGAAATAAAAGAATTTAATCTACGAAGGTTTTCAAATCCTACCTCAAACCACCAATTGAAAGAAACTACGAAGAAGACTAGAAAAGCCCTGAAAAATTCTCAAGCTTTCACAAAAATCCTTCAATTCAATCCTTCCATCCAAAACTTGCAAATCTGTGTCTATAGAATAATGGCCAAATCCTCCTCATAAAGAAAAAATAGCCTAGAATTCAAACTCAACTATGCAAAACCTAGAACTCAACTCAACTCCACAAACCTTGTTAACATCAATCTAACTTTTGCATGAATAATTGAATTTTCTAATTAATAACTCAATGCACTTTTGTATTTCCTTTCAGTACTTTACTTTCAACATTTATTTAGCTTTGAAAAAAGTATTAATAATGAAACTCAATGTGGGGAACACCCCACAACGCAACGGTAAGTTGTGAGCCTCTCAATTGGGAGGTATTGGGTTCAAGTCTTCTTGAGCCCCTTGTTGATCTTGGCTTCGGCCTATTACCCACCAAATAAATAAATAAATAATGAAACTCAATGTAGTCAAATATGTAGCTTAGTTTCACAATGCAATCATCTCTGCCTTTTTGAGCTATAGGTGAAAAAATAGGTAACTTTTTTGGTCACCTCTCAGGGGTGTTTTCTTGCTAAACAAATTAGACCATCTATCTTATGCAAATATATTGGGCACAAAGTCTCTTTCAAACTTAGAAAATTGAAACCTTCTCAAAACTAGAATAGAAACACACACCTGATGAAATTGAGACACACCAAACTCAAACTAAAACTAAAAATTGAAAAGAATTTAAGCTGATAAAGAATATCATCATTGTGTAGTGCATATATGGATGGTATGAAACAACGAGCTAATAGCTCTTGTCTCATATGGTGGGTATACTCTTCATGGAGTATGGTATCTTTTACCTGTTTAACCTCTTTTTCAGTGACACACAACTAAAAATAATTAACTGGAGTGTTGGTGCAACTCATTTGGATGGCAAAAAGGAGTGGTTTATGATGTAGGATAGTGAATTCTTATTCATGCTCTCTATGATGGATGCTTTTTTATGTCATTCTAATGGGGACCAACAATACTCCCTAATCCTCCTAACACACAATTGAAAAATGAAACTAAAAATGTTTTAATCTAATGTGCCAAAGCCCTTATTTATGATCAACCATACCTCAACAGAAGTGTTTGAGGTGAATCTCATTGTGTAGGATTGGTATCTCCTCTCCTTCAAGGGTAGATAGTCAGAAAGCATTGTGTGGCTTGCAAATTGTTACAATTTACTACCCACTCCACATAGCATTGAACTTTTTATGCTTTCCAAGGCTTCTCTTTAATTCATGCCATTTCAATACAATGTCTCCTTCTTGAAACACTCTAGAAGATGCCTTGTTGTCAAATGTTCTTTTCATTTGAGCTTAATGACGCTCAATCTTCTTCATGGCATCTCTCCTAACTTCTTCCAGCTAAACCCCATTTCTTTTACATTTTCTTTTTATTAGTTTTAAATGTTGGCCATGTCTTTTCATTAGCGTATTTGCCCTTGTTATGGCTTAATACATGAAAATCCTTTCCATCTTTTAGGGCTTGAGTGATGGTTTTGAAGCTCTATTTTTTTGATGTAATTTTAGTTGTGACCTTTCCGTGAGGATCTGAATATGTGATAGATTATTGAGGGTTTGAAGCCCTTTGTAATCAATGATTTCCTTATTTTTGAAACCTCATACTCTTTGTAGTTGATATTTTTTCATGATTATGGTTGAGCCTGAGGGTTACCATGGATAAATCTCCTATCATAGTCACAACCTTATACATATAAAACTCATATCAAATTTTGAGCAAGAAACCTTGCTTTCCTATGATTTGGCTCATTGCAAATACAAGGGTTTTTTAGATGTTATTGGAGACTAAAATTTGAATTTTATATTGCATTGTGCCTTCATGCTTGAACTTGGGTTTTGAACCTTTTTCTATCAATACTCAATGCTTTTATTACTTTGAACATTACATTTATGTTCCACATTATTTTTAAAGACAAAAATATGAGGAAAGGGATGATTGTTGCTCACTTTAAGAACAACTCTTTTATTTATTTCTCATGGTGTTTGTCACTTTTCTATTTTCTCAAAAAACTTATGTACTCAGATCCTTTGAATAAATAACCTCTATTTTTTAGTCAAACAATAACACCCTCATTTTCCTTTATGAATGTAATACAAGCATTTAGGCTCTCTACACATTTCAAGTTGTTATTACTATTTTACTACCATGGTAATGCATGATAACAAATTCTTGAATTCTATGGGCTGAAATTGAACTGTCATTTAAAAAAAATTCTTGTAGCCTCTTTTGATATATTTGTGTACTTTGAATATGCCATGATTGATATATCTATTGTAGAAGTGTGTCGTATATTATTCAAATCTCCTTAAGAAATAGTGAGGTTGGTATATTTCATCTTGGCATTTCTATTATGTAGCATGTGGAATTTGTGTTTTGAATCTCTTTAAATGTTTGGTCAATATATGATATTATTGTTCTATGAAATTATGTGTCTAAAATTGATATGCAATGTTATCCTTCCTTGAGAATCAACACTGTAACTCATCTACATATGCACATTCAAAGATACCATTAAATTGTATCATTTTAATGTGATGGTAATCTACTTACAGACTTGACTCTAACAATGTTCTAATGACAATCTCTGAATCCCTAACTTCCCTATATCAAAAAACACATCTTTTGTTGCATTATCCCCATTTTGATCACTGCTGACCTATAACCATTATTCTTGAAGGCATTTGGATATGAAAGGTATTTGTCAAACTAGTGAATAACACTCTCCTTGATTCAAAGATGGTATATATAACATTGTCAATATATGTTTATTGCAATGTACTCTGTCACTTGATTATCTTATTCTTGGTATGAAAATATCTTACTTGAAAACCTTTGAGTATTTATCTTTGTTTCTTATGATTGTTACATCTTATTTGACTACAAGGCACCTTCCTTCAAAGTACAAGTGTTATTTGATTGATAACATCAATGTGCACTTAAGCCAATGAATATACCTGTCTTAATGCAATGAATATACCTGTAGTACTGCTCTCTTGAATTTGTAACATGTTATCAATGCTTGACTATTTTCATAATTACTTATTGAAAGATCCTCCTTTGTTGTACTTTTGTCTTTTGCATTCACTTAGGATGGCATCTTGTAGATGATCATTTCTACATTGAAATTTTATTTTTGCCCCTTTGTTGACATGTTTGTCCTTTAATATTGTTGTAACATGGTATGATATAGGTTCTCTATTGCTCTGTAACATTTCTAATCATGAATATTGCATCCTCACCACAATTTTTTATTGATACTCTTGATATTATCTGTGATTGCACTTTGTACCTTTAATACTAATTTAAGTACTACAACAATATCCTCAATTCTCTGATTTCTTTTGATATTAACTTTGCCTCTTTTTGATCAATGTTAATGTATTGATTATTTTAGATGATGTTCTTTTCATGGCATATAATATTTCCTCTTTCTCATATTATAATGCTATCTTTTCTCTTTTCAAAATTGATTTTATCTTCTTTACTCTTTACTAATTTTAAAGATGTTCTTTTGAAATTACCTATGAACTCATAAGCTATCTGCATGATATCCCATTCTCTTACATGTACTTTCTAATTTGTCATTATATAGTGTACTGAAAGTTTGTATCCTTTGGATTTCTTTTGGTGTAGTTTTTAAACTAAAAGGTTTCATGCCAGAATAGCATGTCGCTTTGATAGTTCATGTCTCCTTTTTGCTAATTGTGTCTCTTTTAATGCAACTTCTAAATTAAAAGGTTTCATGTAATAATGACATGTCCCTTTAATAGTTTTCTATCTTTAACATGGATTTGCATTATTAATTCTTGTTGCATCTTTATTACATGTTGGAAAGTTGGGCTCAACCGTTGTGGGAGCCCACTTGATCCCATGTGCTAATAGACAATAGACATGTACTTTTCCCTAAACATGAAACAACATGTTAGATAAAACATGTAGCTTTGAATATTTCTTTATGATGCTTTGCACCCGATTTGATCTTATGTGCTTATAAGAGTAACTGTGCATGCTTAGATGATTGGTATACATAGAATTGTAAGATTTCATTTCTCTAACCAATTTTTTACCATAGATAGGGATTCATCATTACACTAAGAAATGACAGGTCCCTTGTTTATGTTTACCTCTCATCTTTTTACGGATAGTTTCTTTTCTTACATCTGATTTTGATTAACACCCACAACTTGTGTGGGTGTTGTATTTTCCTTTTGTATCAATTTTTTTAATTGCAAACATATGTATATATTTTTCATGTAATACATTTGCAAATGAATAAAATATCCTTTTTGATAAGCATTTAACTTCCTTTCAGTACTTAACTTTTAGCATTTATTTAGCTCAACAAAAAAATATTTAATAATGAAACTCAATGTAGTCAAATGTGTACCTTAGTCAGTTGCGCAACACAATCAACTCTACCTTTTTGAGTTGTAGGTGAAAAATAGGTAACAATAGGATTTAGGATTATAGTTTAGATTTTGGTTAGGCCTAGGGTTTATATCATGATTATGGTGGAGGTAAGGGTTATAGCTAGGGTCAAGGTTAGGGTTAGGTTTTGGGTTGTGTTTTAAATTATGGTTAGAATTATGTTTCCATCATGGTTAGAGTTAGAATTATGGTTAGGCTTAGCATTTAGTATAAGGGTTATGGTAAAGGTTAGGGCTTACATCATGGTTAGGGCTAGAGTGAGTGTTTAGATTAGGCTTAGGGTTAGGGTTCAAGTCTTTAGGATTAGAGTTAGGATTAGGGTTAACATTTAGGATTAGGTTAGAATTAGGGTTTAACATTTAGCATTTTGGATTAGGGTTTACTATTTAGGATTATGTTTTAGCTTAGGATTTAGGATTTAGGGTTTATAATTTAGGATTAGGGTTTAGCATTTAGGATTAGGGTTAGGATAGTTGTAATATCAAGGTATGGAGTCAATGGATTAGATTATGTAGAATATTTTGCAAACAATGAAACAATCACTCTTTGTGATCCATCATTAACATTAGAGAGAGATAAATACAACATAAAAATGAGTTGCAAATCATGACCAAAATAAATTTTGTAACTTATAATTCTAACCATGAAAATAAGTTGTAACAATCTTGGCCTTTAAATAAAATAAGGCAACTCTTTAATTTTGAATTTCTTTACCTCGCAACCAATCCTTGATACTAAAATTACCTTTTAGCCTACTTAAATTCTTAATTATGAAGGACCAACATTAAATTTTAAATCAATAAATTATATTGGTCTTGATAATCACTAATTTTAATAAATAAATTATATTAGTCTAGACAATAATAAATTTTAGATTATATAAAAATTGGAATAAACAATAATAACAACAATAAAATAAATCATAGAATAATATGAGAATGATCCTATTATCCTTTGCCAACTTTTTATAGGATAAAATGAAGTAAAATAAAATAAAATTTCATACTATTTCATTTGAATAGGAAATGATTTTTTTACCACTTCCTAATTGTTTTATAGAATAAAATAAAATAAGGATAATTTTATTCTATACTCTATAAAATGAAATTACATTTTTAATATAATTTTATTATTATTATGCAACTATTTTCTAAGATAAAATAAGAAAACTTTCATTCATATTCTATTAAATGAATTGTTTTCTAGTACGAAAAATATTTTATTATAAAATAAGAAAACTTTCATTCCATATTCTATTAAATAAATTTACTTTCTAATATGAAAATTAATTTATTATCATCTCGCATTATTGGATCTAATAAAATAAGAAAACTTTCCTTCCCTATTCTATTAAGCAATAAAATAAGGAAGCTTTTCATTCCATATTATATTAAACAAATATACTTTCTAAATTATTTTATTATTACTTCCGACTTTTTTTATAAAATAATCCAACTGTTAAAATTATTGTATTATCATCTCTCAATATTGCATCCAATAAAAAAAAGAAACTTTCCTCCCAATAAATTATAAAATCATTTCATTCCATATTCTATTAAACAAATATGCTTTCTAATATTGAAATTATTTTATCATCACTTTTGACTGTTTTATAAAATAAATCAAATGTTGTATAAAATAAAATAATAAACCTTTCAATCTATATTCTATTAAGCAAATTTACTTTTGATATGAAAATGAGGCTATTATATTTTACGAGGAAGAGTTCTTGAATGTATCTAATGTGATAGTTGTCATGCTAGTAGAGACAATATCATTTCTATCAATTTTATTATTTAAAAACAAAGAAAGATAGAAAGATGTAGTCATAAAAATTAGGCCCATAAGAAGACTGGAAAAAATAAAAAAAAATTACATACATTAAAAAGTATCATAAAAGTCTATGATCTGGAATCTACTATGGAGGATGTACACCTATATTCTTCAACTGAAAGGTCCAATTATTTTGAACTTGTAACTGGTCATAAATATAATCCATATTATCTTTCCATTTTATGTCTCTTTTAAATGATAATTTCATTATTATTTTGTTAAAGGTATCATATAAAATCATTCCTACTATTATTCAATTTTAACCATGCGAATTTATTTGAACTTGTAATTGCTCATAAATATAGAATAGCATAGGTAGTGGAGTTCAGTGAGAATTGCAACTCAAAAAGGAATAGCAATTCATTTAATTGAGGTGTCTGGTCAGCGACAAAATAGAGGAGAAAACATTGATGTGAATGTGATTTCAAAATCGATGAACATTGCAGAATGTGCACTAAATAATTTTGTTGAAAAGGCTTTAGAATATTCAATCAAAAGCTATTGGTAGATGTAGTCTATAAATATCAAGACTTAAATTATCATTCTTCTCGCCTGCAGAGAAATGGGAGCTTTTGGAATAGGGTATGGACATTCAAAATGTGAAGGAAAGATTGCAATTTCTCGGCCAGAATAACCCCAAGAAATGTGGTCTACATGAGATGCAAAACAAAGTTGATGAGAAAGCTTTAGATCCTTTTTAAGAAATTTTATTTCTTTGAGATGCATGCCAAAATTGAGAGCATATGGAAGGCACACAATTGTTTGACAAAAACCCTCAAAGAAATGGGGTTTTAGAGTCGCAATGGTTGTAGGTGTAATACCCCAAAAATGGGCTATAAGTTCATTAATCTCCTATATCGACAATTCGAACGAAATCGACATCGAAGTCCTAACCTAAGGCACATCGGCACATTATCGAATCTTAATTGATTATCCTAAATTCTGCATCGGGGAATATTCCTAGCAATATTCCTAATTTATCTAATTATCTTTAATTTAATGATTATTTGGCGAAAAATCCTATTTATCCTAAAGTTTGATTAATTGAATATCTTCTAATATTTAATTAATTAGATTTAATACTGCCACTTAATTATTTAATTGGATTTAATTATATTTATTCCTAAATTGTATTATTCCATTTTGACAATAAATCAAATATCCTATGACTAATTGATTAAATTCTTATTTAATTAATTAATGTCAATTGTCAAATTTAATAATATAGTTTTTGAATAAAAGCTTGATTTAATAATTGATTAACCCATAAATCAATTATTTTATTTTAAAATCAGTTAAGTTGAGGATAAATCACTTTATTTATTTATTTAATTCATAATTAATTATGCACATCCAAAAAATAGTTAAACTATAAATCAGAAAATCAATTCAAGTTGTTTTAAAAATAAACTCAACTCTCTTTTGAGTTAAAAGCTGATCTCAACTTCTAATTTAAATCAAAAAGTTATTTTTGCATGATTTTTTGTGAGTTAACTATCTTTAATTCCTTGTTGACTCAAAAATCAACCTGAGTGATTTATGGCTTTTTCCATGCATCCCCAGAGCCCTGGATTTCTATAAAATCAAGGCTTTAGCTCTTCACAAATCATCTCATAATTTGCAAACTTATGCTGGCGAATTGGTATCTGAAGAATTTTGTGAATCAACCACATTTGTGAGATCAATTTTGTTTTTCATATCAATTCTTAGAATCATTGCATATCCATTTTTCATATAGAATAGATTCATATCATTTCTCATCTTATTGCACAGAAAACTAAAAAAATAGATTAACTTGCATCTAATTCATATCTAAATTTTGCATTCAAATCCTTCAATTAGGTGTCGTCAAGGTCACTAATCTCGGTCCAATCTGAGAATACATACTCGCATCTACTAGAAGGCAGTAATTGTCTGTTTAGATTAGTTTTCATTTCACTGCATGATTTTGATTTCTGCTAACCTCTAATGTTTTACTGAAGTGTTGTGTCTATAGCTAGGTACAAAATTCACACACATTTTTGGTGCCCACCATGGGGCCCTAAAACGGGTTTCTATTCAATTTCTATCAATTTTTATTATCTTCTTATCATTTTCTGTTCCAAGCTGCGATTTTTAATTTTTGTCCATACAATTTTCGTACGAGTTTTGTCAGAAACTCGTACCAGGAGATACCCACTGTAGTACGACAATTTATTTGATCGAGGATCGTACTGTCAGGATAACAGTATCATTTGGAATCTTGATTGTCGTATGATCTAGTATCCAGTGTCGTACAAGTTTCTAGATTGTTGTTTGGGAGGTAACCCATTGTCGTACGAGTTTTAGTGCCAGGTTTCAATTGTCATTTCACTTTTTCAGCTAGTTTTCCAAATTTGTTTTTCAGATTTGGACTAACAGCTAACATTAACAATTGAAATTTTCTATTTCTGATTGATTTCTACTGATTTTGATTGGGAAAAAGTGTGAGAATTGCTAAAAATAAGTAAGAATCTACTAAGCGCATTGCGAGGAATTCAGGTAATCTTCTCAGCTGATAACATTTCAATTTGGATTAAAAATAACTCTTGCATGTCAAGCTTGTGTGACCTTTATTGTTTTCATATCACATATTTCATTTTGGGCTATAAAAACAAACATAGATTTTCTTTTCAGCATCTTTGTTACACATAGTAAATAGGCCCTATGAACACTATTCGTGGTTCTTGAGAGAGTGGGTTTCCAGTGAAACTCTTCTCAATGAAGGAATCCTTGTAGGTAGGGAGGATACTGAGGGAGTCTCACGTTCTACTAGATTTGTGCATCTTCAGCTTCTGATTGATACACTCTCTCTTCGGAGAGGTTGATAGATCATGAGTGGTTGACATCATAGATCTTTGTGAGATAATCTTGGTCTTAGCGTGTCAGATTAATCTATCTGCTTTGTTTGGGTTAAAAGTGAAAAGGTTAGAGGATTATGCTCTACTCCCTTTTTGGGTAGTACCAGAAACTCAGATCCTTGAATCTGGAACTAGTCTCCATGTGGTATCTTTTGCGAGTCACCTTTAGAGAGGGTTAACCATAGTGGACATTCCCTTAATTGGGTCAACCACGTTGACGGAACCTCAAGCGGTAATAGCCATTTTCATCGTGGTAGCAGCAGCCGCTATATAAATGTCCTTGTGGAGGAAATCTTCACAGGTGTGGTCTCTTGTTGGGCTATTAGATCTCCCTAGCAGCTCCTGATTGATTAAATTCTCAGACAGTGTCAAAACCCCAATGTGCCTGGATTGGAGTTCACCCTCTTGAGATCACAAAAGTTGCAGAGTCAGACCATTACTAAAAACCTTAGTGAGGCCAAAATTTCATTTTCTAGGAATATGTGCGTTATTACAAAACTTTTTTGAACATACACTGTTAGCACTCCTAGGGATTAGCATAATTCAGTCACATGATTGTTCATGCGTGGGGTTGCTTTGTCCCCTGTTCATTGTTTTCAAACGTGCTTGAAATCACTTGCTTGCTATTTTGTGTGCTTGTTTATCTATCTGGTTACTAAGAACAAATCAATCTAATACAATCTTCAAATTTGGACAGACAATTTTGTGAATAATGAAACTGAAAAACTCAAAAATTGCAAAATCTGATGTCAAACACCTTTCTGGAGTCAACAGTCATTTTTTAAAGTCAGAAAGTCGTACGACTTTTGGCTATTGTCATTTCAGAACCCCCTAATTGTCGTATGGTATATGGTACATTGTCGTATGATTTTTGTTATCAGTCAATTCCAAAAAGTCAAAAACCCTGCTATCAACTGTCGTGCGAGTTTTGCAATAGTCGTACGAGTTTTTCAATTGTCATTTCATGCTATACCCACTATCATACGAGCCTGCAGGAAGTCATTTGAGAAATTTTGAAAAGTTGTTAGAAAGTTGTCAGAACTATCAAAGACCCAGCTTTTTCAGCCTATTTCTAGAATCTGTCAAACAAATCTGTTGAGGGTCATTTTTGCATGAAGCCAAAAGCTAGGAATCTGTAAGAACAAACCCCTCTCTTGGAAGATTGATGGAATCAATCTCAAGGTTCCGGATGGCTGGGTCTCAACCGCTCGGATAACTCAATGGAAGACAAATGTGAATTTGTTTATCAAGGAGGCCTTTGCTGGTTCTTCTCTTAAGGGAAACTACAAAACAAACTTTAGGATTCCACAGTATCTCTCTTTTTTTTATTCAATTTCAGACTTAAGAAATGAAAACAATATAAATTTAAATTATCCTATTGAAAGCGACTTTGCAAGGAAGGTTAAGAAGAGTAAGGTAACAAGAAACTAAAAAGGAAATACTTGAAAGAAACCTAACGAACATATGCTAGTAATCACACCACCGTGTGAATTAAATGACCGAGAAGATGAGGAACCCACACAAGAAAGATCATATCATGTCACAATCTTTAGCTGAATGGATGCAATCATCAATGGAATTCAAACAATGCAGATGTAGGATAAGTCAAAACTCATAAGATCACGAAGCCACTCCAGATGCACGCACACTTGAGAAAAGTTAATCTTTAGGCACCAAAGAAAGATCTTCTCAGAGATTCATCACAACAGAGCAATATGATACCAGCAAACACCAAATTAAGAGATCGCAGACTTGAAATCATCAAACAAACAATCAGCTCTTTGAAATAAAGAATGAGCAAATCACACATTCATAGATTTCACATAGACAGTAGGAAAATCACACTGTGGATGAAGCACCAATTGTATAACTTATATTAATCATTTAGTCGACCCTCATTACATCATTTTATTACAATTTATAGAGCTCTGCTCTTATTTTCACAGCTAGGGTTTTGCTGCAACAAAAACTTGAAAGGAAATCTAAACTAGAGATTGCATTAAAGAAACTACTGCTAAAGCTGAGTTAAACTATCCTAGCATAGAATTAAACCTCATGCATTACAAGAATTTGCATAAAAACAAGCATTAGATATCTCAAAAAATGGGCTGGAACTGGTTCATGTGTGTGATGATCTTCATGTTTGCCCCCTGGATCATTGGCTTTAGTTGCTCTACGTAGTCCTGACTGAAAGAGATCCCACAATCTTGCCCAAATGATCCCAAGAAAGAAGCCCAGATGACTAAGAAGTGATCTTTGAGAGAACTGGAGTCAACTCCCAGACGTGCCCAAAAAATGCCCAAAACCTGACACTTGGTCCGAAAATACAACACCCAAAATTGGCTAAGTGCTAACCTTATCTCTACTACTATGGAGTTGTCAGAGTTTTTGGAGGCCGAAAACTCCCTATGGCCAAAAGGGCTGAAAATCTCATACTGAAAAAATGACTAAGTACCAAAACTACACTTTCTGTACATGGGAGCTGATAGATCTTGCTCTGGAGGTCCACTAGCTAGAAGGTACTTCTGGATGTGCCTTCTTGAATCTATCTACCACCTCCAACACCTCATTGAAGTCTGACATCTTAATGCCTTGGAGAATTTCCTTATGTCTATCTTTGTAATCTTTCAATCCCTTGGCAAAGGCTTTTATTTCTTCTTCACGAGGCAACATTTTCTGAATCTCCTCCCTTTGATAAAACATTTGCTGAAGATCCTCCTTTGTCTTTACCCATTGGAATATATTCAAATACTGTTTGACAATATCACTCACTGGGTGCATAGTCTTATCATCATCATCCTTGAACAGATCTAAATCTAACCCCTCAAAGAACTCTTGTAACTCATTTACAAATAGCATGCCCTCATCCCTTTTCTTATCCAACCTTTCGAGCACCTTCTCAAGTATGGCCAATGCCACTGTTATCTCTTGGATCCATTCTTTGAAGTTATCTAATTATGCCCCTTCATAAATCTTCATTAGCACCTAGAAGTGTTGCTTCCTTATCATTATCAACTCATCTAATACCTTTCACCAATTTAGGATAGTTTCTTCTACCCCATTCTCCTCACTCATGATCTCTACCAAAGAAACTATTCTTGCCAAAATGCCTTGAAAGGGCCTTAAAATCTGCCTAAGAGATAAGCTAGTGAATTGCTCAAAATCTAGCTTCCAATCCACACAAGCCTATACAAAAGATTGTGGAATGTCAGTGTCTATATCCCCCTTCTTCTCCAAAATTGCTTGTAATGAGGCTTTGGGGTTATCTGGGTCAATTGGACCCACCGTCTTCAAAATGAATTTCTTCATTGCTTCATTTTATTCTTCCAATGCTTTTATTCTTTCCTCATCTTTACTCATAAAACCCAAAGCATGCTTCAGACCCAAGGTAGCCAAGGTTTTGCTACCTTCTTTGGTTGGTTCTCCCAAGTCCACCTCCTCTAACACATAGTCTTCCAGAGTGATCTCCTTTGCACTAATATCCATCGTGGGGACAACCACCTATGCCTTCCACCTTCCCACCTGATCTTGCGTTACATAGGACATTCTCTTTGCCTGGGGAACTGGTGCCATTTGGTGGAAGGCATGTCCTAGCGTAGTCATATCAACCTCCTCATCAGTATATACCCTCACCCTTGGTTGCACTTCTTTGGTAAACCAAGTGCACTTTGAGGATGTACTCAATGGCTCATAGGGAGTAGCTAATGTAGTAGAAGTGCCCACGTATTCAGTCCTTATCTCTGCTGTAACTTCTTCTTCTTCTATCTCCTGCTCATTCCCAATACCTTGTTCTGGCTCTCCCTCAATAGTTGTCTGTTGCTCATCATCTGTTTGCTCCTTAGTATCCATTTGAGGCTTATCTTCTTCTGTATGTAGCTCCTCTTCTATCTGAGATTCTCCCTTATCACCCTCTTCCTCAGATCCAATATAAATTTCTTCTCCCCCTTCTCTGCCGATGACTTCAACTTCTTTCTTTTGTTCCTATGAGCTCTGGGGTATTGACTCCATATGAACTTGGGGAGGAATGTTGAGTGGGGGAGGTGTAGAGGATGCAAGGGGAGTGGTAAATCAGGCTGGTGGAGTTGGAGTTGGGAAAGGAACATGGGAAGAAAAGGGTTGTTGAGGCGGTGGAGTATCTAGCACAGGAGTGGGAAGCGGGATAGTGGGAGGCTCTTGAAGTGGAATGGTGGGAAGTGTGGAAGGGTGAGATGGGGGCAGAGGTGGAATAGACACATCCAAAGGCACTTGTGTACTTGTTTCCTCCTTCAAGGTGATCTTAACAGATGATTCCTTCTCAGGTCCTGCAACTCCCTCCTGGTCTTTGGCCATTTCAACCTCACTTTGTCCTTGAGGTGCCTGTGGTAACTCTTCTCCCATGCCACTAAAAAGGCTAGTGAACTGCATAGGAGCTTGTTGTTCAGCTTCTTTGAACCCATGCAAGCCTGTAAAATTAGAGATGTTGAATTCATCATCACCTAGGGCATCCAAATTTATTGGCTCCCCTTGAGTAGCCCCTTCATCTTCATTAGGATCATTTTCCATTATTCTCCTTTTCTTTAGGAATCCTGCTAACCGTGTCCTCCTAATGAGGGGGGTTTCATCCAACAAATCCTCATCACCTTCTTCCAGAGTATCCATCTGTGTAGGGGTTGAGCCTGCTTTCCTTTTGTAAACGTGGCCCTTAATTACTCCATTCAGCTTAGGTCCAACTATTTTGAACTTTGTTCTCTTTTCTGAGCTAGGAGAACCAAGGTCACTTGATGAAGGTGCCTCTAATGGAGAAATGCTCCCAGTCATCCTGGTTTTCATCTTTTTTGAGTGTGTGACCAGACCATACACGGTGGGGTGCTCATGCCGATATACAGTCCTAGGCTTTAGAGGGGCAGCCCCTCTAAACTGAGGTTCCAGTATCTTTTCCCCCTTCTTCTTTCCTCGAGATGGTTTCTTGGGGAGTTGCTTTATAAGAAGTGGTTGCATAGGAAAAGGACAAGCAACCCATGACCTTATCATCTTGACCACATGTCGGGCCCTGAATTCCATGCTATCATTCTCATCCTGATCTATTTCTGCATTTAGGATGGCCCTATTATACACCTTATTTGTGTTATATATAGAATCCATGATTTTATCAGAGTCTGCATCTAATGCCTTCTATGGAATCTTTAGGGAAAGGGCACCTTGTGCCAATTCTATGCTCATCCGGCAATAGTCATGGATTCTCACCTCATAATCATCCACACAATTGGCCCAATGATCTTCAACATGCGGCTCATGGACATAGTGTCTTCCCATTATGTGGCTGTAAGTACCAATGGGGTCAAAATGCAGCCTTACCAGACTATAGGTTGCCAGTGGGAATTCATCCCATTCTTCGACCAAAGACTTGCAAACTTTCATGTTCAGAACACAATGGGGACCGACTGAAATAGGGAAACTCTAGCAGTGTTTCTCCTTATGATTGATATGCTCGTGAGCATCAGACAATTGCCTAGCTATCTCCAGTAGAACCACCCTATCAGGAGGGTATCTTGGGATCTTCTTGGGTGCTAAAGTGCTTCTTGCCACTTGAATGTATGTGAAAGTTCTGAATTGAATGTAAAATGCCCCAATGGCTTGTACTTTGGCCACTGCTTTTGTTGATAGCCTTTTAGCAAAATCACCCTCAATGGAGCGGATGATTGCAAAAATGAAGGCATCATTAACTATCCTAAATTCTGGGCTATTGTGTGCGAGAAAGTCCTTTCGCACAAGTTGAGGATACAATGTGAATGGCCAAGTGTTTGGTTCCCCAATGTTACCGACCTTAGTCAACCTTGGGTACACTACCTTGGTGGCTAGTAAGTACACAACATAAGACGTCATATAAAAATGTGGATATGTCTTTACTCGAATCAGCTGTTCATCCAACTGGTCACTTAGAACGGAGGCCCAATCGAACCTTGCTCGTGTTTCTTTAATCTTTTGGATGAGGAAGATCATCTAGGGTTCCAACTGATGGGACTTGGGTAGGCCATACACCCTACTTATCATTGTGATAGTGGCCTAGATATCTTCTTTCATATAACCTCTCCTCATGTCAATTCTATCCAGCTTGTTCTTGGGCAATGGCTGCATCAAGTATTCATTTTTGACAATGTTGTGTTCCCTCTGGGTATCTTTGTTGTAAAATTCCATCCCTTTATTTATATTGAAGTTGAAGAACTTGTCTACCCCCTTGGGTAGATGGAAAACATCCTGGATATTGTTAGGCCTCAGGTCCAGGACCACTTCTCCCATGCTATTTCTAACCATATGCTCATCTGGAACATAGCAGTTGGCCAGTGTGTTGATCAACTCCGCCGATTGGATTGAGATAGGGTGTGCCACTGCATTCACCAGGGAATAGTGGACCAATGATGTGCAATCCTCTGAATGGCCCACTGGTTGAGCACACTTGTTCAGATATTCATTCTAGCTTACATTCCCGATGTCAGTACTGGTTATTCCGGCGTGCAAGTCTGTCACTTTAGAAGGTAGGTGGTATCCTTTAAATTGGTATTTCATCATTGGTGATGCGAGTACCTTCTTAGCCATATCTACAAAGAGTACAAATTTGGAATCAATAACACCACGTGAGAAAAGAAACTAGAAAGTATTATTGCTTACTGAAAACATGTTTCAAAACAAAAAGCAGAGATCTTGGCCTTTTCACTCTTTCGGATAAGATGGACATTTCGAACACTGCAAGGTCTGAAAGGGCTGACAAGGCCAAAATAGCCACAAGCATGAAGTAAGAAGAGCAATAGCCTTTGGCATTTTTGGGGTTGCAAGATGTTCGGGGTGCGAAACCTCCAAAACGCTGACAACTCAAGGACTTAGCTAGAGCAAGGAAAAGGTGGCCCCTTCGGTGCTTTCAAGGATGCAGGATTGTTCGGTGTGCGAAAGGTCCAAAAGGGCTGACACATCGAGGACTTAGCTTTTTCATCCTGGTGTACTCCATGGTTTTTTGGACCCCGAAGGTCCGAAACTAGGGTTTAGGGCCAGAACCTGAAAATGGGTCTGACGGTGAGATTCAACCATGAACTCATGAAGGGATGCAAGGGGACTGCCTTGCCAATCCCAAAGGCTAAAAGAGGTTGACTAGATAGACCAACAAACTGACAACCAGGCCGAAAAAGGGCCAAAAACAAAATCCTAAACCTAAGACAACACCCCAAAAGAAAAAAAAATAGAAAAAGGAAAACAAACTAAAACAAAACAAGAGGGAGACAAGATGCCTACCATGGAGACAATGAAGATAGTGATGACCAATGAGAAGATGAGAGAAAACTAAGCAGAAAAGCACTCGGACGGTGAAAACGGTGAGCAACAGGTGCAAAAAGGTCAGAGGAGCGAGAAGGCAAAGTGAGGGTTTAAAAACCCTCACCTCCTTTTATAGGCTCACGGGGTTGCTGATGTTAGTGACCCCGCACATCAGCCTTTCTGATGTTTCGGCATTTTGGGACTCCAAAAGCCTGACAACACCGATAGGTCTGACTTGGCGAAAGGTCTGACTCCCACACAAACTTATCTTTCAGACAATGACTATGTCTGAAAGATCCAAAAGGTCCAACAATGCCTTTTTGATTCACTCCCCTATTCTTCACGCTTTCAGACCTCTAAAAGTTTGAAAGACACACAAGGTCGAAAAGGCCAAAAAGGTCGAAATGCCGAAACCAACTAAAAAGGAAGGAAAAAAAAACTAACTCACAAAGACCACTAAAAATGAGCAGAAAAAAGAAGGGGGGCCCCCTTTTAAGCCATAAGGGCCATAAAAGGGGGGCGTGGTTGTGGGACCACAACAAAATCACTATGTCAGGAACAGAGCAGCAAATACTAAGAATCCAATCATTTTCCTAAAGTGGCCTTTTGAATCCGATTTAGCCTTCTATTTAATTGATTTGAGTCCTTTATCTTGTGTCAAAACCTTGTCATAATTATCAATCTTCAATCCATCTTCAAAATGGCTAAGTGTTGTGAACTCATGTCTGCTATCTTTTGGGAATCTACCCATACATCTAGGGCACAGTCTCCTTCATCTATGTCTAATCCAAGCTTCAATCAACCAAACCTTGACAAGGTTGCGTCATTTGATCTTCTTGAATCAGATCCTTCTTCAGTTGTCTTCATCATATTCTTTTGTTTCACCCAAGGTTAATGGTGGAAACTAGAGCTTCCTCTCACAAGAAATCTGGAGAAGCATCCCATACCTTACCTATAACTACTGTCAAGGGTCCAACTCTTGAGAAACTCTACAATTCTAATCTTTACGAAGACAACGGTCTTGGCAATTTTTGATTGAAATCTAGTTACATTCGTCCTTCATCAACTCATGGAGGTAATCAAAAAACTCCTCCTTGATCTATCCCAGGGAGAACTCCTACCATGTCTCAAGCAGGGACAAAATTTGGCTCTCAAAGAGCTCAATCTCAACATGGTGCAGATTAGGAACCCACACCTGAAGAAATTGCTCAATATCAAAATGATGATAACTTCAAAAGAATGATGAAGCATTTCTTGAAAGAGGACATAGAGACATACTTTTTACAATTAGCTCATCAAGGAGCTAAACTTCCTCCCAACTTTAATGTTGAAGATATCATTATGCATGAGGAAGAAACTCCACTCATAGCTATGATGAAATAGATGTATCCCATGCAAGTCAAACTTAATAAACTTGAGAAAGAAAAGGAACCCAAGGAGTTCTCCATGGAGGCCCTATGTCCTTTTCCATTTGACAAAGACTTGTACATGCCACCATTCCCAAAAAGAGTGGAGATGCCTAAATATGATAAGTATGATGGACACTCTAATCCTCAAGATCATGTCAGAGAATTCTGTACATAATCTATGGATTTCATGCATGAACCAACATATCTGATGCATCTCTTTCCTCGATCTCTAGGAGGAGCAGCCATTCATTGGTTCTCTAGATTGCCTTCTACTATCAAAACTTTTGAGGAGTTGATCAAATTGTTCTATCATCAATACTCCTATAATATCCAACATCCAGTCACCATGATCGACATCTGCAATCTCAAACAATATCTAGGAGAACCATTCCTGACATTTCTCAAGAGATGGAGGAAGAAATTCTCTCTATATGCCAGGCCTATTCCAGAAATTGAGAAACTGGAAATCTTCATCAATAATCTTATCCCAGAGATCAACTATCCTTTACAAATGTAAGATCATACATCTTTTGATAAAATGGTAGACAATGTGATCAAAATTGAAAAAGTACTTGTGAAAAAAGGAGACATCACACTTCAAAAGGACAAGTATGAATCAGGGTTCAGTTCTAAAGACAAGAACAAAAATTGGAACAAGAATAAAGGCATTGTCACAGATGGTGTTGTTGATACTATTTGTGCCCCATCAAAGGCACCAGCTTTCAATCTAACTATTAGCACCCAAGCCATCAAAGCCTCAGAGAAAAAGGTGTTCGAACCATCTCAAAAGAAGCCAGAATACAAATCTTGGTCCGTTGATAATAAATGAAAGTTCACTCCTCTTGGAGAATCTTTAGAATTAGCTATGAGGACTCTACTAGCTAATAACATCATTTCTTTTCTTGAGATCTGACAATCTGATCCTGATCCTAAACCAAAATGGTGGAGGGAGAATGAATTCTATGATTTCCATCGAGGTAAAGGTCACAAAACTAATAACTGCTTACGCTTGAAACATACTATTCAAGATCTGATTGATAAGGGAGACATCACGATTGACAATCATAAGAGCAATAATGATCATACAACATTCACAGAACTATTTCCGAAACATGGTCAAGAAGTTTGATCTTCTCAGCCTAATATGGGGGCAAAGGTCAATTATGCTTACCCTAGAAATAATGTTGTTATCAATATGGTTGAACCTTTTCTCTCTGAGCATTGCAATGTCATCACAATTGTGCGAAGAGATAGAGATCATACTTCAGCTAATGCAGTAACTCGATCACAAGCTTAGGCACATCTGAACAGACAAATCCCAAATTCATCAAATGTCCCTAAGATTCCCTTCAATCTTTCTTCCGCTTCCAAATAGAAGGTTGTTTCTAAATCTTCCAATCCTAAAGATACAAGGCCAACATTTTATAGCATTGTTCAAAAACTCCAACACACTAATGCAAAAATCTCCATGTTTGATTTGCTTCGGATATCTCCAGCTCATAGAGCTATTTTAGACAAAGCTTTTCTCGGATCCAATGTTCCCGATGACCTTGATTTAGACAGGTTCCAAACTATGGTTGGACATCTTACATCTCCATAATATATCTCCTTCTCAGAGGAAGATGACAACTCCTTGAGTCACCCACATAACCAGCCCTTGCATATAGAAGTCTTGATCTAGAACCGTAGAGTCAAACATGTGTTGATAGATGGGGGCGTTGGCCTAAACATTTGTTCTTACAGCTTGGTCACACAATTGGGATTTTCAGAATTGGCTATTGATCCTAGAAAGAAAATAACTATAAAAGCCTATGATGAACAAGAAAGATCTTCTAAAGGCACCATTGTATTACCTATCAGAGCAGGTCTGGTTATCAGAGATACTATATGTCAAGTTCTTGATCTACCTTTGGCTTACAACATTCTTCTAGGGAGACCATGGATATAGGAGATGAAGGCTATTCCTTCTACATTCCACCAATGTTTGAAATTTCCTTATGAATGAGTAGAGGTCACTATTCCAGCAGATATATCCACCACTTGCAATACATTGAAAGAAAGTGCAGATAAACTTGTGCCTAATAACAGAGAATCTTCCATTGAGCCAACAAAAGAAGCATCCACATCTAAAATGGAAGACATTGCAGAAGAGGTCAATATCAAAGAAAATGGTATGGGAGAATATACTATAGAGCCAGTCTTATCTTTGACATCTCTACCTATCTCACCTAAGTCTTATGGACAATCTTTAAAACAGTCCAAACCAGACTCTAAAGAACCTCTTGAGGCATATAAAAAGAATTTTGTAGCAGAACAAGTCTCCAAGTAGGAGTTTGAAGAGGATGAAGCTGTGCTTGCATGGCTATACAAAGATGAACCTGAATCTCAAGCTATTCCAATTAGTGCTCTAGAGTATCCAAAATCCCTTCTAAGGCATATGGTCCAGGAGATAAATTAATAGCTAAGATGGGATATCCAGGTAACAGACCTCTAGGAGTCAGAGGAGAAGGTCTTATAACACCTATTTCACATATTGGTAGGGCAAACAAGGATACTGTTGGCTTAGGCTTTAAAAAGAAACCCTTCCATTTCAAAGGTAATTGTTATCATGTCATAGAGCAGATCACACCAGGAAACCTCTTCTTAAGAAGGAAGAAACTGAACCATTAGATAGTGATTCAGACAGCTCTGAACTTATCCCTTATGAGAATTTGCCTAAGGAAATCATAGATCTCCTTGAAGCTGAAGATGATCCAATCAAAAGAATCAATGTAGTAGAAACAAGAACCTACTATCAATCAAGAGATAGTTGCAACACAAGAACCAACTAATCTCAAAGTCAATCAAATAGACAAAGAGGGAGGTGGTAGTTATTCTGAGACAGATTCCCAAGAGTAGGAATTCAAATCAGAATCTGAGGGTAACCCTTCTTGGGGTATTCATCCTGACGTTACTCATGTTCTTAGATTTCCTAGAGGCATAGATGAAGAATCTAATGACTATGAATAGGGAGCCATTCCAGAAGAAGATGAGCTTATTACAGAGAAACATGTTGATGTTATTCACCAATATGCACCTAAACCCAACGTAAGTCTAGAGTGAAATGATGAACTTATCGAATCTGATCCACTGATGGCTGAATTGGACTCCCACAATGACATTGAGCCTATTCATGAATTGAATGTCTTAATTTGTAATATCACCTTTGAACTCGAGCATTGGGTTAGGACCAATGATGACAGATCCATATTCGTAAACACTATCTCCCAATCTTTCCCCATTTTGACTATTCAACATCCTGAACTTCTTGATCAAACCTCCACAAATCCGAGCCATGGTATTTATACCTTCCCAAATGACTATGACCTTGCTTGCTACCTAAATGTAGTTGATTCAATAAGGACTTCCATCAGTGAACTGAGCGTTAGCATGACAGAGTCAGACATCAAGTATCTTAGTCAGAAAAATAAGAATAAGAATAAAAAGAAAAGGAGTTATGAGGGTGAAAACCACTTTGTGGCAGTCTCAGGAACCTACAAAAGTAAAAATAAAAGACATATCCGAAGGTGAAAACCTCTCTGGGGTGCCTAAGGATGAGATATTTGATGTCCTTCCAAGTCATTTACAAGACAGATCTCCATTCCTAATTGAGCCTACTCAATCCATCAACTTTGGAACAACAGAAGAAACACAGTTGATTCATGTAGCACAATCTTTATTAGAAGAAGAGAAGCAAAAATTTACAACATTCCTAACAAAGAAGAAGATCAACTTTGCATGGAAATATTCAGATATGCCAGGGTTGGATCCTAATCTTATAATGCATCATTTATCTATAGCTCCAAATGTCAAACATGTCAAGCAAAAATTGAGAAAGATGCATCCTCATGTTGCACTCTTGGTAAAAGCTGAATTAGAGAAGCTCCTAAAAGCCAGATTCATCCGAGTTATTGACTATGTAGAGTGGATCTCTAATATTATACCTGTTTCAAAACTAGACAAATCTATAAGAGTGTGCACAAATTTTAGAGATGTAAACAAAGCATGCCCTAAGGATGATTTTCCATTACCTAACATTGATATGATAGTGGACATGATGATGGGCTTTGAGATGTATTCTTTAATGGATGGTTTTTATGGGTATAATGAAATAAAAATTGCTCTAGAGGATCAAGAGAAAATTGCTTTTGCATGTGCATGGGGCACCTTCTATTGGAATGTCATGCCATTTGGGCTTAAAAATGCTGGTGCTACATATCAAAGAGCCATGGCATCTATTTTTCATGACATGATGCATAGGACTATGGAGGATTATGTTGATGATACTTTAGCAAAATCTATGATTAGAGCTAAACATCTAAATGACTTGAGCAAGATACTAGACAGAATGGAAAAATTTAGTCTCAGACTAAATCCTAAGAAGTGTGCTTTTGGTGTCACTTCTGGAAAACACTTAGGATACATAGTCTCAAAGAAGGGCATTGAAGTTGATCCAACTAAAGTGAAGGCTATAATGGAAATGCAACCTCCAAAGAATATCAGTCAAATGAGGACATTGCAAGGAAGATTTCAATCTATTAGATGCTTCATATCACAACTAGCAAACATATCACAACCTTTTACAAAAACATTACATAAAGGTGTGACCTTTGCATGGAATGAAGAATGTGAGAACAACTTTAATTATATCAAGAAGTATCTATCAAATCCTCCTATCTTGATGCCTCGCATTACAAGGAAGCCTTTGATCTTATATGTCTCCACTATAGATACATCACTGGGGGCATTGCTTGCACAACATTATGAGAACAAAAAGGAAAGAGCTATATACTATATCAGTAGAACATTGGTTGCATATTAGAAGAACTATTCTATGATTGAGAAAGCTTGTCTAGATGTGATCTTTGCATCATAGAAACTGAGACATTACATGTTAGCTCATACCACACATTTGGTAGCTAAAATTGATCCACTAAAGTACCTACTAAGCAAAGCTTCCCTCACAGGTAGATTAGCTAAATGGGTCATGCTCTTAAGTGAATTTGACATTGAATATGTGGAAAGAAAAGCTATCAAAGGATAGGTTATTGCTGATCAATTAGCAGATGCACCTATGATTGATGATACACTAATGCAAATGGAATTCCCAGATTCCTCTATCATGACTCTTTCTTCTAGAGAATGACAATTATTCTTTGACGACTCCTATACACAGAATGGATCAGGAGCAAGCATATTGTTCATAACTCCTCAAGGATACTCAATTCCAAAAGCATTTAAATTAAAGTTCCCTTGCACAAACAATATTGTAGAATATGAAGCCCTTTTGAATGGTATGAAAATAGCAATTGAATGGAGAGTAACAGAATTACACATTCATGGAGACTCACAACTTGTTATCCATCAAGTCAATGATGTGTACCAAACTAAAGATGACAAGCTCATTCCTTACAAGAGAATGGTGGATGATCTAAAGAAGTATTTCATATCTATCACATTTGAGAAAATTTCTAGAACAAAGAACAAGGCTGCCGATGCAATGGCAACATTATCTACTTTATTACTGTAGCTCAAACATGAGCTACGCTACGAGTTCTTGGTGGAAGCACTATCTTATCCTTCATACGATTCCCCTAAAACCCGCATGATCTGCACTATTTTTGGTCATGATTCATCCAGATACAAAAACCTATTTTCCTATCTCCAAGACCAAATCATTCCCGATACCTTCAACCACCATGAAAAGAGATACCTTATCCATAATGCATCTCGATATGTCATCATTGGTCATGATCTATACAAATGAGGTCTAGATGGTATGATACTTAGATGTTTAGAATGGGAAGAGTCTCAACGTGCGTTAGAGGAAGTCCATGATGGTATTTGTGGGTCAAACTTGAATGATTTAACACTAGCTCAAAAACTTATTAGGGTTGGGTACTATTGGCCCGAAATGGAGAAAGAGTCTATCAAGTTTGCTAAGAACTGTCAAAAGTGCCAAGTGCAAGGCAACTTAATTCATTCTCCAGGGAGAGATCTAATTCCCTTTACTACACAATGGCCTTTTCACCAATGGTCATTTGATCTTATAAGAGCTATACATCCTCATTCTTCTAATGGACATACCCATATAATCATAGCTACAGATTATTTTGCAAAATGGGTAGAAGCAGTTCCTTTGACACAAGCAATTGGAAAACAAATATCTATGTTCATATTGAACTATATCATATGCGAATATGGGATACCTCATTCCATAATCATAGATAATGGTGGACAACTCAAGAACAAAGATCTAGATGATTTATGTGCTAAATTCAAGATTACACAACATTGGTAATCTATCTACTATCCTCAAGGGAATGGACAAGCAGAGGCTTCTAACAAGAATCTATTGAAAATCTTGCACCATACAGTTAATAAAACAGGAAGAGACTGGCATCTCATGATCAATCCAGCTCTCTGGGCCTACATAACAAGTATCAGAATGCCTAGTGGGGCTACACCTTTCACTTTAGTTTATGGGTCTGAAGTGGTACTACCTATTGAGGTCAAAATCCCATCACTAAAAATCAGAATGCATGGTCTAGTAACTGATGATGACTACAGAGTGTCTAGGTTGCAAGAACTTGAACTACTAGATGAGCGCAAACAAGCAACGTATGATCATCTCAGAGTATACCGGAAGAGAATGTCTAGAGGTTACAACAAGAAAGTTAGACACAGAGAATTTTAGGTTGGTGATCTAATCTTGAGAGAGAATCCTAAAAATCAATCACATCGAGAATGCAAGGGGAAGTTTGAACCCAATTGGCTAGGTCCCTTTGTAATCACTACTACTTTTGGCTCTGGTGCCTATCAACTCTCAACAACTGAAGGAGAAAAGCTCTGAGAACCAATCAACATTCTCCATCTGAAGAAATTCTACGCCTAAGGCATTCAATCTATGGTAAAATGTCCTAAAAAAAATCTTTAAAATTGGAAAAAGTCCTAAAAAAATGAACATCTTGGTGAAAACCTAGCAATAGGCGCCTTGATGATTCACAAAAAAAGTAAAAAAATATCAAAAGTACAAAAAAAGTAAAAAATATCAAAACTACAAAAAAATTGAAAAAATGAAAAATATAAAAAAAATGAGAAAAAGAAAAAAGTGCCTTGGTGAAAACCTAGAAACAGGCGCCTTGGTAGCAAAAATAGAATCTCTGCCAAGATGGTGAAAACCCGACAAGCGGGCACCACTTGTTTCAAAATGCTCCATCTATCAGTGCAATCTTGGTCTTTCCTAGCTTTCAGTCTTTCTTTAGTTTGTACATATTTCCCGGTTTGTTTTCGCATTCCTGTTTTCAATAAGTCGGTCTGTACACCAATCAGCTCAAGCATTTGTATCCTATCAATGTTAAAAATTGGGGGCAATCAATGTCATATCCTATGGCCTCCAAGGTATCTGAGACGTATCATATTCAGTCAGAGTCCTTTGAAGCTTCATTTGAGTGAGTGAGTCAGTCTTGTCTCCAGAAAGGATTTTGCATCTACAACAACGCAATCAACATCAAACTCAAAATGAAAAAAATTTATGCTTTTACATGCTTTTATCTCCTTGTATGCTTACTGATTTGCATTGAGATTTTTGCATATTATGTCCTTTCGAGCTCTTCGATGATATCCTTTACAGGATTTAGAGAGTGATGATTGGGGGCATAATCTTTTCTTTGTCTTATGCTTGTATGTGAAAATCTAACAACTTTGGAAATTCTAGA
The DNA here is from genome assembly GCA_027943335.1 of Chamaecyparis obtusa. NCBI lineage: Eukaryota > Viridiplantae > Streptophyta > Pinopsida > Cupressales > Cupressaceae > Chamaecyparis > Chamaecyparis obtusa. The sequence goes on along the minus strand of BSBK01001840.1, from coordinate 341,069 downwards.
TTGAAATGGTGTCCGACTGTAAGAGCCTCTATCTCAAATTGGATGGCCGTACGTACCTCGACCATTGATACCCGAAAAATTCAAGGAAGTTTGATCTAACTTTTTTTGAGTGAGTTCTTTCTCATACTGTGAAACGCGATCTTACCTAAGGATGTGAATGATAAAGAGTCACTACGGGTAATTCACATTGGATTTAGAATGATCTCTTGACTGTTTGATGTGTTTGTAATGCAAGGCATATTCAGGTCATCATGATGTTTATGTTTTGATTCTTATACAAATTGCTATATCAAAATGGACATGATATTCAGGCCATCCTGGTGCTTATGCCTTGATGCTTATATCTAATCCGACATTCCAAAAAAAAATTCAATATTCATATATCCATGGTTTCCTAATCAGTGGATGTTGTATTGATTCATGCACATACAAATCAATATTCATATGTCTATGGTTTCATAACTAGTGGGCATTGTATTGATTTATCCGGTTACCTAAAAATTCAATGATGAGAATGACCGACACATGATCAGTGACTAGATCCTAGGTCTTAGGTTGCATTTTAACTTTGCTTGTTTCTTTGTATTTTGCATGCTTACGTGATCTCACAAATGGCTAAATGAACTTCAATGCTTAAAACAATTCTTCAATTGCCCATTCAAATCTAACAAGAGCTAAAACCTAACTCGAAGGTCTCTTCATAGACTCGCAAGCAGTTATCTTTCTGGGTTAAACATCCTTTTGACATAAGATTGAGTACTTGTCTTCATCAATACCTACAAAACATATCATGTGTATCGTTGCATTTACATATCATAATCACCTGTTGCATTACAATTCATCCATGTGCATAAGCATAAATCATACATATATCTTTCCATAATCAAATACATTTGCATAACATCCACACATATGAAAGAAATCATTGCATTTGCATATATCCATACATACATTCTACACTACTCATAGCATAATCATCACATGATATCATCATAAATTGAAACATGACAAGTACAAATGAAGTCACAACCAAAATATCGATCTCATATATATATCAAAAATCTCAAACTAGTCAGGGGTGCACTACTGGCACAGTGTACAAAAGAATACGCTCATGTGAGCTATAAGAGCGAGAACAATATATCAATGATAAAAAAAGGTACAATATCTCAATGTATCAAAACAAATCAGCTATCGGCATGATCCTCTACATCTAGTGGAGGACGAGGTGGTGCATCTAGTACTACCTCTACTCTGGGTGCTTTGGCTCCCTCTGATGCCATCATTTACTATGAATAGGAGGGAACTCTCTGCGCAGAAAGAACAACTGTATAATATGTGGACACATAGTAAGCTTCCCATGAGGTCTGATGAATCACCTCTTCCTATAATCTTTGTACCTCCGCACGCAGCCCAATCCATTATCTATCTGCCTTTATGTATCGCTCCTCCCATCGAGCATTGCGCATCTTCAGGTCCCTGACCTATGCACTGAGCTGTCTGATAGTCTCCTATGGAGTAGGAGGAACAGTAGGATCAACGTCTGGCATCTCAGTATCTGGGGGAGCCTGCTTAGTGGTCTCTACTCTATGCACCTTATAGCGTCTGATCTCAGCAACTAAATCAAATCTAGTATCATCCTATAGGGGATTAGTATCTCCACCTACCACCTACTCGGCTGCTAGTACCTCATCAGCTGAACCAACTCCACCTAATGTACCACCCTCTCCCCTAGTCCATCTATGAGAACCGGAAGATCTGCCTGCTATAGAACTAGTGGGACGAGGGGGCCTGAGGGGGCCTCATCTGTCTTGATGGTCTCTGGGGTGGAGCCATCGCTCTGGGTCTTAGAGGTGTGGGATGTATCATGGGAGCCTGTCTAGGTTTGGGACCCTGTCCCATTGGAGCACCTGTAACATCCATCACCTCCTCCATGGAGGGTATATTGTCAGTCAGATCAGAAAATCTATAAATAGGATGGTCAGCAAGCCAGGAAATGAATCCATCTGTAACACCAGTATCAAGTACATCTGGTCTGTACTTCCAATCCCTACCGATAATAGCACTGTACTCCTGTGAACACAAAGCATAAGAGAGCATCTGTGTCCATCCAAGTCCAATCTCATGACCTATCCATGCATATGTAGCATAATCCTCAGGGGCATCCTGTACTCGCCCATACTACCTCTAGACCCTGGTAATAAGGAATCTCTCTATAGTGGAGGATGACCTCCCAATCAGTACACGACTTTGGAAAAGAAAGTAAACTGCTCTCAAGCAGTAGGCCAAGGCTCAATGGCTACATATGGTCTCCAGTGCACAAATGTCATGTCATTGAGGCATTGCCTCCAATACTCAGTGTGGCCCATCTGTCCCTGTATAACATATCTAGCATATATATAAATAATAGGCTCCTGAGGCTACCTCTGTGAAGTACATATAGGTCTCAACATTGGGATATGCTCCCAAGCCCATATCTAAAAAACTAGAGCCCCTACAGCAAAAGACTTTCTCTCCTGATACACTACCTCGTGCATCTTGGAGAACATGTGAGCTAATAGACACTGACCCCAAGCCAAATCAGAGGGTGTCGCCATCAACTGTGCTACCATAGGGGCCCAACCCATCAAAAGATCATTCTACCGATGGTCAGACATGATAATACCACCAATCATCCCAGCAATGATGCACTCCAGCCGGTGCGTCTATCCATATCTCTACACTAAGGTCTCCTGATGAGGCATATTAATGTCTTGATTTTAATATAAGTTTTTATAATGTGGACACACTCTTTGTGCTTTGATAAAACATTCCTGAACACTTGTTGTAATTATCTTGTGAACTTATGCCAAAAATAGCTAGAACCTACTAAACCTATGGGTAGTGTGTATGACATGTTTTGGTTAATACTATACATAGAATGCAGTATTTTAGATAACTATTTTAAGCTATGCTCTAATATCTGAGTAAAAGTAGGAATGTTATCTTGCATGTATATTCCGGATGTTGCTAACTTTTTAGGAGAATGAGGAGCAGCGCAAGGAGTGGTGATTATTGCATTTAAGGAGGAAGACAATGAAGACGGGTCATGGCAGAGAAAGCGCAGTTTAGTTCCGTTGAATAAGCCGCGCCTGCAAAGGAGTTCTAGAGAATATAGGGGATACAACTTGCTATATTTCTTGCAAGTTGTTATTCTGTTGCTTGGCAGTAAATGTGTTATGTCATGGTTGATCTTCTGCCTTCTTTTCTGGTGATGTTTTCTTAAGAATTTTATGAATGTTTTTAATAAGAATCCAATCCTATATATATTGGATCTTGGATTATCCTAGGAAGCTAACGAGAAAATAGATAATGTTGATTTAGACTCAGAAGTTACTTTCTTGTTCTTCATGGATTATTCAATTTCTATGTAATCAAAGAAGGATTTTAATGGAAGAAGGATTTTGAAGCATTTGTTGTGTTCATAGTTAATTGAAACTGACCAAGGGGGCCCACTTGGGAGGTGGAATAGATTTAGGTAGAATAGATTCATTTTTTGTAGTCTCTTATTTTTAGATAGATTTACTGTATTAGTCCTGCAGCATTGTTACTGTGAAGTTCCTGTAGCACTTGCAGAAAATGATCATAGTGGATGTTCTGAGTTGTTAATTAGTTTAAGTTCATTCTTGAAGCTTCCTGCAATTATCTGTTGTTAGCAAAGGTGTGTTTACTATTTTGTGGTAGTAGCATAGATTCTTCCAATGCATTTTTACTTTCTTGCAGCATAGGTGTTATGAATCCTAAAGGAACTTAGTGCACAAACTGTGCTGGCCCATTTCAAGTCCTACATCCTTGGGTTGACAATTCAAGTGTATTTCATGATGGAATAGATAATCTTTAGAATATATATATTATCTTTGAAGGAGAAACAATGGTGTGATTATCTTCATCTATTATGAAACTGTACATTTTTTGCGCCACTACCGGGGATGGTGTCAAGCTAGGAACCTTCATGAGTCATTTATTTTCAGATTAGTTTGTTAGTTAGGAACTACAAAGTTGTGAGCTTGATTAACAAGTCATCAATTTCTTGCATGCATCAAAGGAGAGATGTCCATGGTAGATTCCTTCCTAAGGAGCCTGTGAAAGCAAAAGAGGAATTTGAAGAATCTAAACTACCATTTCTAGATGCAAACCTAGAGTTTACTGCATCATCATCTTCAGTAGAAGAAGACATCCAGAAAACATTTGACCTCCATCCATTTGAGGAAATATTGGCCAGCTTCCATACTAACTCCACTTCAGGACCACTTGTTGTTCATAATCCTCCAATAATTACCAATTTTCAGCCACAATTTCAATATCCCATAACTCCAGCTATGGCAGCTCCTACATTTCCATTTCCAATACCAAGTCTTGTCAATAATCCCAATCTCAAAAATATACCTGCATCAGCATTACCAAAGTTTTATGGTCTCATCACAGAGGATCCTGATACTTTCCTGTTTGAATTTGATATCCTGTGCCGGAGATTTGGCTATAACAATGACAGTCACAAGCTAAAATTATTCCCAGCCACACTAAAAGAGTCAGCTTTAAAATGGTTTATGGGCTTGGGGGAAAATGCAGTAGCAAATTGGGATGATATGAGATGCCTTTTTCTTAACAAGTATAAGGAATACTATAGGGGAAATTATTCAAAAGGTGATGACATTTTTAGAATGTCACAACGGGAAGATGAAACATTAGAAGATTATATATCTCGCTTCCTGTTCAACTTAAAAAAGAACCCACAACACACCCTGCAGGAGGAGTCCCAGAAGCTGATTTTTCTTAGAGGAGTAAATGAGAACTATCTTGAAGCATTGGATTTGATGGCAGGAGGAGATATATCCCAATCTTCATGGGATGACCTTCAAAAGATTTTCTAGAACTACTCTAGGTCAGTAGTAAAGGAAGGGGATTTTGATCAGCAATAGCCAAAGGAAGTGACTCTGGTATTTCAAAGATGAAAATTTCAAATTTGTTGTCTAATTTAAAATAGGACATCATCAATGATGTCGCCACACAATTGGATACAATGGCTGCTAAGAAGAAACATGCAGAAGCTGAGGAGCAGTTAGCCGAGTACTGTCCACACTGCCGGAAACAAAAGAAAGATTGTCATTGCAAATTGGTCGCTAATGTGGAAAACCAGCATCTTCCAACTGAGTACCTAAAGATAGAAGGAGAAGATGAGAAAGTATTCTTCATTGTTCAACATCAACCATGGGCCCCACGTCAAGGTATGCCACAAGACCCTTTACAAAATTCAAATCCATATAGTAATCAATGGAAAAACCATAGTGTCCAAGGTCCTCCACAATATAATCAACATAGTTGGAACAATGCTTGGCAAAATAATCCACAAAGTCAATGGTATCCTCCACAGTTCCAAAACCAATGGCCACAATTCCAAAACCAATGGCAACCACCCCAAGGGAATTGGCAGTCTACAAACCAATGGAGAGGACCTCAACAATGGTCTAACAATATTGGATACCCACCTTTACCACCTCCAGCAAATACACTTGCACTAATGCCACCTCCTGCAATTTCTAGACCTTGAAAATAGACTCAGTTGCTTGCACAACCTCAGCCAAATCCAAATAACCAACAACCACAACAACCAATGTATGTTGTTGATGCTCAATAGTATCCTGCTTATGCTCTAAATGTTGTAGATATACATTTGAGATCTGGTACAACCTTACCAGCACCTGAACCACCTATAATAACTGAAATACCAGATCCTCCTACAACATCAACACTAGCAACTTCTCTGCCACAAGCGGTTGACCCAGCAAATGTAACTAGTACAGTTCAAACTCAAACTGCAGTTGAACCTCCTTTTCCACAAAAGCTTATACAAAGTAAACCTGCACAAATAGAGGAGCAATCCTTTGACATTATTGACCAGTTGAAGAACATGCATGTCCAGATTCCTTTGTTCTAAGCTATTAAAGATGTACCTCTTTATGGCAAAGCAATCAGAGAAGCATGTTTTAAAAAGCCTGGGAGGAAGAAAAAGGACCCAACCACAGTCCATGTTATAGGACAATTGGCTGACATTATGTTAGGAAAATTGGTTATTCCTAAATATTATGATCCAGGAAGTCCAATTGTGAATGTGATTATAAATGGTCAGTCAGTCAAAAATGCCTTGATTGATCTTGGTGCTGCTATAAATGTAATGACCAAGGATACTATGAAAAAGCTGAACATAGAAGGAATATAGGCTACTCCAATAATTCTACAACTTGCTGATAGTTCTACTGTCACTCCTGATGGAATGATAGAAGACATAGTAGTAACCCTAGATTCTCTAGAGTACCCTACAGATTTTATGATTCTATCTCCAAAAGTCAACTTAGTTGGTTATCCTGTCATTTTAGGACGACCATGGTTAGCTACAGCTGATGCAAATATAAGTTGTAGGTTAGGAAATATGACCATATCGGATGGACAAGAAACAAATAAATTTGTCTTGTATCCTCCAACACAACCCCAACCAGATTTAAGCACACCTGTATGGCCAGATTTAGGAGATGGAGAGGAAGAGTTAAACTCTGTAGTACAACTTATGATGTTACATAGACAATCCTTTCTCAAGCTGCAAGAGGAAGATTCAGTAATTCAGAGTATTCTTAATAATACTTGTGTGGTAGAAAAGGATATATCTGACAGCTCTGTGTTGGAACTAACTACATATGAGGAACATACGGAGAATTATTTTTTGCCTAAGGAACCAGATATTATCCATCAACTTTTACCATGTGAACTACATACAAGTCCCATCTCTGAAGTTGCTATGGTTAATCTCATAGCTATTGTTGAGTTGTCAAAAGGTCATAATCTCCATGTCAATAACAAATTGCCTCCCAAATAGCTAAAATAATTAACAGAGCTTCTCCAAAAATATGAAAAGGCTTTTGTATGGGATTATGGAGATATGAAAGGATTAAGCCCCACATTATGCACTCATAGAATATATATCAATGAAGGGTTCCTGCCACTCTGTCAACCCCAGAGGTGGATTAATCCAGCACTCAGGGAAATAGTTAAAACTGAACTACAAAAATTGCTTGATGCTGGTTTCATATACCCCATATCTGATAGCCGGTGGGTCTCACCTCTGGTTATAGTACCTAAAAAAGGAGGGAAATGGTGGATTTGTGTAGATTATAGAGAATTGAATAAGGCAACAAAGAAGGATCATTTTCCTTTACCATTTATTGATCAAGTTCTGGATACTTTGGCTAGTAAGAAATATTTTTCTTTTCTTGATGGATATAGTGGTTATAATCAAATAAGTATAGCTCTAGAGGATCAGGATAAAACTACATTTACATGCCCATGGGGTACTTTTTCATACTCTATGTTGCCATTTGGCCTGTGTAATGCTCCAACAAAATTTCAAAGAGCTATAATAAGTATTTTTACTGACATCTCACACGACTATATGGAAATATACATGGACAATTTTACAGCATTTGGAGTAACCTTTGAGGAGGCATTGAAGAATCTTGAAAAGGTTCTTGTCTGATGCAAAGAACATAATCTATCACTTAATAGTGAGAAATGTTTCATGCTCATGTAGGAAGGAGTAGTGCTTGGTCATTTTATATCAGCAACAGGGATACAAGTGGACCCAGCCAAGATAGAGGTAATCCTAACATTGCCCATACCTACTAAACCAAAGGATGTAAGATCTTTTTTAGGTCATGCTGGCTATTATAGGCATTTCATTCAAAATTTTAGTCAAATAGCTAGTCCTTTGTATATGCTGCTGACTAAAGAAGTTGAATTCATTTGGACACCAGCATGTAATGAATCCTTCCTGCAACTTAAGAAACTCCTCACCACAGCACCAGTTCTTAAGGGACCAGATTGGTCTATTCCATTCCATATCCATATTGATGCATCAAACTATGTTGTAGGTGTTGTATTAGGACAAAAGCCTGCTAATCTTTAAAATGCAATCTACTATATTAGTAAAAGCCTCCATGGCCCTGAACTAAACTACACAGTAACTGAGAAGGAACTTTTAGTTGTAGTTTATGCATTGAATAAATTCAGGCACTATGTAACTGGCTATCCTATTTTTGTTCATACTGACCACTCCGCTATAAAGTACTTGATGAAAAAACTTGCTGTAACTAGCTGATTGGCAAGATGGCTACTATTATTGCAGGAGTTTGATATTACCATTCTTGATAAGCCAGGAAAGGCCAATGTAGTTTTTGACTATTTGTCCAGACTTCAACTTGCTGATGAAGATCCAACTCCAATTGAAGATACATTTCCAGATGAGCATTTATTCCATATAGAAACCCATACACCATAGTATGTAGATATAGAAAATTATCTTGTTGCAAATAAAATGCCACCACACTTCTCCCAAAAATATAGGAAGAAGCTTGCAGAGAAAATTTTTCATTATTCATGGATTGATAACAATCTCTTCTATACTGGACCAGATCAAATCATGAGGAGATGTGTCAGGGAAGATGAAATATATGACATACTACATGCCTGTCATGATGAACCATGTGGAGGCCATTTTATAGGAAAAAGAACATCATTAAAGATACTTACAACTGGATATTAGTGGCCAACACTACACAAGGATGTAGAAAATTATACCACTAAGTGTGACAAATGCCAAAGAATGGGCTGGCCAACAAGATTAGATGAAATGCCACTCAATCCATAGGTTGTTGTAACATCCTTTGACAAGTGGGGTATGGACTTTATAGGACCAATTGACCCACCATCAAATGGTAAATCCTACATCTTAGTATGTACGGATTATTTAACAAAATGGGTAGAAGTCGAGGCGATGAAAATTGCAAGAGATGAGAAAGTAGCTAAATTCTTATATGAAGAAATATTCACACGCTACGGAGTTCCCAGAGAACTTGTCACAGATCAAGGAGCCCAGTTCACATCAAATTTGATAAATGAACTTATGAAAGAATACAACATAAGGCACCGAAAATCTAGCCCTTATCACCCTCAAGCAAATGGGCAAGCAGAAGTGACCATCAGAGAAATTGAGGCCATTCTAACCAAGACAGTGGAAATACATAGAAGGGATTGGAGCAACAGATTAACTGAAGCCATTTGGGCTTATAGAACAACATGGAAGACAACAACTGGATTTACCCCATTTGAACTTGTGTATGGAAAAGCAGCAATGTTGCCCATTGAATTTGAACATAAAACATTATGCACTGCTCTAGATTTAAACATCAGTCTTCCTGCAGCACAAGAAGAGAGACTTCTCCACTTGAACTCACTGGATGAGATGAGAAAGATAGCTTTGGAAAGAACATAGATCATCCAGAAACAACGAAAGAAATGGCATGATGCACGTATCATGAATAAACAATTCCAAGTAGGAGATTGGGCTCTACTATATGATTTTCGATACAAGGAGACACTAGGAAAATTGCAGACTCGGTGGCTAGGGCCTTATGAAATTCAACATGTATTCGATAATGGAGCCATTCAGCTAACAACCATTGATCTAGTCTAGTTCAAGCTACTTGTAAATGGCCACCGATTATGACTCAATCATAAACCACAAACCAAGGATGAGTTCCTGCAGCAGTTCCAACCAAGAAATTTACCAACTCTAATGGACATAGTTCCTGCAGCGGAGGGTGCAAGCCTTCTTCTTGCAGCCATACCATAGCAAGCCTTCGATGAACAATACATAATAAAACCTCATTCCATATGAGGTCCACTCTTTCACTCACTTTTCATTTTCTTCTTATCAATTCATCTCATTTCTTTGTCTACCATCCACTCACCCTCCACGTCACCCACAAATTCTATTTTTAATGCTTTCAATAAAACATGCCGTCAGCACCTTTTCAGCAATCACCAGACTTTGCCAACTCATCAGCTTGCATATGGATGCGTGATTTAAAAGTTTAAGGTACACATTTTTACTTTCTTCTCATTTTTAGCGCATAGGTTTCAATAATTATATATAATACTACATTAAATGTATGGTATAAGCCTAAAGCCAGTTTCCCAATCCTGTGCAAAATTTTTTAAGTGTGGACACTTGTCAAAATTTCATGGGGGGTAGGGAAAGTGTATTTATTTCCAAGTGTCATCTCCATGTCACCCTAGTCATGTCCACATTATATGTTGTACTTTGGCTGTGGTATGTTTTAATTTTTAAATCTTTATTGAATCTGTCATACCTTGTCATTCCAATTTTGGGAAAGATCTCCTTAGTTTGACATGACTTAAAAGGACTATCATTTATGCAAAGAACACTCCTAGTTAAAACATTAATGTCCTTCATATTTATTTTGCATGCCAAACATAATGAAGCTGTGTTAAGAGAATGTGGTATCGACATTTCTCATAAAATTCATTTTGAATTCTGAGAAGAAGGTATTTGCAAAGTGTTATCAGGGTGGTAGAAATAGAGAAATTTAAAACTAGGCATTTTGAGGATGGGAGGTCAATTGCAGAGACATGACCCACTTGTCCATGGTATTCTACTAGCAGATGTGGAAGCAGTCTGAACTTTCAACGCTTGTGGATGGCTTGGCTACTTCTTGCGGTTAATAGAATACAATGATGAAGTAGCAATGGAGTTTATGAGGACATTTGATGAAGGAGAAGCCACAGTATGGGGATTGAAAGTGGTTGCTACTAAGGAGCAGATAGCAGAAGTCACAGGACTACCAATTAGTGGAGAGCATTACCCAAATGAACATGATGACAGGTCATCGTGGGCACAGTTTTCTTGGCCGGGTGACCCTCCATTGGAAATCTCAAAGCAAGGGTGTAAGAGACTCTCTCCCCCAGTGTCGTATCCAGAATTGGCAAACCATATCATTAGGTATTTGACCTGCAAAGGCAAAATTTTGAACTTACACGCTCATCATTTTAAGCTGCTCAGTTATGTAAGGCATAACATTCAAGTTAATGTCCCAAATTTCCTTTACAATATGTTGTGTATAAGTGCTGAGAAAACTCAAAAAGGAAATGAAAACTCTATTTCTCATCATGCCCTAGTTAAACTTTTAGTTGAAAGGTCTCTCCGGGATTCTTCCCCTATATCATGGGCAGAATTTGTTGAATTCAAAACTTTGCAGCCTCAAGCCAATCTTGTCTAGCAAAATTTAGGGAATGAGGAAGAAATTGAGGGGCCTAGTCAGAATCCAACTGAAACAGAGAAAGAACCAGCATTACCTCCTACTGATAAAATTATTGAGCCTATTTTAAAAGGTGATATACCTAGCTCTACCATAGATAAAGGAAAACATAAGGTTGATGAAGAAAGCCCTAGTTTTAAAAGGGAGGCCCAAAACCCTACTGTTCAAGTGACAAAGAGAAAGAGGTCTATTCCTGCAGCAACTAATCCTGTAGCATCTACCCCAGTACCATCTAGACCAAAACAGACCCGCAAAACAATAGAGGTTAAAGAGGTTCCTATATGTCAAAGCCCTCACATGTGAGGTCAAGTATCAAAACCTCATACAGAACAATAGGTTGAGAATATTCCAGATGACTCTCCTATACAATTGGAACCCCAAAATGTGGAAACATGTGAAAATAAGCCTGACAGTGAAATGCCACAGGGTGATCAAGAAATGTGTGAGTCAAATCCTGCTGTAGTTCCAGAAAATATCCCTAAAAATGTTCAACCTACTTCTCCACCAGTCCCTGTATACACTAATGTTTCTATCATCCCTTATAAATCCTCCTGGTACACCCATTATTTCTAGCAAGTTGCTAAGAAGCAAAAGAAGAAAGCTATGGCTCAAGAATTTCCTCCGTCTACAATTCAATCTATATTATTTGGTTTGTACAATCACTTCATCTTTCAAAAGACCTTGTGGAAACAAGAAAGAGACCAAATGCAGAAAGTAATATCTGATAAAGATGAGGAAATTGAATCCCTCAAGGAACAACTTGAAAAATAGAAACAAAAGATGAATAAGGCTCTGAAGATAATTGGCCAAGTCATGACCTGTAGATCACCACCAAGGGTGTATTCTATTTGTTTGAAGGAACAGTTTCTGTTATTTCAATTAATGATGACAATTAGGGATATTGACTGTGAATTTAAAACTACTCAAGATTTCTATAATGTGTATCAGACTCTACCCACATGGCAGAAGAATTTGTTGTGTGATCTCTATTTGCATAATTTCATAATTCCACATGAAACAGAGTGGAATCCTTTGCTTTACATAGGAGATGTTCACCTTAGGGCTTTAATGTCTTGGATGCACAATGAGACAAACTATGACCAACAGTTAAATGCCTACAGAGATCTTGAAAAGTCTGAACCTTTGCCACTATGGGATGAATCACATAAGCCTGATAATCTTTTAAGAGACTGGTTCAGATTAACTTATGAAAAACCAAAACCAGAGATCAGGGCTAAAGTGTTTGCAGAAAGAGAAAAGGTTTATAGAGATTATCAGACACTTCCAAATTTCACACAGCAAAGAGCTTTTTCAAGGATTAGGAACAGGTGGAACTGACTGCCAAATGCCTTCAGAAAGGTAGAACCACATAGTCCTATCAATTATGAGGCAGCTGTTCACAGGGTGACTAAATATATACAAATGGGATGACATATCAGAAAGGAACTATGGATGCCCTTATCCTTTCAACCTCCTACTCTTCTTTGGCCTCTTTATGATAATAGTGCTACTAAACTAGACTTGCTAGTTGAGGAGCACAGAGGTGATCACTGGGAGCACAGTAGAGGATTCTACTACACCTTCAGAAGTGGGAAAAAGGGGAGAACCTCAGTCGGAGACTTCAGATTAATGGCAAAGAAGTATAATGCTTGAGGACAAGCATTTGGATAGTGGGGGGCAGATGATGAGGCATATTAATGTCTTGATTTTAATATAAGTTTTTATAATGTGGACACACTCTTTGTGCTTTGATTAAACATTCCTGAACACTTGTTGTAATTATCTTGTGAACTTATGCCAGAAATAGCTAGAACCTACTAAACCTATGGGTAGTGTGTATGACATGTTTTGGTTAATACTATACATAGAATGCAGTATTTCATATAACTTTTTAAAGCTATGCTCTAATATCTGAGTAAAAGTAGGAATGTTATCTTGCATGTATATTCCGGATGTTGATAACTTTTTAGGAGAATGAGGAGAGGCACAAGGAGTGGTGATTACAGCATTTAAGGAGGAAGACAATGAAGACCGGTCATGGCAGAGAAAGCGCAGTTTAGTTCCGTTGAATAAGCCGCGCCTGCAAAGGAGTTCCAGAGAATATAGGGGATACAACTTGCTATATTTCTTGCAAGTTGTTATTCTGTTGCTTGGCAGTAAATGTGTTATGTCATGGTTGATCTTCCCCCTTCTTTTCTGGCGATGTTTGCTTAAGACTTTTATGAATGTTTTTAATAAGAATCCAATCCTATATATATTGGATCTTGGATTATCCTAGGAAGCAAATGAGAAAATAGATAATGTTGATTTAGACTAGAAGTTACTTTCCTGTTCTTCATGGATTATTCAGTTTCTATGTAATCAAAGAAGGATTTTAATGGAAGAAGGATTTTAAAGCATTTGTTGTGTTCATAGTTAATTAAAACCGACCAAGGGGGCCCACTTGGGAGGTGGAATAGATTTAGGTAGAATAGATTCATTTTCTGCAGTTTCTTGTTTTTAGATAGATTTACTATATATATTAGTCCTGCAACATTGTTACTGTGAAGTTCCTGCAGCACTTGTAGAAAATGATCATAGTGGATGTTCTGAGTTGTTAATTAGTTTAAGTTCATTATTGAAGCTTCTTGCAATTATCTGTTGTTAGCCAAGGTGTGTTTACTTTTTTGTAGTAGCAACATAGATTCTTCCAATGCATTTTTACTTTCTTGCAGCATAGGTGTTATGACTCCTAAAGGAACTTAGTGCACAAACTGTGCTGGCCCATTCCAAGTCCTACGTCCCTGGGTTGACAATTCAAGTGTATTTCATGATGGAATAGATAATCTTTAGAATAGATATATTATTTTTGAAGGAGAAACAATGGTGTGATTATCTTCATCTGTTGTGAAACCATACATCTCCCAAGAAATGGAAGCAGTCATCTGAGTATCATCTCCGAAGAGACATCTGAAAGCTAATAGGCCTGAGTTCCCTGAACTCACATACTCTGGTCACCGGCCTGCATGAAAGGAATGTGCAGTATATGATACACATCCTCAGGGGTAACAATGATCTCCCCAGTTGGCAGGTGGAATGTCTGGGTCTCCAAGTGAAATCTCTCAATTAGAGCAGTCAAAAGTCTGTGATTTACCCTAATCTCGGGTAAATGTATCAAGTGCTCAAATCCACAAGAAGCAAGGTGGACCCTCATAGGGTCTGGCAAGGACACACATAGTCTCTACGTAGCAAGATGTGAGATCCGTACATGTACATCTGGATATATGACCTACATAGCACAAAAATAGGGAATCTTATCAGTAATTGGGTCACAAAACAGGTTACAAGGGCAGAAATGGGGTAGTTTAGTATTTCAGAAGGTAGGTTGACAAGTTAGCAATCAGGCTAAGAGATCAGAAAAATAAAAAATTTGACCTAATACTGAGTTTTAAGCTCACTATTTTCCATACAACACTTCAAACTGGCATGAAAAGTCGTACGACTTTCTACATCATACCATACGACAAAGCATAGTGGCACGACAATGCATCCCTCATCATACGAGTTATGAGGGACCCAATGAAATGTCATACGACTCATGGGTCCCTCTGATATGAGTCATGGGGGCTTATGAGATGACAACCTATCTACAGTTGAAAAGTCGTATGAGTCCTGTTGGGGAGTCGTACGAGTTTCCGTGCATGCAAAATTCAAAAATGGAAAAATGTACTAAACATTGCTAAAATCCTATAAAACATGGAAAAATTGAATTTTTAGCAAAGCAAAGAGGTCCACCTACTAGATGTCCGTACTGCCGAGGTCTTTGGTGTCTCCAGCTGCGCTCAAATCAATGCAAACTCACAGGTACCTTTGGTTTTGCCGCTTTGTCTACCATTTTTGCTCAAAGGGCTCCACAAAGTTTTCAAAGTCAAAAGGTTGAAATGAATTGAAAATGACCCTTCTGGCCTTGATATAGGTTTTGACCTAATTTTTAAAAGTACTTCATTTTTCATGAAAATTGTACCCCTGGCTAATTTTAATGTTCTGAATCCATTTTTGGGATCCAAATTAAAATCTGAGATCATTTACTCTGTCAATATCGCGATTTAAAATTTTGGACCCACGACGGTCTATTGCTTGCATAACCGACCTTTAATCATCACAGAAATCTAGTATTCAACTTCACTGATTATCTTACATCAAACTATCAAAATTTCAACTTGGTCAACCATGGTCAACTTATGGTCAAACCTAGTCAAACTTGGTCTTCTGGACCTCCAAATGATGCATAATGCATTTTCGAACGTGTTTAGCCACTTTTCAAATCAATTAACATGCTTCTGAACTATTCAACGTTGACTTTTCTTGTCAGATTTCAATTTTTATCCCGAAGGGGGCATGGTATTGCACATCATTCAAAGTCTATAATCTAAGTTTGTAATCGAATCTTTCTTTCAGTGATCAAGACAACAACCACGTCTAGCTACTGATTCATCAAAAAGACCTCATTGCTTGGGTCAAATCAATCATCGCTCGAGACATATCAAATTCATCGAGATCCATATCAATCCGGTATTCTCTTAATCTTGTAAACTATATCAGTCTTTTGTAACCACCGGTTCATTTGTGTTATTTCCTTGGTTCTTCGTAATTGAAGGGTTCAGATGTGATACCAATCTGATTCTTATCAACAATCAGGTTTGGAATCGGTCACTCACTTCTTCGCTATCATAAGGTTCAGAATCAGGTGTTTTGACACTTTTTCGCAATCATCGGTTCATTTGCTATTATAGTTAACATTATTTTTGGTCATTTAGGACCTATTATCTTTGAATCTTTCAGATTAGTTTTTGTCTCATATCAATTTCAATCAGTTTCTGCTTCATATTAATATCAATTTCAAACATCAGTTTCGACATCACACACAGACTGTCTTTGAACCACTGCGCTTCGCACAGTAATTCAAAGAGGGGAAAAATGTAATACCCTAAAAATGGGCTATATGTTCATTAATCTCCTATATCGACAATTCAAATGAAATTGACATCGAAGTCCTAACTTAAGGCACATCGGCACATTATCGAATCTTAATTGATTATCCTAAATTCTGCATCGGGGAATATTCCTAACAATATTCCTAATTTATCTAATTATCTTTAATTTAATGATTATTTGGCGATAAATCCTATTTATCCTAAAGTTTGATTAATTGAATATTTTCTAATATTTAATTAATTAGATTTAGTACTGCCACTTAATTATTTAATTGGATTTAATTATATTTATTCCTAAATTGTATTATTCCATTTTGACAATAAATCAAATATCCTATGACTAATTGATTAAATTCTTATTTAATTAATTAATGTCAATTGTCAAATTTAATAATATAGTTTTTGAATAAAAACTTGATTTAATAATTGATTAACCCATAAATCAATTATTTTATTCTAAAATCAGTTAAGTTGAGGATAAATCACTTTATTTATTTATTTAATTCATAATGAATTATGCACATCCAAAAAATAGTTAAACTATAAGGCTGAAAATCAATTCAAGTTGTTTTAAAAATAAACTCAACTCTCTTTTGAGTTAAAAGTTGATCTCAACTTCTGATTTAAATCAAAAAGTTGTTTTTGCATGATTTTTTGTGAGTTAACTATCTTTAATTCCTTGTTGACTCAAAAATCAACCTGAGTGATTTATGGCTTTTTCCATGCATCCCCAAAGCCCTAGATTTCTATAAAATCAAGGCTTTAGCTCTTCATAAATCATCTCATAATTTGCAAACTTATGCTGGCGAATTGGTATCTGAAGAATTTTGCTAATCAACCACGTTTGTGAGATCAATTTTGTTTTTCATATCAATTCTTAGAATCATTGCATATTAGTTTTTCATATAGAATAGATTCATATCATTTCTCATCTTATTGCACAGAAAACTAAAAAAATAGATTAACTTGCATCTAATTCATATCTAAATTTTGCATTCAAATCCTTAGTTTAGGTGTTGTCAAGGTCACTAATCTCGGTCCAATCTGAGAATACATACTCGCATCTACTAGAAGGTAGTAAATCGCCTGGTTAGATTAGTTTTTATTTCACTGCACGATTTTGATTTCTGCTAACCTCTAATGTTTTACTGAAGTGTTGTGTCTACAACTAGGTACAAAATTCACACACAGAGTAGGATATGCAGAAAATAATTCCAATTGCCTTTTTCTTTTGCAAGCTACAAATGCAAGCAATAGGCATATGAGTTGTTTGACAAAATGCCTCTAAGAGATGTGTTCTCATGAAATGCATTGGTTGCAGGACATGCTCTAAACAAATTCAATGGGACATGGTAGACATGCATGTAGATAAATGATTGAATCACAGGATAAGTTCACAATGGATTTGTTAAAGAGGCCTTATCTATATATCATAATGGAATACAATATTGATAGAATTCACTCAAAATTTGAAAATGTAAACGGCTCTAATATTGCTTTCCAAGAGTGCAAGGAGCCTGTTTGCCACAATATTCTTTGCCTGCTCTCTTTGTGAGGAAGCTGTAGTTTCACACCCACCTGTTCACATGCTTGCTTGTGTTAACATCAATCTAACCTTTAACAAGTTGTTATGAATAATAAAGTAGCAAAAATATTTGAAATGCAATTAGTTACCAGTGGTTTCATGAGATGTTTGAGAAAAGAAAGTGGCGAGCTCTCTTTTTTGAATGGTGAGATTGCCCATAGTTCCAAAGTCGTTGAAGGCATTGGCTACTACAATTAAGGCATTGTAATTGTAGAAGTTGTTCCCTACACAACTTGCATCATTTTTGTGCTTGAGCATTTGATTGAAGACATTTTCAATAATGGAAGCAACACCTTGGCAAGAAGGGGATGATATGGATCCTTCGCCACACTGGCTTTGGCAACCAGGCACTCGACAATTTGAATGTACTCAAAATACACATTCTTTTATATCTTTTTTCACAATTGACCTTTTGCATTCTTGCAGCGTTAACATAATTGTCCTTTTTTTTTGTAACTGCTCTCTTTTGTATCTGCCAGGAATAGAAATATGAATCATTTCTTTTTTCTTACATCGTTACTTTGGATGACCTCCTATAAAGAGGTTGATGCCACTATAAGGTTATGCCTCTCAACGTAAACAAGCTAGAGAATAAATTAAAGATTGAAACCCTATTTTCATGTTATCTTCACAATGATTGCCAAAGGAGATGAGGAAAAAAATTGATGAACAATAGTTCATTCAATGCTAAAAGTGGTTAACAACGTTATCACGGTGGCCAAACAGCTGACCTAGGCATGAGTAGTAGCATACTCATGCATGAAATGGGCTGATTCATGTAGTGAACAATAAATTTAGACATGAAGCAATAGTTTCCATCAGTCAAAATAGGGTTTGTAGTTTGAATGGAAGAAACACCACAGTTTCATTGAAAGCATCATTAATGCATTAAGGAGTTCACAATGAGTAATTATTGTGATTGAAGTGGAGTGTGTGGATCAAAGTGTACAATGTGAAAGGGAATCACCTAAATGTCTAGTTTTCCTCAATTCATATGGCACATTAGAATACAAAACCACCTCAAGACAAATCAGATCAACATCACCAAGTGAGAGGGGTGCTAATACAAAATTTTCTCTCTTGGGGTTTCTATATATTTACTACTTAGAATAAAAAAAGGGATGAATAAGGCTAAGATGAAAATGACTAAATAAGACAAGAAATGATCTAATTAGACTGAAAAACATGTGTAGAAAGAGATTAGGATGGATTTGAGTGCACCTGGATTTGAAATAAGAGAAATGAAGACTCGGATCTGAATTTTCGACTGTCGAAATCTCAAAAATAGTTGCAACTAATAATCTAAGATCCCAAGATATGTATTTATCTACAAACCAAATTTCACTAATTTTTGTAGGGTATAGAACAACTAAAATATTCTATCCCCAGTGTTTTCTACTAGGACAAATTGTAAATTGTCTATATCAGTGTTGGGATGGCATAGAAGTGTTAATGATTGTAGCTTCGATTGGATGATTCCAATCGATGAAATCAAATGTTTGAGTGGCCTATCAGCCTTAAACATTTGATATCTATCCTCCTCTATTATCATGAAGCATTATTTATATCGATGACAATTATTGAGATGACATATATATATATATATATATATATATATATATATATATATATATATATGTATGTATGTATGTATGTATGTATGTATGTATGTATGTATGTATGTATACTAATAAATAATAAATAATTGTCATATGTATATGTATATATGTATGTATGTATGTATGAGATATATTATACATATACATATATACTAATAAATAATAAATAATTGTCATATATATATATATATATATATATATATATATATACACACTAAACAAGATTTCATGTGTGACATCGACTATAATGTCTGTTAAGGTTTTAAGATCATTGCAAATGTAATAGCACTATTTGATTGTATTGTATTTATATGTTTTTCAAATGCAACAATCTCTTGCATTTATATTGAGAATGAGTCAAGAAGAGACATGTCTCTTCATGGAACATGTCTATTCATTATTATGTAATTAATATAATGACAATTATATATATATATATATATATATATATATATATATATATATATATATATATATATATATATATATATATATATATATATATATATATATATATTGAGTATTATATTAATTTCTCTAATATTTACATAATAATAATAATAATAATAATAATAATATTTATTTTATCAATTTAACTATTTAGTTATTATGAGAATAATTATAATCTAACTTTATATATACATATATATCAATGTATATAGTAATATAAATTATTATTATATATATATATATATATATATATATATATATATATATATATATATAAAATAAATAATAAATAATTTCTTATAATAATCAAATAGTCAATAATATTTATCTGAGCGATGCTACAAACATCAACACTCCCTCTTAGCTAGGGAGGATAAATCAATACAATGTCAACACTTATGACACTTGACAACATTAATCATATGATGTAAGCAATAAAGGCATCATCCTCATGATGTAATCAATAGAAACATAGTCTCAATATGTGGATTGCCTCCATCGATGATTCTATCCACAAGCTCCCATGTGGATTTCCTCCATTGACGATTCTATCCACAAACTCACGAGCTTTAGTGTGGATTGCCTCTATCGGTGATTCTATCCACAAGTTCCCAGGTGGATTGCCTCAATCGATGATTCCATCCACAAGCTCTCATGTGGATTGCCTCCATCGGTGATTCTATCCACAAAATCATGAGCTTTAGTGTGCATTGCTTCTATTGGCGATTCTATCCACAAGTTCCTGGGTGGATTGCCTCAATCGGTGATTCTATCCACAAGCTCTCATGTGGATTGCCTCCATCGATGATTATATCCACAAACTCATGAGCTTTAATGTGGATTGCCTCAATCGATGATTCTATCCACAAGTTCTATCTATTATGATCGGTTTCAGCTATCACAAGATGTCTATCACAATAGAAGGTCAGGTTATTGTAAGATCGCCACCTTACAATAACTTTTACAAATACAAGTGATAACCATTTGGAAGTCATCACTTCCTCATAATTTACACAGGGGGCAGAACCATTAAAAACATTCATGATTCATTAGTATAATAATCAATTATATCAAGTTTACCTCATAAATGTTTCACCTTCAATAATGAACTCCCTCTCAATCAATATGATCAAGATTGTCACAAGTTGACTAAACCATCTACTCCTTCTGAAGCTCAAGTTTATCAACTTATTGACCTCTTTTGAAATATCAGATTCTCTTTGCATCTAGTCTCAATCATCAATTTGTTTGCAAGCATCAAGTTCTTTCTCCCTTGAATGCAATTATCTTGTGCTTTTGTCATGAAGGCATGTCAAAGAGAGATTACAAATAGCTCACTAAACTATCTCGACCGTAAATACCAATGATAGAAGAATACAATATTTTACTAACCAATAGAATAGCATAAATTAAAAACTCAAAAAATTATGTGCATTAATAAAACATGAAATACTTATCTTTTATAAATTTCAAGTATTTCATTCTGTAAGGTGAGCCCATATAGAAAATATCATGCAAATTCAAAGAATGATGTCGTCATTCTCGAACATTACTAGAATTATTCACATGACTTGTCTTCAATATCCAAAGGTTCTATACACTATTAAAACCTTCAATTTGATCAGATCTTCCTTCAAGTGGTTAGGCTTATAAAGAAGGAACCTCACTCTTTTACAGACTTTTGCATAGACCCATACACAATTGGTCATAACTTTTGAATCTGACATTTTCTCTCTAATCACTCTAGTGAAATTCTTCTAAATTTGTTTATTACCAACATATCCAAAATTTAGCAAAATCCAATGGTTCATTTGTGAGATATGGTCCTTGTACTGAGATTGTATTTTCTGTGATAGTCACACTTTAACCATCAACAAACTACTCTCTTACATTTGCAACCTGGCTCTGATACCTGTACACACTAAAAAGGTGCACTTCTATGAACCATTACATGCAAGGTTGCTCAAGAATGAGGCCTCACAAAACGGCTCATAGCTCTCTATGCATGGAGTTGCAAGGGACTATGATGTATTTGCTCTCAGCTAGAGCTACAAGCTTGTGACCTTGTTAGTCAACCATACAATGAGAGATTCAAGTGAAGACAAGGGCAACAATGCCAATATCTCCAAGAATCCAAATATGCAATGCAATGCAAGCTAAGGATGAGAATGCAAATGTGCAAGCTATGCTATGAAAATGGAAGTACAAACTAAGCTATGAAATGGAAAGAACAAGTATTACCAAGCCTCCCTATTTAGACTATGTGAGCTTATTCTATTGCATAAAAGGAAACTAAGCTAAGAATGCCATTATCATGCAACTAAGAATGGAAATATGCAACTACAATGAAATGCAACAAGTCTTCAATGTCTTCAAACTCCAAATGCACCTAAAACCTGCAGCATAACATTAGCATAAAAACACGGATATGCAAATGGAGGAGAGAGCTCTCCTTTTATAAGAAATGAGGTGAAATGGACCATGGAGATTAAGAGGCAAAAGGTCTTAATCAGCGGTGGAGCTTGAAAGAGGAGCAATCCATGTGCACAAGTATCCTCCAATGAGAAAATAAGAGTTGACTTTTGTGTCCATATGAGACAAAAAGTGCTTTTCTCCTTTTTATAAAATAGGAATAATGCTTTATTTGTGCAACTTAGGATAAGAGGAAAGTGGGGGCTTTTTATTTATTAAAAGGGGAGGAAATATTCTTTTTAAATAAATAAAGACTTAGGATAAATGGTTAGCCCATAGGATAAAATCTAATATATGATCGAAATTAAGATTTGATCAAGAGATTGATATTGTTGAAAATATTGATTATTGATAAAAATGATTCAGGATTGATAAATTGAAATAAATGGGGCCCAAAGTCTAGGCGACCATTTTTGGGTGCATACATTTGCCCCTCTTTGACTAATGTGTGATCGATTTGGGAACACATGTAGTCAAAGAATAAAGTTGCAATGTGAGATCAATTTGGGATCACAAAACAACTCAGATATGAGGTCGATTTGGGATCACATCCGGACAAAGCATAAACAAAAGATTCTGGACATGAGGTCGATTCGGGATCATATCCAAAATAAGATATAACAATCTCAAATTTGAGCAAAAGCTCACAAAAGATGTTTGAATCAAGAGAATCAAGGAAATCAGGGATGAGAATCCCATAGATATTGCCCCCTCGGAATCGAAATCAAAATTAGATAGAGAGGAACAACAAAATTGATAAAAGATTTGATCAAATCCTAATGAATCATAATCGAAGGATGGAGCATGATAAGATAACCATCAAACAGTGAAGATATGCCCCAGGTTGACTAGGTTTGACTGGGAAAGATATAGGATAAAGATTAAGTCAAACCTCAGAGAGAGGAAGCGAAAGGGGTGAATGAAAGACTAGAAGGTTGAAAGACATGGAAATGAAGAAATTCTATCAGAAATCGAAGAATTGTGCCTCAAAAGGTCAATCAACGCGACTCAGATTTTGGTTTCGAGTCCGAAATGGATAGGAAATGATGTGACATGAAAGACCAAAAATGAAAGAGATGATCAAGAAGAATCAGAAAATGAGCACAGTTGACCAACTAGTCCATAGATGATAAAAAGAAGAGCTCTCTCCATATGCAAGATGCAAAAAACTAAACTATGATGAACCTAAGAATGCAAGCTACTATGAAAGTGGTTGACTTGCAAGGTCACAACGCTTATAGACATCTAATTATCATCATCGAGCGTTATTGGTAGCGTCGTAAGATCATACAATGCACACTAGCATAACTATGTGGATATGAATATGATTTTTATCAGATAGAAATGTGGAAATCTCACCTAGGCATCAAAGACATATAGTTCAAGATGACTAATGCAGTAAGATTACCTAAGTTTGATATGGCAAGATTATGCTTGTATCAAGACACATGAAAGTCAGGATAACCATAAGCATGCACTCACAAAACAGTCAAGGATAATACCTTGTCAATCCATAGTGTCAAGTTGGACCAACATAAATGCTCATGACAATTAGGACCAACAAAATATACCCATAAGCAGATAAAGAAATAAAACATGTTCTCATACCCTCAGACTTCTAGTTATGCATCATCGAAAACTTCTCAGGGAGAGACCACTCATCAAAGAAATCCTCATAGACAGCACACAAAGAAAAATAAAGTCATCATATCACCATCGAGTTGATTGTTTAAGTGCGTGTGTGTTGGTCATAGAGTCAGACTCTGGTTATCACATCTGTCAATGAGAAATATCGCATCATACTTAGACTGTTGGGTAAGACATCTGATAAGTGTTAAGAAACACTCGACGCAAGGGTAGTGTTGAAAAACACAGTTTGGGGTGGTGTTGAAAAACACCTGTTTGCGGTGGTGTTGAAAAACACCTATTTGTGAAATGCCCCAACAGATAAACGCACCTAAAGGACCAATGCTAATAGTTATGCCCCCTAGACAAAGAGAAAGACCAATTTCAGACTAAGCCAAATAAGGTCAAGGGATAATGGAGAAAGGCTCAGTGTTGAGGACGCATGCTAAAAGACAAGGGTGCAAAGGCCTCAAGTAGCGCCTATTTCCAAGTTTTCACCACTTGGAATCTTTTTTCATTTTTTAATTTTTTTGGATTTTTGCTACCAAGGCGCCTATTGCTAGGTTTTCACCAAGGCATGTTTTCTATTTTTTTGAATTTTTGAATATTTGATTTTTTTGTATTTTTTTTTTGTATTTTTTTTAGGACTTTTATACTTTTTAAGATTTTTTCAGCATCATATATGAATTTTTTGGTACTTTTTTCAGGATCCATAAATATGTACAAAGGATGCCCCCAGACAGAATGAGCATCAAACTCTTTAAGCAAGATCACATCATGTATTTCCAATTTCTAGCAAGGTGGGAACGAGAGGGATTAGCAAGCTAGTGACTGAAATGGAGGGAAGAAATCCTCAAGGTCAAACTCCTCAAGAGTACCCAAGCTAGGGAAAAATTGTTGTCATGTAAAGCGCATTTGGACAAGCAATGAGAGGCTAGCATAGGATAAGTCACAAAAGCACATTGCAAAAGAAGGAAGGATGCAGTCCAAAAGAGTAGACATGTCAAGAGGCTTCATAGCATCGTGTTTTACTTTTTTTTTTTTTTTATTAGATCAAGACCAGAGGGGAAAAGGATAGCGAAAGGCTAGAATGAATGAAGGAAAATGAATATGAAGGCTAAACATGAATGGAATGAAAGCAAGATCATCGTAAGATAGCTCACAAAATAGCCAAATGTTCGTGTATAGGTCAACATTGCCAAGATCAAAGATGGAATGGATGAACATGTAGAAGAACTACGCATGATGCCTGATTACCAAGTTTTCATCATGGTACTTATACAAGGCACCACAAGGGAGTGGTTTTCACCATAGGATGAATTTATTTCTTTTTACTTTTGCTACCAAGGTGCCTGTTTCTAGGTTTTCACCATGGCACATTTTCAAATTTTTTTTTCAATTTTTTGCTATTTTTTGCTATTTTTCTATTTTTTTAATTTTTTTGGAAGAAGGCAAGCTTTTTAGATAATGCTCCTTGAAAGGATAAACCATGATATGCTTAGGATTCAAAATGATATCCTCAAAGATGCTGAAGGGGAAAGGAAGACACAAAAGGAATAGGCAAATGAGAAAAAATGATAGAAGGTAGAAGGATAATGAATGGAAGGAATGTGAAAAGGTAGATGGAAAGAAAGGTAAGATCAACGTCAATACACACCTTGAAGGGTGACGGGAAAAATGGAGGAAACGTAAACCATATTCTAGTCCAAGTGCGAACCATATTCTGGTTCATTATTGCTATCTGACTCCTCAAAGAGAGGATTGGTGTGCTTGTTATAATTCTCAAATGTGAATGGAGGAATACGAGAAGGAATATGGAAAATGTTTAGCAGAGGTTGCGGTTTAAGCACATGGAATGGAAGAATGTTTTTGGAAAAAGATGAAGTGGAAGCCTTTGGAAGCTTGAATGTCAACTTCACTTTTTGCTCAACATAAGACTCTTTCAAGAGAGACTTTGGAATCCATATAGCCTTAGGCTTTTCATTTCCTTTTGATGACTGAGAGAGAATATCTTCAATGATGGATTTTGGAACCCATACTTGTCTTGTAGTTTTCTTCTTAGATATCTCTTTCGACTTTATGCCCCCATGTCGACTAGAGGAGACATGGTGATCTTTTTTTTTTGATAGATTCTTGTATTGCTTCTTTTTCTTATATTGAACATTCAAGTTACTTCCAAAAGACTTGGGACTTGTGGAAGAAGAAGGAAAATATGACTGGTATAGATGGGTGGATGGATGAAAATGATTCAAGGGTATGCGTCTATGTTGATCTTGAGGAAAGATAGGAGATGAAGGGACGTAAGGACCCAAGATGGATGATGAATTAGGAGAGTTAGGAGGGGAAAGTGAAGGGACATAAGGGCCCAATATGGAAGGAAGACGTGAAGCCCTTAGTATTGGTGGAGGAGGTCCAAGGATAGATGTGAAAGATGCAAAAGGATAATCAATAAGTTCATCAACATCTATATCACAACCAAGGATATCAGCATCTTTAGAGTGATCATTAGGATTTTCAATAGGAACCTGAACATCTTGAATAGGAGCATCTTCTTTGATAGCATCATTCAAAGCTTGCAAAGATTTAGGAAGAGAAGAAAGTGGAAGTGAACATGGAGTGGTAGAACAAGAAGATGGAAGACTTTGATCTTGACAAGTATCGTTGGATAGCATAAGCATATCAACTTTATTTTGATTTTCAATAGGCTCAACATTGGAAGTAACAACACCATTTTTAATAACCTTAATGGAAGTATCATCTTTAAAAAGCGCAAGCATAGTAAGGTTATTTTGATTGTCAATAAGCTTAATAGTGTAAGTAGTAGCTTGATCTTGCTTAGGGGATG
The DNA here is from genome assembly GCA_027943335.1 of Chamaecyparis obtusa. Classification (NCBI taxonomy): domain Eukaryota; kingdom Viridiplantae; phylum Streptophyta; class Pinopsida; order Cupressales; family Cupressaceae; genus Chamaecyparis; species Chamaecyparis obtusa. Next base: position 314,295 of record BSBK01001840.1, on the reverse strand, counting down.
GTGGAATGAATGCGAAAGAGCATAGAGGATCAAAAGAACCATGAAGCGGATCAGAGACATCATGAAAAGGATTGCATGACATGGAGGGTTCTTGATCTTGATCTTTTTTTATGTTCTTTTCTTTATCATTTTTAGAGTCCTCTTGACATGGAGCCACTTCTAAGGACAAGGAAGCATGTTGGGATTGTATGGAAGACTTTGGAAGAGGTGGTGAAGGACTAGCTGAAATAGGCATTATAGCGGATGAAGGCTTAGGCTCTTTAGGTTTGACATTATTGAAAGTATTTGCAGCCAAGTGAAGGTTATCTTGAGTATCTTTAAGAGGTGGCCCTTGAGGATAACTATAGAGAACCGCATGGAAAGCATTAGGATCTTTGTTGGATGAAGGATTTGTGCTCTTAAGGCTCCTTGAAGGCTTTGTGAAAGATTTGGAAGACTTAGCAGCTTTAGGAGATGTGTGGATATTGGAGGAAGTAGAGGATGGAAGGGGACCATCAGAAGACAAAGGTTCAACATTAACATGATCTTGTTGGAGAGTGTAATCTTTATTTTCATCATGAAAATTTTTAGACAAGACATGCTCATAGTATCTTCGTTTATAATCAGCACGGAAAGCTTTCTCTTCCTCAATAGAAGTAGATGTATCATATTGTTCACAACAAATATCATAATTTCTCTCAAAATCAGAATCATATGGATCACCATCACAATCTATCCAATAGGATGACCCTTTAGTAAGCCTAAGCACACGACGAGGAGGACTCTTAGGAATAGAGGTGCCATAAGTATTACTACATTGTCCATCATCATAGTCATCATAGTCATCAAAGGTAGGTGTGTCACTCTTTGTGGAAGAGACATCACAAGGACTATCATGTTGCTCTTTATGGTATGTCTTCTGAAGAGAAGTAAGACTCTTAGGAGAAGTAGAAGAAGAATGAGATCGTGAAGGAGAGGAAATTGAAGACTTAGTGGAAGAAGAAGACTTGGATAATAAGGAATTCGAATAATGTTTAGAAGAGTCATGATAAGATTTGGAAGATGAAGAATGTGAATAGTGTTTAGAAAAATCATGATAAGATTTGGAAGATGAAGAATGAGAAGATTTAGATGATGAAAGATGTTTGGAAGAAGAAGATCGTGATATGATCATGTTTATGATTCTAGCAAAGGCGTCAGATTCAATCATCTTTTCTTTTATTTTTCCTATAAGTTTGTCACCCATGAGATATTTGGAAGGACTATTGGAGGAATAAAGATACTCTTCAAATTGAGCAATGAGTTCAAGATCATCTATTCTCAAGAGAGGTTCCCTAACAAGATAGTTGAAATTCATGGTTCTAGAAGAGGAGGAATCAAGCATGGAAGAAATGAATAGATGAATAGAAGAAAGTAGACTAGATAATAAGAGGAAAAGAATCAAGAAGAAGAAGAAGAATTTTCCATGGGAATAGAAGACTTTAGAAGAACATGGGAAATGGAGAAGAAAGAAGAAGACTAAGAGTCATCTTGTGCAATTGATACCATAACATTCATTGAGATGTTGAGCAACATGACAACACCTAGGATCTGAGATCTGGACTGACCAAGGAAGACTGAAAATAGAAGACCCTTGGTGATAGGATGATCTCACAAAATGTCAACACCAAACTAGGATAATCAAAGTTCTCTATTGTCCAAAGAGAAATGAAAAGATAGAAGCAGGGGCTTTACCAACACTGTCAAAGAGGTGCTTCAAATCAAAGGGTGACTACCCTTGCACTTTTAAACCAGGAGGTTGGGCTAGGCCAAAATATAATTGAAATTGAGATTAAATGAAAATTATTTGGACAATAAGAGTACGAGAATTTCCCAAGAATGTAGCTCACAATTATAGAGATAAACTTTCTCACCAAGAACAACCTTCTAATGCGATATTTCTCTTTGGCTAATGTGATACTGATGTTGATCTTGACCAATTTGTGCAAAATTTTGAGTTTTCAAGGTCTAATTTCAAGTTTTCGAATGTGAGGGTGAAAATGTCTGATTTCTATCACAAATTCAATAGCAATTAGACAGGTTTGCAAACAGTATGGGATCAAACATGTCTTCAAACACTTGAAACAAGGGCAAAAGCAACCTTGCCAAGACAAGCACTTGTGATATCAAAATTGAAAAAGCACCCTATGAATGCTATCAATTGTTTGAATGTTGATAACGTTTACACTGGTATAGCACAATCGAAGATAATTCAAGCAATTACTACCTAGAAAGACAAGGCTCATTACTTACCAACTTAGCCCACAACTTGATGCCCCCTTGCCTCACACCAAGTGGTTTCCCACAAGAGATATTGGCTTTGTCATGGAAGTGTCAAACAACACAACCAAAGGGACACATATGGTGAGTATCTTGGGGTGATCCGGGTTAGTCCACTTGGATCAATCCTTGCACTAAGAAGATAAGCGGCTAAACAAGGTGGCTTCTATCTAATGGTTATTAATAAGGATTTCCGTTCACAACACCCCTCTTGCTCCTCATAAAGGACTAGGACCTTGCGGCCTCAAGAGTACCTTAAGCATTCTTGTTCAATGTTTTTCCCATGGTCGCAATCCCATGAGCTACTCACATCAAACGAAGATAAGTGTTATGTCTACCAAGGTTTTTGGTGTCCTTGATAGCCTTGAGATTATAGTGAGTTGGAATCACTTGCCACTAAGGAAAATGATGACAAGGTTGTCCCCACTTGAGTCGTTCCTTTTGATTGCTCAAGAGCAGGCCCGCTAAAGGATCCTAAACTAAACAAAGAATAGATCAACTCTTGAGGTTCAAGGTTTTTGATTCACCACAAGGGTGAAGAGCATACTCCCCTATCTCAAGAATCTCTCCCAAACACACCAAGCAAAGAGGTTCAATTAATCCCTTGCTTCCAAAATCTTAAGATGGGTCAAAATTTTCTGGTTCACCTAAAGGTGAAGAGCATACTTCTCTTACCACCTCAAGATCCCTTTCACAAGGTATTAAGATTCTTAATACAATTAGTGAATGCCACACTTGAAAGGAAAGTAAATGACAAGCAAGAAATAATTTTTTTTTTTTAATTTTTATGTTTGGGCAGCCCTGCAAAAACCATTAGTAGCCCTCTTTGACCTGTGTTCTTTTGACAAATTTCAAGTAATGAGAGCACCTACAACCACAACTTGTTAGACCAACAAGAGTTAGGAGAAGCAAAATCCAAAATCTACCAATGATTAGTACATGAAAAATTAGATAATCTGCAAAAATAACTGATCAAATGATAAAATCTGAAAATGAAACCATCATGGTTGGATTAGGCTCGGAAAGACCTTTCCAACGATATATCACACTTAAACTTTTAATACCATTTGCAAAATTTCAAAAAAAAAATGGGCACCCGTTTTCCTGAGTGGCACGGATTTGAAAACGCTGAAAATTTCAAAAAGATAGCTAAGAACCCAAAATTTGCAAAATAGATAAAATAGCTCAAAAATAGCTCGCTGTCGGGTACAGACATAGTCCAGACAGCAGTATCGCACGATACTTCGCACTATACCAGGCGATACTCTTCAGTCAGTGCGATATTTCGCCTTATGCTAGGCGATATACCTCAGTACTGCTGGGCGATATACTCTAGGCAGGTCGAGCGATAGTCCTTAAAGGGTGAACTATCGCGCGATATTTCTCTTCAAGGCAGGCGATATTTTTAGCAAGCGCGAAGTATCGCCCCGCTATATAAAGGTATATCGCGCGATATTTCTGAGAAGTATCGCGCGATACTTCTGAGACAAAAAAATCAGAGACTGAAAAATTTCTAAAAAATAATCCGAAAAATGACGAAAATGCAAATGAAATAAAAGACAAAGCCTATCTACTCTGCCCCACGGTGGGCGCCAGAAATATACACACTAAAAAGGTGCACTTCTATGAACCATTACATGCAAGGTTGCTCAAGAATGAGGCCTCACAAAACGGCTCATAGCTCTCTATGCATGGAGTTGCAAGGGACTATGATGTATTTGCTCTCAGCTAGAGCTACAAGCTTGTGACCTTGCTAGTCAACCATACAATGAGAGATTCAAGTGAAGACAAGGGCAACAATGCCAATATCTCTAAGAATCCAAATATGCAATGCAATGCAAGCTAAGGATGAGAATGCAAATGTGCAAACTATGCTATGAAAATGGAAGTACAAACTAAGCTATGAAATAGAAAGAACAAGTATTACCAAGCCTCCTTATTTAGACTATGTGAGCTTATTCTATTGCATAAAAGGAAACTAAGCTAAGAATGCCATTATCATGCAACTAAGAATGGAAATATGCAACTACAATGAAATGCAACAAGTCTTCAATGTCTTCAAACTCCAAATGCACCTAAAACCTGCAGCATAACATTAGCATAAAAACATGGATATGCAAATGGAGGAGAGAGCTCTCCTTTTATAAGAAATGAGGTGAAATGGACCATGGAGATTAAGAGGCAAAAGGTCTTAATCAGCGGTGGAGCTTGAAAGAGGAGCAATCCATGTGCACAAGTATCCTCCAATGAGAAAATAGGAGTTGACTTTTGTGTCCATATGAGACAAAAAGTGCTTTTCTCCTTTTTATAAAATAGGAATAATGCTTTATTTGTGCAACTTAGGATAAGAGGAAAGTGGGGGCTTTTTATTTATTAAAAAGGGAGGAAATATTCCTTTTAAATAAATAAAGACTTAGGATAAATGGTTAGCCCATAGGATAAAATCTAATATATGATCGAAATTAAGATTTGATCAAGAGATTGATATTGTTGAAAATATTGATTATTGATAAAAATGATTCAGGATTGATAAATTGAAATAAATGGGGCCCAAAGTTTAGGCGACCATTTTTGGGTGCATACAATACCATGTTAAGGTTTTAAGATCATTGCAAATTTAATAGCACTATTTGATTATATTGTATTTATATGTTTTCCAAATGCAACAATCTCTTGCATTTATATTGAGAATGGGTCAAGAAGAGACATGTCCCTTCATGGGACATGTCTATTCATTATTATGTAATTAATATATATATATATATATATATATATATATATATATATATATATATATATATATATATATATATATATATCTTGAGTATTATATTAATTTTTCTAATATTTACATAATAATAATAATAATATTTATTTTATCAATTTAACTATTTAGTTATTATGAGAATAATAATTATAACTTTATATATACATATATATCAATGTATATAGTAATATATATAGTAATATATATATATATATATATATATATATATATATATATATATATATATATCTAATAAATAATTTTTCATAATAATCATATAGTCAATATTATTTATCTGAGCGATGCTACAAACATCAACAATGTCGATTATGAGAATCAACTTAATAATCAATGAAACCAACAATAAATGGAAATGCAAGAATCAATAAAGGCATAGTTGGTATCGATTGTGATGATCACAGTCAACATGGATTGTGGTTATCAGAGCCGATAACCACTATTGGCCAATACACATCATTGGTATCAATATATATTATGAGCATCGATATTGGTATCGACTCTGATGATCACAGTCGGTATCGACTTTGGTTATCACAGTCGATACCCATATTGACTGTCGCTATCATATATTATATGTGAGTCGATTATTATATCGACTATCTTGCATCATCGTTATTAAGTTGTAAATCGACCAGTTCAATGCTATATATTATCGGTAACAAATGAATGATTAAAATAATTATCAAGAGACGTGTCTCACGTAGAGACATGTCTCTACATGAACAAGGCATATCCCTACAGGAGACATGTCTCATTATATCATATATATACCCATTGAAACACATTGAAAAAGTAACTTGGCAAATACATAAATCTACAAGTATTATTACAAGTTACAATAGAGATCCATATCAAGTATTCTCAAGTAAAGAAGTGTATCATTATTGTATTTGAAGTTCATAGTTTGGTTTGCTGCACTTGCAAATCTGAGAAATGTGTGTGGGTGGCCTTATAAGGATTTACCTTTGTCAACCCTCTGTTTTGGTGATTCCCACCTTTATGGATAGCCAACATAATAGAGATAATGTGTTTGATGCTCGTGAATCTAGAGTACGCCTAAATTGCTTTGAACTGAAGTGCATAAAATGTAATGCAAAGGTCTACCCTATTGTGATAGAATAAACCCCATATGAAAATGCAATCAATGTGTGATTGAAAGCATATAACAAGTATAGATCTGAAGCAGAAGTATGTAGATTTGAAGATAACAAGAAACCATACCCAATCCAAAAAGGAAGAGTACATGTCAATCATTAGCTAGTGATCTTTTAGTCATCATCATAAGCCTTTTTTAGCTCCATCATGATGTTGAAAGTGTTTTGAATGCTTGAATGCTTGATAGAAGATTGATGTAGCCTTGATTCACAAGTCCTTCCTTCATGGGACGTCTTCAAATTTGGACTCCAACCTTGCAATTGCTTTCATCTTATCAAAATGAAGTGTGAAGCTTTCTTTTATACAAAATCGAGAGACATAATCAAAAGAGTCGACTGTAAGTCCTAATCCTCTGCTAAATCACCGAGATGGGGACCCAATATAAATTTGGGCTCAAAACTTGGGGTATAGAACAACTGAAATGTTATGTACCTGGGTATAAAATGTTTTAGTCATTCTTGTACACGGGTATAAGACATTTTAGCCATTCTATACCACCTATTTCAAGCCCAAATCAAAATTTTAGGTCCCAAGCAATCAGGGGATGCGGGATTAGATCCGACAACCAATTTCAAGGCCAGGAAATGAACACTGAGGTCGCAAATGGTAACATAGGGCCTAAGAGATGGAATGAATTATTTGATTGGAGAAGAAATAGCGGAGCACACTTAGGAATAAAGGCTTACCTCGATTTTAAACAAGATTGAAGGGATAGAGGACTCATATATGCATTTAGGTGTTCATTAAGTGCAATTATGGAGTCCTATTATGCAAACTATAATGAAAACACACTAAGGTAGGTGCTAAACAATCATGAAATTGTACACCACTTAGATGCTTACAATTTACGATGGTACACAAAGATGTAACAGATATCAAAGGGTGAACAATAGTAAAGACTTCATCAATGTTGGAAGAAAGATTCATGGCTAGAGGGCAATAAGTTATTTCTTTCCTCTACTTTCTTTTGTTCCATATTTGCAAAAGAGTTGAATGCATGATGTTTGTCAAACGCCCCGGTTTCTTTCATTATTAATGTTAGAGTTTAAGTTCCCCTAGAATACATTGAGTCTTCAAGTACAAGGTAGTAGGGCTTCTCTTTCTCATGTTTTGTTTTTTCTGGGTATTATCTGTTCAATGCATTAAAATAATGATTGAAAGGTCCGATGAGAAAGGTTGTCATAATATAGATTCAGATCAAAGAAAACAGTGACCTATGACAGGGACAACATAGTCATAGATGTCAAGGTAGCAGAGGATGAACATTGTATGCAACTATGGGTTATTTTAGCCATGAACATAGGGCATTGCTCACAGCACTGTTATGACAGAGGTGCAGATCCAAGGACATCAGCAGAGAGTACTGTTTTGAGCAAAGAATAGAAAACACTGTTGTGAGTAGGAGTTATGGTGGGGATACCTTGGTATCAAAGGCAGAGTATCAAGAATGCCCATAAGCAGTGCAATACAATAAAGAAAAGTGCAGTAGCATTGTTAAAGTGTTACCAGTCATCGCACAATGCTACAAAAAAACTATGATTTGCTGCTACAAAAGAATATGGACAGCGCTGTTCAAGGTTAATAAAACAGTGACTAACAGAGAAATAGATCATCAAGGAAGAATTTCTTACATAATGGGGATCTCACTGTTAAGAAGGGACCTCAACGGGTATCCAACATGAATCAGCATCAAAGGTTGAGGAACATCCTTGTCTTGAGCAACAATAGTGAAAATCTTTATGCTAAGGAGTCTTGAACAAAATACTAGATTGAACTCTCATTGGACATGAGCAGATCATGAAGATGTAAAACAAAGTGCTATAAAAGTGACTATTATGAGAGGTATGCTATGTTGTTATAACAGTCAAATGGCAGATAGGATGGAAGTAGCAGCATCTTCTTGATTTGTAACAGCAAAACAGTGGATTTCACTGTTATAGGGGCAATCTACAGTGAAAAAAGCAGCATTTAAAACAGCTTTGAATAAAAAAAATACAGTGATTTACAAGGTAAAATCAATGCTTTAGGAAAGAACAATAGAGAAATCCACATATTAATGCAGAGGGTACTATGAAAGAAATGGTGACATAATGGGAAAATACATGTCATTGAGGTATCATAAAAATGCTGCAAAAGATGCTTGAAAATAATAATGTAGAGTTGCTACAAGGAATATCATGAAGGCAAAAGTGTAGGTGTAAAAGTCTGAAAGGTCACAAGGATGAAGATGCTAGAGTCTTTATTTCAAAATAGAGGGATTTCACTATAAAAACATCAGAGCATTGCTTCACAAATGCAAGCAAATATTGTGATATCAACAATAATGAATAAGAAAGCAGTGAATGAGCAGCATTGAGAATGATGTGATAAGATCTTAGAAAAGTCAATATCTGATGCAAAAGCAGTGTTATATCTGTTGCTGTTGTGCTTTTGGGCAAGATTGTGTGATTTTTTTTAAACATGAACGTTTCGGATGATACTCCATGATCCATCATCAAGATGAGAGAGTTTGCATTGATGTGAGAATTTAATGCAAACTCTCTCATCTTGATGATGGATCATAGAGTATGATCCGAAACATTGATGTCGAAAAAAAAATCACACAATCTTGGCCAGAAGCACAACAGCAACAGTTCATAGATTGCGGAAATTTGCTATCTTTAGTGTTATATGCTGTTGTATTATATCAGAGGGATGATGAACACAGTGACAACAATGTGTCAAAGCATAGTGATTGATTCTTACTATTAATGACTCCTCTTCAAGGCAATAATGGAATGGCAAAGAATATCATGGAGACACAAGTGCAGATGTCAAAAGTCTGAAAAGTGTAAAAGGGGACAGTCAAAGGTTGTAGACAGTCATAAATCAGAGCAATGAGGCATGAGAAACAGTGCCAAATGATGCGGGAAGACAATGGTTGCTGTTATGGGAGGTTTAAAAGATAGACTAAAATAATGCCAAACAGTGATAAGTATGTAAAAACACATTGTTAAGCCACTGCTCAAGATAAAAGCAGAGTTCAAAGCCACGAAAGAGTAGTGATCTTCTTTGTCACAATGAAGACAAGGATTGTCATGAGTGAAATAGTGATATACAAGGAATACATCAGTAAGTCGTGGTTGGAAGGACAGAGGGAGCAAGGAAATATCAATCAAAGAAGGTACTGGAAAGAATGGTGATGCAAGAAAGACTAACGAGGTCATTGTCAGATTCAGAAGGTTATCTCCATTTATGATCAGATTAAGGAAGAGACACCACTGGCATTGAAGAAGATCCGAAGCAGTCATGAGAAGACCGGCGGTTTAAAACAAGTATGAAGAGTGTAGTAGACAGTAATACACAATGCCAAAGGTCACTGCTAAGACAATAGGAAAATAGAACACTGCTTTCTCAGGAGAATTCTATATTTCTGTATAAGTCCTTTCTAGATTCTGTTCATCAATCTTTCACTAGACAGAAACACAGTATTCGAATTGGGGCATTAAAGTTTGTTTTCAGGCACGGCGCGAGGAATGTTTCAAGTTTCAACAGCCTGAAAATTGCTTTTCCCGGCAATTATCCAGCAACATAGCTGTTTTAGAATGAAATAAAACACACCAAAAAAATTATCCAGTCGCATAAAGACTCTAAGAAATAAAAATCACTAAACCCACGGCAAGCGACTCATTTCAAGATTCTGCACAAATTGTCTCGAGAAAAAAAGGGGCAGAATTTGCAGGAAAGAATTACAAACCCTACCACAGCAGATTTTTTGTTTTTCTAAATGAGGCAAACCCAAACCAATCTCCCAAGATATGCTGTTTTTCTAAATGAGGAAAAGTGGATCTGAAAAAATCGGGGCTTTAGGCCTACTTATGTTGAGCTTGAGACAAGATTTTCGCGTAAGGTGACTACTTGAAAAGAGTATTCTGGCGCTCGAAAAAAAATTCAGATGTGAGAATTACTGGATTCCGATAGGTAAAGCCCACGCAATATAGCCTAATTACAGAGTACTCTTTCGAGATAAATTAGTCCCACATGTAGCAGAAAAAACGTACAACGAAGATGATGTCAGTATAAAAAAGGAGGGAAGAGTCAGATCAAAGCATACCTTTCTCGGCCTTTTGGCTAAGATCAAGTGTAGTATCTGCTCTTATCAGTTTAATATCTGATACGTGCCTCAATGAGCCACACGATATTAAATTAATTTCTTGAGGGGGAAGATTCAAACGGTAGCTTGCATGAAGCCTGGCACACACCACACCCAAAGCAATTGACAAATTTAGGTTATGATTTCGTCAATTACATGTCTTTCTGATTTGGTTGTCAATTATGCAAATGTTTTTCTGATTTGGTTTTAGATCAGATTGTGAGAAAATTACAGTAGAAATTATGTGTTTATCACAGGGTTGATCTCTCTTAAGGAGAAAGATGCTAAATGTGGAGGAAGAGGTGGAAAGATTATATTTAAAAATGATCGCTTGATTATACTGTCAATCTCTGACTCAGAATTTGAGATTGTAAACTAGTAAAATCTCAATTTCTAACCAGGAGTGTGTGTGGAGCAGAGAGTTTCGGTAGAAGATGTTTGTTGCCTAACTTCAAACATATCTCACAATGTTTGAAAAGGCAAAGCTGCTTAAAAGGCAAGCATCCATTTCCTGACGGATCCGGGATGATCGAGGGGAAAGAAACTCAACAAAGATAAATTTTTCTTTGTATCAACTCTCAAAAAATGTGGGTGGAATTTTGGAAAAAGAAATTCCGCCATAACTTCTGAAAAATAAATAGATGAATCCATTGAAATCTGGAAAAAGAAAAATCTCGCCGCAAGTGAATCAGAGCTGGCTTAGATTATCTTCCTCTATAAATCGTCAGATCGATTCTTAGCTCTGCACAAGAAAAGCTGAATATCTAAAAAATTTACTAGTATTTTTTCTGGAATGAACCATCAAAGGAAGTTTGGGATTATTAAAGAGAATTGATACAAATTTGTGGAAAGAACAATCAAAGGAAATTTGGGTGCAATCGCCACAATCTTGAAGCAGACATGCTCTTATACAATCTAACAATGGATGGATTGGCAATTGAACATTTCTTACAGGTTCAAGATATTTGCCATCAACACAATCTTGAACATGTTAAATGACAATATAATATTAATTGTTTCTATGATGTATGATGTTTCTGTTGTGAATAATGACATAGATAAATATTAGATCCTAGAGTTAGTTTATTCTTTTCTTTTTTAAAAATTAATTAATTGTACTTTTGAGACTGAAATTTTGATGATTAATGACCTTCATCTTTAGTTGTTGGTATTATGGTGAAACAATATAGATCAATTGATAAGTAGGAGGTATTTTTTACAATAAGTTAAATTGTGATATTGCTATTAGAATTTAATTGTGTAGTTTTTGAGTCAAACTCATTGATCCATGTTCCATGAGTAGTGGTTCACAAGAATTCATTGCTCACTTAGCACTCATTGCATGCAGGTGATGGCCACAACCCACCTCTATGAACATCAGCAAGACTCAATGCACTAAGTGTTATAATCATTCTCATGAAAGATGGGTTCTTGTTTCTTGTGAACCACTACTCATACAACATGAATTAATGAGTTTGACTCGAAAATTCAGCAATTAAATCTTGATAGCAATATCACAATATAGATCAATGCTTGATTTTAGAAAACTTTGAAGAATCTTAAAAAGTTAAAAATTAGTTCATTGTTATGACTAATTGAAATAACTCTTAGTAATTGGTCATACATTAATGACTTCATTTGAAAGGAATATATCAATAATATTAAAGACTTCACTTTAAAGTATATGTCCATTTTATGAATAACAAATTACTTCACTTTAAAAGTACATGTCCACTTTGAGAATAATAAATCTGAAATATTTGATGTTTTCAAAGAGTTTGCATTAAGTTGACAATAACATAAATGTGAGAGAGAAATCAACATGTTAAAAAGACGAGATAACCTATGTGGTTGGGATAGAATTTTCAACTCTTAAAAGAAGAAAAGACAATCACACTTAGCTCTACATTTATCACATCAAAATGAAGTTGTTGAAATAATGAGCATGACACTTCAATAAAAAAATTAAATTAATACTTGAGTCTTGTAATCTTGAAGATAAATGATAGGTAGAAACAGTTCATTTAATGACTTATTTTGTCAATCATAGTTTGACTTTGTTTGGAGAGCCTCTCCAAGAGAAGCATGGTTAGTTAAGAAATCATTATTTAGAAATTTGAGATATTTTGGGAGCAATGAACTTTTTGACAAGAGTTAAAAATGCATTTTTGTTGGATATGATAATTCAAATGAAGACTATTAATTATATGATCTCAAGGTGAATTGAACTCACATTTTTAGAGTTGTCATTTTTAGGAGCTTTTGAGTGTTTACTATGTTGGTTTGCTAGAAGAGAAATATAAAATAAGTGAATATAGAACTATTAAATTAATAGAAGAAAAAGTATTGATGAAATCTATTAGATTTCCACAATCCATGTAAATACTATTGGATTCGATTGTGTAGAGTTTTTTAGTCATCAACATTTCAGATCATACTATATGATCCATCATCAGGATGCAAGAGAGAAAAAGAAGCAAAAGATGATCTTGATCCATCATCAGGATGTGTTAATCCTCATATAGAAACCCCTTTGAAAAAAATTTAAATCAATCTTTTTATTTTTGATTTTCATGGTAAGTATTGGTAAGTTCAAATACAACCAAGTTCGCAGGTTCAAAGGTGCGGTTTATAAGTTCAGATTGGTTCAAATTATTGCAGTAAAGTACATGTAGGAACATTTGGGCTCAGCATGATTCATTTCAGTTCAGAGGCATAGTGAACCAAATTCAAGGCTCAAAAGCATTATCTTTTCCTATTTGATATTATTTCTATAAGAATGGTTAAGTGCCTTCATTACCAAGTGCAAAAGATGTGAAAGATTGGTGATAACTTAACACAACAAGATTGATTATTGTGGCAGTTTTATATACCTCTACTCAAATCTCAATAACTTTTTCCTCAGACAGAATTTGCTCAATCGCTCCAGTCAAGTTGTGCGCGACTAGGATTGTGACAACATATCCAAATCTTAAGGAAATTCAACAATGGAATAATTAGTTATGGCCCCCGCACCGAGACCCAATTTGACTATCATGGAAAATCCGCCCAGCATCAAGAATATTTTTATTTATGTCTGATGTATTTATATGCCACATGTTAAAAGATATTTACATTTGCATTTTGATATATTATATATCTTCATTACCAGCCTTATAGCTATAATGTAGATAAAAAAAAAACATTGGGCTTAATAAAGAGAAATAAAAAAAGGAAGAAGTGATCGAAAGAAATATGGAAGAGAAAAGAAAAAAGAAAAGATTAATTAATAATCTTTTCAAGAATTAGTTACTGCTGTCAAGAGAGATTATTTATTGTAAAAAATATTTTAGGAGAGGGGTTCTTCTTTTTCTGGAGGAGTCTTTGTGCTAAGATAGGGGAGGAGAAACTAATTTTGATTTTGATTTTGTAGTAGAGATTTGCAAGAGGAGAGCAGATTTTCTTTTCATGCAATTATAATGTACAAAAGTTTGAGTCTTTGAAGTCATTTTTGATACTGAAATAATAGAGGAAGTGTTTATGAGTCTTTGAATTCATTATCATTTCTCTCATATTTTACTGAGCTTTGTCTCATTGAAATCATTTTCAGCATGATGTTTTGTCATTTTAGCTGTATATGTGCTCATTTTGGAACTTTGTTTTTAGAATGAGTCATCTTTTGGAAAGAATATGTGTTCTTGGTCTGATTAATTACCATCTGTGGGTGTTGGAAATATGAACTTTGTTTTGTCTTTCTTGCATTGACCTTGTTTAATTTTTAGTTCTTTCACATCCATTCCATGATGATGGGTAGATGTTTGTGTGCCTTACATGCTTTCAGGTTAAAAGCATCCTTGTCAGTAGTTTAGTGAATTCGTTGAAAATCTCATACGGGGAGCTGTACCCGGGACAATTCAGATGGAAGATAATCATTGTATATCTTACCCAATTGTTAGTAGCATTTGTACTTCTCTCTGGGCATCATGAGTTTTTTTGTGTTGATCTTTTTGAAGTGCAAATCTGTTTGCTAACAGGATGCAAGAGAGCAAAGGAAGCAAAAGATGATCCTCTTGGTCCATCATCAGGATGCAAGAGAGAAAAGGAAGCAAAAGATGATCCATTTTTTGCTTCCTTTTCTCTCTTGCATCCTAATGATGGATCATGTAGTATGATTTGAAATGTTGATGACTAAAAAGCTCTACACAATCAAATCTAGAAAATCATATAGCAAGTATTAATGAATCAAATTCAGTCTCATTGTCCACTCCATAAAATGAGCACAAAGAACACACATCACATTCAAGACTATAAGGCTAAGTATGCATTGATGACAATTGTTCTCAGTGCCAATGGCTTCTTTACTTACTAGTAAAGAAGCCATTGACTGTAAAAGGCCCCCTTCAAAACAAAGCTCAAATTTGATGGCTCAATCATTAAGACAAGAAATGATTGGTTTGAGCTAATGACTGCAAATAATTTGAAGTCTTTGAAGGAAATGTTACTCCAAACACAAAGATGTTCATAGTTAGAATGTTAGCATTTACTTCCTAGCACAGTTGTAAAATTCGCCAAGGTATAAAATGTTTTAGTCATTTTGTACTTGGGTATAGGACATTTTAACCATTCTATACCACCCAAGGTTCAAAAACTCAGACTTGGCAAACCAAAAAATTGGACTTGGATTGTCAAAAGACTCGACAAAAGGAAAAAACCATAGTTTTACATAAAAACACAAAGAAATTAATGCATTTAAAGAACGTAAGAGCCATAATTGATATTGCACATGTCAAATGAATCTCAAACACTCAATATATGAAATATCATCATAGTTGCAAACATCATCACCTTCATCTGTAATATGCTGCCTAGTTCTGTAATTCTAGAGTCTGTTTCTTCCTGTCATTTTGTCAAACAGTTGGCCTGCAACTGTCCTTCTTATGTTTTTTCCAGATTAATGTTGTTTACTAGTCCTCAAGATTGTTGTATTTCGTATGAGATATCAGTAGAAGGCAACATGAAACCATATGTAGCTAATAACAATGACCGTTCATTTATTTCTTGTTTCAGAGTATTAGGAAATTACAACTACCATATCTAACATATCTTATTAAACTCAACACATTATAACAACTATAGAGTTCAATGATGGTCCATACCCATTGCAGCTACAACAGTGTTAATAGTTCTGAAAATTGCTACAGTAACTCACAGCTACAATGTTCTCGGACTGCTACAGTACCGCGCTACAGTAATTCAAACTGCTACAGGAACTTGTTGCTACAGTAACCCACTGCTACAGTACCGCGCTATAGTGATTCAGACTGCTACAGTACCGCGCTGCTACAGTACTCACGCTGCTACAGGAACTTGCTACAGTACCATGCTGCTACAGGAACTTGCTACAGTATCGCGCTGCTACAGTACCATGCTGCTACAGGAACTCTCGCTGCTACAGGATCTTGCAACTACAATATAAAATCTCAAGACCATATCTTTCAATGGCGTCAAGATTGAAAGCGTAGAGGGTTTGCGTCCTCCAAGCCCAAAGAGAAATAATCTCCACAGTTTCCCCAATTTCATTCAATCTTCAAGCATGCCAAATGAGAGCTATCCTCTCTCTTTTTAATCCTTCCTTACTAGTTCTACGCTTCCGTCTCGCCAATGTGGGATAAAACATAAGCTTTAATGTTACCTTTTTCCCTTTACGAATGCCCATGTATGTCCTTTAAAGGGGGGAACTTGATTTTTATAAAGTGACTTTATGAAACATTATAATATTTAAATTAAATAGTCACTTTATCGTTATAACTTCAAACATTAAAATAATATACCAAATGAACTTGGAATCCCACATATGATAGCTCATCGGAAAGAGCTCAACAAAACGCATCACATCCTGTCACTGAAAATCCAAGGCACTGCATCCCCTGTTGGCTTACTAAAAATAGTAAATCCTCCCCAAAACCCAACAAACGAACTCCATTTGGCTTGTAATTAAATTTGACTAGGCCAAATAACCTCAGGATCCCTTTTGAAGTCCTGGTTAGCCCTCGGGACCATGAAAGAATGATCTAACGACAACATATATCCAGACTGGGTAAGTGGGGGACATTACAGTCTGCCCCTCTTGAAATTGCTTGTCCTCAAGAAATCTCAACTCAGGATGCTGAAGAATCTGCTCTGCCTCCCATGTTGCATCCTCAACTGGTAGGTTCCTCCACTTCACTAGGTACTCCCTGATAGTCCTCCTGCGAAGCACCCTCTCCCTGGTGTCAAGTATAGCTTCAGGAACCAAGATAAGCTTCCCCTCATCATCAAGAGGTGGCAATACTACTGAAGGCACCACATTGTGCCCCAATGCCTTCTTAAGGCGTGACACATGGAACACGTTATGCACTTTACTGTCTGCAGGCAGCTCCAACTCATAAGCTACCTCGCCCACTCTCCTGATTACTCTGAATGGTCCATAGTAGCGTGGTTTCAATTTCTCTGCTCCACTCCTCTTGAGAGAGGACTGTCTATACGGCTGTAACATGAGGTACACCATGTCTCCCACCTCAAAAGACCTCTCAACCCTGTGTTGATCAGCATATTGCTTCTGCTGATTTTGTGCCTTTTGCAAATTTTCCTTCAAGGATCGCATAATGTCCTGACACTCCTGCAAAAGATCCTTGGCCTTAGGTACCCTACTGTCCCCAAATAACAAATCCAAGAAATTAGGAGCATCATACCCATACAGTGCCATGAAAGGGGACATTTGAATAGACATATGGAAAGAGGTATTGTAGCAATACTCCCCTAGATGTAGCCACTTCACCCAAGCCCTCTGTTGTCCTGCAATGTAGTTTCGAAGGTACCCCTCAACCCATTTGTTCACTATCTCTGTCTGCCCATCGGTTTGGGGGTGGTAACTGGTACTCGGAGTGAGCTCTGTTCCACACAACTTGAACAACTCCTGCCAAAAGTGGCTCATAAATCTGTTGTCTCTGTCACTGACTATGCTCCGTGGTATCCCATGTAGTCTAAATACCTCTCGAAAGAATAGCTCTGCTGTCTGTGATGCGGAATAAGTAGATGAAATTGTAAAGAAATGTGCAAATTTCATCAATTTGTCTACCACAACAAAGATACAATCCCGACCCTGTGCCTTTGGGAGCCCTGTGATAAAATCCATGGAAATGCTATCCCACTTCTTCTCTGGTATGGGTAGGGGCTATAGTAAACCACCCGAAAAGGAATGTTCCTGTTTGTTTTGCTGACACACTGGGCACTCCCTAACAAACTGTAGCACCTCTGATTTGAGCCCTTTCCAAGTGAAGCACTCTCTCACCTGTCGATATGTCTTAAAGAATCCTGGATGTCCTGCCAATGGTGAATCATGAAATGCTCTCAAAATCTTCTGCTTCATAGCAGACCCAGGTACCAAATAAATCCTTTCCTTGTAAATGATCAGATCATTTACAACAGTATATCGGCTATCCTGAGTAACCCCCTCAATAACACTAGATGCCCAACTATCCTTAGCATATTCTGCCAAGATCATCTCTCTCCAATCATCCATGACTATCCCAACAGCAAGCAAATGAGGCCTCCTGGATAAAGCATCTGTGACAATATTTTTCTTCCCTTTGACATAGACCATGTCAAAATCATAGGCCTGTAACTTACTCACCCATTTTTGTTGCCTGTCATTAAGATCCTTTTGTCCAAGGAAATGTTTCAAGCTGTTATGATCTGTTTTAACTGTGAATCGACTTCCTGCTAAGTATTGCCTGAACTTAGCTAGCGCGTGCATGATTGCTAACATTTCTTTATCATAGATGTTGTAGGTTCTCTCAACACCTCGTAATTTCCTGCTCTCATATGCAATGGGATGTTTTTCCTGCATGAGGACAGCTCCTATGCCTTCTCCCGAGGCATCACACTGCAGCTCAAAAGGTCTGGTGAAATTTAGAATGGCCAAAATGGGACATGTACTCATCAGCTCCTTGAACCTGTCAAGACAATCCTGAGCCCTCTCTGACCACTGAAAATTGTCTCTCCGTGTCAAGTCTGTAAGTGGTGCTGCTGTCTATGAAAATCCTTTCACAAATCTGCGGTAGAACCCACAAAGCCTAAGAAATCCCTTGAGCTGTGAAGTGTTCCTTGGTGGTGGCCAATCCATAATGGCCCTAATCTTATCTGGGTCAACCCGAACACCTCCTGCACTAATAATATGCCCTAGATAGAGCAACTCTGTCATCCCGAACTCGCATTTACTCATCTTGGCATATAATGACTCCCTCTCTAAAATATCGAGCACTGTATCAATATGCTTCAAATGTTCCTCCCAAGTACTGCTGTATATCAGTATATCATCAAAAAATATCAACACAAACTTCCTCAACTGATCTCTGAACACTCTGTTCATACAAGACTGGAAAGTGGCGGGGGCATTAGTCAACCCAAAGGGCATGACTAAGAACTCAAAATGACCGTAGTGGCATCTGAAAGCTGTCTTCCCCACATCCTCCTCTCTAACCCGTATCTGATGGTAGCCGGATCTCAAATCAATCTTTGAGAAGTAGCATGCACCGTGCAATTCATCAATAAGCTCATCAATGCGCGGGATAGGGTATCGGTTCTTGATTGTTTTCTTGTTCAGCTCCCTATAATCTATGCACATCCTCATTGTACCATCCTTCTTCTTCACCAATACTACTGAAGAAGCGAAAGGACTCTTGCTTGGCCGTATGTGCCCCATGTCAATCAACTCCTTGATTGCCTTTTCTATCTCATCCTTATATCTTTTTGGATGGCGGTAAGGTGTGATGATAACTGGCTTAGCCCCTTCTTCTAACTCAATAACATGCTCGATTCCCCTATCCGAGGGTCTCCCTGGAGGTATCTCACCAAACACCTTAGTATGTTTGGTTATTATTTTTTGTACATCAGGCGGGTACTCCTGTTTATGCTGCTCTGTCGTCTCAGGCATTTCTCTAAACTCTGCTGCCCACTGTACCTGATTATGTCTAAATAAACTCTGCATCCGCTTGAGTGACACCACTCTAAGCTTCCCATCTGACAATCCTCTGAGCACTATCTTCTTACCATTTGCCTCAAACCTCATCTCCATTTTTTGAAGGTTAAATGTAAACTCCTCCAGAGACTTCATCCAGTTCATCCCAAGCACCATATCCTGATCACCAATGTTGACCACAAAGAAATCTCCTATCATGTCATAATCTCCCAAACGAAGCTGCAAGTTGGAGATTTTCTTGGTATAGTCAATCTTGAAGCCATCGGCAACCATCACCTTAAATCCCCTATGCTCCTCTGTATGTAGCCCTCTGCGTGACACAAACTTCTCATCAATGAAGTTATGTGTTGCCCCTGTATCAATGAGTGCCACAAATCTCTGTCCGTCCAAAGTCCCCCTAACTCTGAAAGTGACGGCCTCCTGTATACTGGACAACTGAGCTATCGTGCTATCACTGCGTGCTTCCTCATGTAAAGAATTATCATCATCTCCATCTGATTCCGATGACTGCTCTGAATCTCCATCCACTGACTCTTCGGCTGAAAAGTACTCCATTTGCTTAGCTTTTGCCTTCAATGGACACTTATGTGACAAATCCCAAGGTTCCCTGCAATGAAAACAAAGCTTCTTCTTCCTGAGATCATTAAGTGTCTCATTTTCCAACCTCTTACTTTCCTCCTTAGGTGGCTGAGTCTCTCTATGAAAAGGTTTCCTGTCCTTATCTTTCCTCGAAGGGAAACTCTTTGCCTGGAATTTATTCTTAGAAGCTGAAGAGGAATCCATGTCATGAGCCTTCTTAATGGCTTCCTGCAAAGTGGGAGGGTTGAGAGCTTTAATCCATCCTCTCAACGGATCAGCTAACCCATCCATAAATAGAACTAGTATCCTCCGTTCAGATACATCTGTTACTAACACTGCGAGTTTCTGAAACTCTGAAATGTATGTTTCCAATGATCCCCACTGTTTAAGCTGAGCTAACTCCTTGAAATGGAGTTCTGGATCCTTCCTATCAAAACGTTCAATCAGTCTCTCCGTAAACTCCACATATGAGGTAATGTGTGCATGACCCATAGTGACCATACCATGATGCCACCACTCGTGTGCTAACCCATCCAGATGAATTGCTACGTACTTAATAGCTTCTTCCTTAGGCATAGGGTTCAATTGAAAGTAAGTGTCAAGCTTTTGAACCCAAGCTCTTACTGTAGACTTCCCCGAGCCATCATAATATGGTAATTGAAGTTTCCCTACTTTCTTCCGTAGCTCATAGCTCTGGTTCCTGTCATGTCCACGTGGCATATGTTTCATCCGCACATCCATATACTCCCTAAAGGTAATTGCAGCAGTAAAATCTGGACCTTCGGCTTCCCAATCTCTCCTCAACTGGTCCTGTATATCAGTGATCTGGGGCTTTGGTACGGGCTGCTCTGGGGCTCTAGGAAATGTGGGAATCATGGGCCTCGAACTCACTATCCTAGCTTGCTGGGGTGCATGACTGAAATTGTTCCCAACTTGTTCACCTCCATTATAGGTCCCATCCTGATTATTCCCATTCTGATTGTTACCATTCTGATTATTTCCTCCACCCACGTTAGCATTCAACCCCATTTGACGAGCCATCATCTGCATCATAAGCTCCAACCTCTGACTCTGTTCCTGTGCTCTCTGCTCTGCTAATCGCTATCCCTGAGTCAATGTATCCAATAACTACAGGAATCGCTCCTCACCAGGATCCCTAACATTCCTATCCCCCATAGTCTCTACAGCCTGTTCACCTGTAACACTCAGTTCGTCTGAGTCACTGCTTCCTCCCGGTAAGATATTCTCTCGGTTAGTATTCAATAATGCTCTATTTCTTCTTGTGTCGTAGTGATGTGGCAATGGTTGAACACTCCAGTCTGTCATGTCATATTTAATTCATTCTGAACCCAACAGGATGGCAGGAAAGATAAGCTCTGATACCACTGTAATATGCTGCCTAGTTCTGTAATTCTAGAGTCTATTTCTTCCTGTCATTTTGTCAAACAATTGGCCTGCAACTGTCCTTCTTATGTTTTTTCCAGATTAATGTTGTTTAATAGTCCTCAAGATTGTTGTATTTCGTATGAGATATCAGTAGAAGGCAACATGAAACCATATGTAGCTAATAACAATGACCGTTCATTTATTTCTTGTTTTAGAGTATTAGGAAATTACAACTACCATATCTAACATATCTTATTAAACTCAACACATTATAACAACTATAGAGTTCAATGATGGTCCATACCCATTGCAGCTACAACAGTGTTAATAGTTCTAAAAATTGCTACAGTAACTCACAGCTATAATGTTCCTGGACTGCTACAGTACCGCGCTACAGTAATTCAGACTGCTACAGGAACTTGTTGCTACAGTAACCCGCTGCTACAATACCGTGCTACAGTGATTCGGACTGCTACAGTACCGCACTGCTACAGTACTCACGCTACTACAGGAACTTGATACAGTACCGCGCTGCTACAGTGTCACTGCTACAGGAACTTGCTACAGTATCGCGCTACTACAGTACCGCGCTGCTATAGGAACTCTCGCTGCTACATGATCTTGCAACTACAATATAAAATCTCAAGACCATATCTTTCAATGGCGTCAAGATTGAAAGCG
Organism: Chamaecyparis obtusa; assembly: GCA_027943335.1. Taxonomy (NCBI): domain Eukaryota; kingdom Viridiplantae; phylum Streptophyta; class Pinopsida; order Cupressales; family Cupressaceae; genus Chamaecyparis; species Chamaecyparis obtusa. The sequence goes on along the minus strand of BSBK01001840.1, from coordinate 292,278 downwards.
TAGAGGGTTTGCGTCCTCCAAGCCCAAAGAGAAATAATCTCCACAGTTTCCCCAATTTCATTCAATCTTCAAGCATGCCAAATGAGAGCTATCCTCTCTCTTTTTAATCCTTCCTTACTAGTTCTACGCTTCCGTCTCGCCAATGTGGGATAAAACATAAGCTTTAATGTTACCTTTTCCCCTTTACGAATGCCCATGTATGTCCTTTAAAGGGGGGAACTTGATTTTTATAAAGTGACTTTATGAAACATTATAATATTTAAATTAAATAGTCACTTTATCGTTATAACTTCAAACATTAAAATAATATACCAAATGAACTCGGAATCCCACATATGATAGCTCATCGAAAAGAGCTCAACAAAATGCATCACATCCTGTCACTGAAAATCCAAGGCACTGCATCCCCTGTTGGCTTACTAAAAATAGTAAATCCTCCCCAAAACCCAACAAACGAACTCCATTTGGCTTGTAATTAAATTTGACTAGGCCAAATAACCTCAGGATCCCTTTTGAAGTCCTGGTTAGCCCTCAGGACCATGAAAGAATGAGCTAATGACAACATATATCCAGACTGGCTAAGTGGGGGACATTACATCATCTTGTTCATTGACTATCCAATCACCATATGGATCAATTTCGTCCAAGTCAATAGACTCATGTGAAACACCCTCCACCTTTCTAGTGTGAAGGTGAAGGTTATACCGAACAAAGACAAGATCATTAAGTCTCTTTTGGCTCAACCTATTTCTCTTCTTTGTGTGAATGTTCTCAAATGTACTCCAATTTCATTCACACCCAGAAGCACTACATGGCTAAGACAAAATACAGATGACTATCTTTTGAAGATTAGTTGTGCTAGCACCATAATTCTCCCACCATAAATCTACAAAAAAAAACATTTAGAAATATTGGAAATTAGAATTAAGTAAAATATGTAAGTTTGTAACAAATTAACAATCATTATCAAGTTTCCAATTTTTTCTTCTAGTATTAAACAAAATGTTTTAACTTTTACCTGGTTGTTATTTTTCTCTCCTATCAATTGCTTGTTGTGAAGAGAAGAGTCTCCCCTCTGCACCCTTGTAGATCTTGAACAATGAACATTTCAAAATTCATAAATAAGAATTGTCAAAGACTCAAACTCAACAATGAGCATTTCCAAATTCATGAATCATAAATAAATTATAAGATATAACAAATGTCAAATCTCACCTCCAACTCATCAAGAACCTTGTCTCTCAAGTCACGGTCATGAACCATCTTATCAATGCATGTAATAACACCTAACATGACCTCCTCATTAGCCTTAAATGAATCAGAGAAGTAGAATCTCAGGTTCAAGTAGTATACCAAGGCATGTATCGGTTGGTGGAGCTAGTGTGTCCACCTACGATCAATGATGCGCCAAAGGATTTCATATTTTTTTGAATTTCCACCATAGTAATGTGAAATGGCTTCTTTGGCCCTATCCATGGCCTCATAAATGAATCCCATTAGCATTCCCTCTCCATCCACCATACAAAGAACCCTTACCAAAGGTTATGACACCTAGAAAACTGAAAACAAATTTTAAATTATTACAAAATTAACCCCTAAAAAAATAGGAAGTAGATTCTTGTGTAAATTTTATATTTGGGTTTGTTACTTACCTTGATCAACTCATCTCTTCTTTTGTTGAACCCATCATAGAAAATAAATACTTACTATCTTCTCTGCCTCATGTTTTTTGGCATATGTAGACTGCATCCTAGCATTAGACACAAACATTTGGCTAAGATGAGGAATGACACCAAGAATGCTTTGCAATGTGAGAAAATGGCTAGCAAATCATGTCACTCCTAGTCACACAAGGTCCTTGCCAATTATGTGTTTTCTCATCAAAGCGAGGACCCAAGTATGGTTGTAGATGAATTTAGTGACACTTTTAACATTTTCAACCACCCTTTTCACCCAACTAATCTTTCCAATATCGTCTAACAACAAGTCCAAGCAGTGTGTAGCACAAGGACTCCACGTAATTAAAATAATGACTGAAAGGGTAGATGAGAAAGGTTGTCATAATATAGATGCAAATCAAAGAAAACAGTGACCTATGACAAGGACAACATAGTCATAGATGTCAAGGTAGCAGAGGATGAACATTGTATGCAACTATGGGGTATTTTGGCCATGAACATAGAGCATTACTCACAACACTGTTATGATAGAGGTGCAGATCCAAAGACATCAACAAAGAGTACTATTTTGAGCAAAGAATAGAAAACACTGTTGTGAGTGGGAATTATGGTAGGGATACCTTGGTGTCAAAGGAAAAGTATCAAGAATGCCCATAAGCAGTGCAATACAATAAAGAAAAGTGCAGTAGCATTGTTGAAGTGTTGCCAGTCATTGCACAGTGCTACAAAAAACTATGATTTGCTGCTACAAAAGAATATGGACACCGCTATTCAAGGTTAATAAAATAGTGAACTAACAGAGAAATAGATCATCAAGGAAGAATTTCTTACATATTGGTGATCTCACTGTTAAGAAGGGATCTCAAAGGGTATCCAACATGAATCTGCATCAAAGGTTGAGGAAGATCCTTGTCTTGAGGAACAATAGTGAAAATCTATATGCTAAGGAGTCTTGAACAAAATACTAGATTGAACTCTCATTGGACATGAGCAGATCATGAAGATGTAAAGCAAAGTGCTATAAAAGTGACTATTATGAGAGGTATGCTATGTTGTTATAACAGTCAAATGGCAGAAGTAGCAGAATCTTCTTTATTTGTAATAGAAAAACAATGGGTTTCACTATTATAGGGGCAATCTACAGTGAAAAAAGCAGCATTTAGAACAGCTTTGAATCAAAAAATATAGTGATATAAAAGGTAAAAACAATGCTTTAGGAAAGAACAATAGTGAAATCCACATATTAATGCAGAGGGTACTATGAAAGAAATGTTGACATAATGGGAAAATACATGTCATTGAGATATCATAAAAATGCTGCAAAAGATGCTTGAAAATAATAATATAGAGTTGCTACAAGGAATATCATGAAAAAAAAAGTGTAGGTGTTGTTAGTATACAGATTTTCATTCTTACTAAAATTATAATAACTTTCAAATACTCTGGCCCAAGATGAAGGAAAAACTCATACAACAGTTGAGTTAGTCACTCACGACTAAACTCTATGTGATCAAAGGAGCAGCTACCTTATACAAAGATAAATCTTGGCAATTCATTTATTTGAAAAGAATGAAATCAATAAAAGACATACATCTATATACTTTTCACCTGAAAGTACTAAAGGCTTTTTGAAAAAGTCAAATGAAATAACCACTGAAAGATTAATGCTCTGAGAAAGAGATCTTCACAAATATCCAAGCCAACTGACTAAGACTGTAAATAAACTTCCCAGAAAGATCGATTCAACATAAATTGAAATAAGATTGGAAAATGGATGTATAATCTTGAAACACATACACAGATGGCAGCAACATGAAAATCAATTCCAACTGAAATCAATAGACATGCATTAACCAGACACACTGATATGAAAAGATACTGCTATTTGTTATATATATCAACTGATGCTATATTATGAGTTTCAATTCAAAACATCCACCATTTCACAAAAGTATTTGCAGTAAATATTAAATTGTATGTTTTTGTTACTAGAGAACCGACCCTCCTAAGGTCTTTTAAAAATATGCTTATAGCCACGCAGGGCATAATCAGTTTTGTAACTAAATCCTAATCTCGAAAAAGAAACTAACAACTTAGAACCATTTGGAAACATGTCTTCAAAACTAATTAGGACAGATTAGCTTTTTACGGCCTCAGCACTGACGGTGGCATCCTTTGCTTTGCGCTCTTCTGACCACTCCTTGAAAGCCACTATGAATCTCTCCAACAACTCCTTGTTTGGCGAAGAAACAAGATCCAGCCTTTGCTCCCATATATCTTTACAGTTTTGCAACTGCTCCAGCTTCGTACTTAGTGACTTTGCTTGTTCTTCACTGATTAGTATCAGTGATTGCACCCTGGCAATAACCGAGCAATCTCTAGGTACCATTTCTTTGGCATTCTTTAGTCCTTGTGCTTTCGTGGCAAAGGATTCTTTCATCTTAGCCTCATATATTCCTATTTTCATTTCACCTATGGACAGATTGTAGACACAATCCATATGGTTGTTGAGAACTTCTTCAACACAGGCTACTGTCTTTAGAATCTGCTCCGATTCTTCAATACCCTAATCCATCAAAGTACATTGCCATTCCTCATTAACCTTGGCTATGAACAAGAGACCATTATCTGCACCATGAATCATTTTCTCAGACAGGAATTTCTCTATGCTATAATTGAAAGCTTCATCCATGTTAGCTATTGTTATCTCCAGACTGTCCCTTCTTCCTTCCCAGAGCTTGACTTTAGCTTCCAAGGCAGACACCAGTTCAGAAGACCATTTAGTTAAACTTTCATAGGTTTGAGCGAAGCAGTCGACCATCTCTCCAACTTCTCCCATCCAATTATAGAATGCCTTAGATAGAGACCTCTCTTTGTGTACCTAGTCAAGGAACTTCTGATTGTTTGGAGACTTGACATCCAGATTCAAAGGTACCATCGCCAAAGGTTGAGGAATAGGATTTTGCAATTGCTGAATGTACTTTGCCATTTCGCATAAATCTTGCCTTAACTTAGCCTTATCTTCAACATCTTTTAGCACTCTGTGATTGATCTTTTTGTTCACAGAATTCAAAATCTTCAAATTAGCAGCTCTGGAAGATACCCCTAAATCCACTTTGTCTACAGTGAAATCCTGTTCAGTGACTTTAGCACTGGTCTTGTTGGAATTAGGCTTGAAAGTCTCTGCAACCCAATGACCTATGGTTGGATCTACATCCACCATAGACTCTATTTTCTGTTTCTTTGCTCTAGGAGATTTTCCTAGATATTTACTAACCAGATCACCAACAGGGACTAAGGAAGACACAACATTCCTTTTCTTACTCACAGTTAGGTCCAACCAGTTTGGAGAAATAGGAGTCATGTTTTGTAGGGAAACAATGGAACTTGGATTGCTCAGGGTAACAGGTTCTTTCTGACCTGAACTACCAACACCTCCAACTGATGTTGAATCCATAGAGGATGTCTTACCTCTTTTCAACCTTTTGAAACATTTTACACTGGGCTCCTCGGTGTCAGAACCTAGCACAATGCAAAAAGGAGGCTCGACCTTCTCACTTCTCTTACTTTTCTACCTTGACAACTTCACAATATCATCAGAAATCAACTCTGAATCTTTTGGAATTTCTGGAGAAATTGATACACCTGTAGAAAGCAATGGATCAATCTTATTAGTCAGAACAAGAGAGGGTTCAATTTTTGGAGTTCTTGGACTTTTTCTGGTTGCCAATGCATAGGTAGCTAAGATTTTCTTCTTTTGGGCTTTAAGCCACTGTTTTGTCTTCTTGATGTACACACAAAAGTAGTGCACTTCTCTAAGTCATTACATCAAAGGAAATCCATGAAAGGGAAACCTTCAATAGTGACCTAGAGCTCTCTATGTATGGAGTTGCAAGATTGTAAAATTGCTCTCAGCTAGAGCTAATAAACTTATGACCTTGCTAGTCAACCACACAATGAGAGATTTTAAAATTGAAGACAAGGGCAAGAGTGCCAATATCCCCAAAGAATCAAATGGAAATGCAATGCAAGTAAGCTAAGAATGAGGATGCAAGCTAGTATATGAAAATGAAAGTGCAAACTAGGCTATGAAAGGAAAGTACACGTCTTACAATCCCTCTTAATTAAACTATGTGAGATTAATCTATAGCATAAAGAAAGTCTATACTAAAAATGCCATGATTATGCAACTATGAAAGCAAGAAAGCAAGCTAAATGAAATGCAACAACAATGTCTTCAAAGCTTGAATGCAAGAATGTCTTCAAAGAGCTCCAAATAACCTAGAAAAGCTACAACATAACATTAGCATAAAAGAGATGGATATCCAAATGAGAAAGAGAGCTCTTCTTTTTATAGGAAATGAAAAAGAATGGACCATGGAGATTAAGAGGAAAAAGATTTAATCAATGGTGGAGCATCATAGAGGAGCAATCCATGTGCATAAATATCCTCCAATGGGAAAATAAGAGTTGACTTTTGTGTCCATATGAGACAAAAAGTGTTTTTTCCCTTTTTATAAAATAGGAATAGTACTTTATTTGTGCAACTTAGGATAAGAGGAAAAGTGGGGGCTTTTTATTTATTAAAAGGGGAGGAAATATTTTTTTAAAATAAATAAAGACTTTAGGATAAAATGGTTAGCCCAAGGAATAATCGAATAAATGATAACATAGGATTTGATCAAGGAAATTGATATATTTGAAAAATGCTAATTTTTAAAAATACTGATTCAGGGATTTGATAAATTGCTGAATGGGGGCCCAAAGTTGAGGTGACCATTTTAGGGTGCATACACCTAAAAACTTCCTTGGTCAAAGACTTCACATTATCTTCTTCCTCTGCCAGCCAATCAATTCTTCTGATTACCATTTATGCGTTTAATACTGCATTTTTTGACTCCAATGCATCAATATCTTCATCTTTAATATTTTTTTATGCTGAAAGGTAACTTTAAAGAAGTGATTTGTTTGATGGAAAACCTAGAGCACAATCTTTTAGTAACCTCAACTTCATCTATGCAATCCTCCTAGTAGTCTTCTAGGGTTGGTTGATGAAGGAACATGGTGTCTACTCTGAAATGAGTCTCAACAAAGCCTTTACTGTCAAAGTAATTTCTTGCCTGGTATGGCTGGAGATTCATTTCTTTCAATTCATTGGTTAAAAAGGGAAAATCATGCATCAACCTGAACTTATAGTGTCCTATCTCAAGTGGGAAGAAGGTGCCAATACCCCTTTTGACCTTGTACTTTTTCTCAACCATTAGTAACTGTCTCCCTACTTCAAGAAGAATGCACTTGTTTGGGCAATACCTGGGAAGTTTTAATGGAACATCACTAAAACCTCCTACTCTTAAATAGGTAAAAGTAGGGAACTGAATATAAAAACTTTCGTAGATTTTCACAAATTCCATAGCTTCATCCGATATTCTGCAATTAGGTTTTCCTCTCAATTCAAAAACTAATTTGGATGAAAAAGTGTCATGTATTTTCTTAAAACCCATGGGATGCTTTCCTTTTTGTAACAGGGGGTGATACTCATAGATAGGCATACTGCTATTCCATTCTTCATGAGGTAGACCATCCTAGATTCTGCAAATAGAAAGAATATAAAAGAGGTAGGAAGACATATAAAAACTAGAAATCAAGGCTGGTTGAGATAAACCCTCATGCAACTTCGCAACTATAATTTATGCCCAGTCGATAGCATTTCCAGCATCTAAGATAGCCTATATAAAAATGTACATCCAGTCTTCCCAGTTTGTGTCTATAGGATTACCTTTAACCCTATTAAGTATTACCATTATGTCCCTAACCTCCCTAAATAGGTGATCTTTTCTAAGTGGTCTAGGAAAATAGGAACCCCCTTTTTCTGCGTTTATCAGCCAATCTCTTGCTATGTTATTCCTATACTCCTTCCTATTCTTCCCAAAATTTGCTATAGCTTTACTAATAGTCCAGTCTCCATAAATTTCCACTGGTGGGATTCTAAGAGCGGCCATTATTACTATTCTATCAACATTTACTAGAACCTCACCACTCTCTGTTTTAATGCACCTCTCAGCCTTGCAGTACTGGTTACGACATTCTATTACTAGCTTCGGGCATAGAATTACATCAGGAAAACCTGTGGCCTCTAATAAACCACCTTCTACAATCCTAATAGACATAGGTTCATCAACTGTTTTCCTCAACCTTGAAAAAATTTGTCCAATATCATCATCTATAATGGTTGTATCTTTCATCTTAGGCAAACAACAACTAACAGGAGAGAATCTATTTTCTTTCATGAATTTCACTTTAGAAGAAGTCATACTGAAATATAACCCTGCAAAATTCTAAGAAGATAGCTCTTTAAAAATGCAGAAGCTCGAATGAAGTACAGGGCCAAGGTTGCTGAAAACTCACCGTTCTCCTGCCTTTCGAGAATGTTACCTTCGCAGCTCCCAAAACACCTCTGGAAAACAACAAAGAAGAATAAGGAAATGTAAAGAGTGGGAAGAGTAAATACCCACTTGTTTCAAATCCCATCACTTCACGATAACTGCCATGAATTCAATTTTGCACCGCAATAAATGATAACAGCCTGTTTCACACACTTCCTTTTTGGTAAATAAATCCATGAACTGAGGTGGCTCCATCTTTTCAGTCACATCAATCATTTGATTGTCAGCCGATAAAGATTTGGCTCACAGCTCATATTCGAGTATTATTACACCCCGAAAATCAAACCTTGAACCATGAAGAACAGGTTCAAAGTACATGATTTGTGAAGTTTTTATTATATATGCACATAAGACAACCGCGGTGGACCCCAATAACTTCTTGAAACTAACATCGAGAAAAAGAGAAAAATAATTGAGAACTTGATTTGGGAGACTTTTTAATGCAACGTTGTAGAAGTGCACATTCTATCGTGAACTTTGAATTGAAAAATGGAGGTTCAAAATTCAAAATCAAACTCAACATTTTCCTAAGACACGTGACCGCAACAAGAAAAGGACTTTATGAAGGACGCAACATAGACGTGAGGTTTTTGGAGAATAATATGTTGAACTTTGAACCTTGAACCATGAAGAATGAGTTCAAAGTTCAATATTCAATTTGCAACTTACACTTTGACACAGCTTGAAAAATTGCCACATATAAAAAGGGTAAAAATTTATTTGACGGGCAATAGGTGTAAAAGTCTTAAGGGTCACAAGGATGAAGATGCTAGAGTCTTTATTTCAAAATAGAGGGGTTTCATTATAAAAACATCAGAAATATGAAGGACATTGTCATAAGAGAAGTGCTTCACAAATGCAGGAAAATATTGTGATATCAACAATAATGAATAAGAAAGCAGTGAATGAGAAGCATTGAGTGATGTGATAAGATCTTAGAAAAGTCAATATCTGATGCAAAAGAAGTATTATATGCTGTTGTTGTTGTGCTTCTAGGTAAGATTGTGTGATTTTTTTTTGACATCAACGTTTCAAATCATACTCCATGATCTATCATATTAAACTCTCTCATTTTGATGATAGATCATGGAGTATGATCTGAAACGTTGATGTCAAAAAAAAATTTCACACAATCTTACCCAGAAGCACAACAACAACAGTTCATAAATTGTGGAAATTTTCTATCTTTAGTGTTATACACTGTTGCATTATATCAAAGGGATGAACATAGTGACAACAATGTGTCAAAGCATAGTGATTGATTATTATTATTAATGACTCCTCTTCAAGGCAATAATGGAGTGGCAAAGAATATCATGGAGATCTCAAAAGTTTGAAAAGTGTAAAAGGGGACAGAAAAAGGCTATAGACAGTCATAAATCAGAGCAATGAGGCATGAGAAACAATGCCAAATGATGCGGGAAGACAATGGTTTTTGTTATGGGAGGTTTAAAAGATAAACTAAACTAATGCCAAATAGTGATAAGTATGTAAAAACACATTGTTAGGCCACTGCTCAAGATAAGAGCATAGTTCAAAGCCATGAAAGAGTAGTGATCTTCTTTGTCACAATGAAGACAAGGATTATCATGAGTGAAATAGTGATATACAAGGAATACATCAGTAAGTCATGGTTAGAAGGACAGTGGGAGCAAGGTAATATCAATCAAAGAAGGTATTGGAAAGAATGGTGATGCAAGAGAGACTAACGAGGTCATTGTCAGATTCAGAAGGTTATCTCCATTTATGATCAGATTAAGGAAGAGACACCATTGGCATTGAAGAAGATCTGAAGCAGTCATGAGAAGACCAATGATTTAAAAGAATTATAAAGAGTTTAGTAGACAGTAATATACAATGCCAAAGGTCACTGCTAAGACAATAGGAAAATAGAACACTGCTTTCTCAGGAGAATTCTATATTTCTGTATAAGTCTTTTCTAGATTATGTTCATCAATATTTCACTATGAGTTGGTGAAGCTAGATAGAAACATGGTATTCGAATTGGGGCATTTTTTGTATACCTCAATTTTGCATTAAAGTTTGTTTTCAGGCACGAGGTGAGGAATGTTTCAAGTTACAACTGCCTGAAAATTGCTTTTCCCTGCAATTATCCAACAACATAGTTGTTTTAGAATGAAATAAAACACACCAAAAAAATTATCCAGTCGCATAAAGACTCTAAGAAATAAAACTCACTAAACCCACGGCAAGTGACTCACCTCAAGATTCTGCACAAATTGTTTCGTTGTGTCAACTATGAGGAAAAAAGGGGCATAATTTGTAGGAAAGAATTACAAACCCTACCACAGCAGATATTTGTTTTTTTAAATGAGGCAAACCCAAACCAATCTCCCAACATATGCTGCTTGAATCCATTCACAGTAAAGGAAAAGTGGATCTAAAAAAATTGGGGCTTTAGGCCTACTTATGTTGAGCTTGAGACAAGATTTTCATGCATGGTGACTACTTGAAAAAAGTATTATGGCACTCGAAATAAAATTTAGATGTGAGAATTACTGGATTTTGATTGGTAAAGCCCAAGCAATATAGCCTAATTACAGAGCCCTCTTTCGAGATATATTAGTCCCACATGTAGCAGCAAAAATGTACAACGAAGATAATGTCAATTTAAAAAAGGAGGGAAGAGTCAGATCGAAGCATACCTTTCTTGGCCTTTTGGCTAAGATCAAGTGTAGTATCTATTCTTATCAGTTTAATATCTGATACGTGGCTCAATGAGCCACACAATATTAAATTAATTTCTTGAGGGGGAAGATTCAAACGGTAGCTTGCTACCAGGATCTTTGAGTGTCACTTCTGTATTGCACTACATCAGAAGCCTAGCACACCCCACACCCAAAGCAATTGTCAAATTTAAGTTATGATTTTCTTAATTACATGTCTTTCTGATTTGTTTGTCAATTATGCAAATGTTTTTCTAATTTGTTTGTCAAGTATGATTGCTTGATTATACTGCTTTCTCTTATTAACATTTTGAGATTATAAACTAGTAAAATCTCAATTCTTTGATTCAGATTTTGAGCAATTTCTAACATTTTTAGACATATATATATATATATATATATATATATATATATATATATATATATATATATATATATATATATATATATTGTATTATCCTAAAAAGTTAGCACTCATTCATTTGGAAGTTCTAGGACCCTTTTGGGCCCCATTTTAGTGATCTCCTAGATCTAAATGTGTTCATGCTTGATTTATTGCTTCTATCTCCTTACTCCTCTAATCTCTCCACATTTCGGGAATCACGAAGACCATTGTCAAATGTGTCTCTTTGGGATTATGCCAACTAGTCCTGGGGGTAGTTTTTCAATGGGCTCTCAGCCCAATACGAGGATATTTCTTTTCTTGCATTTGGTTGTTGTCGGCTTGTCAATTTTGGATCCTGAATTGACTATTAAAGGGCATAAAAGATTTTTATTTTGACATACATCATGATCTAAGACATCTATCTCATGTTCAAGAAATTTATGTGCAAGCAATTATAGGTGATTTCAAGTGCTCTTTTGGATTCAAGATTTGAAGACAAGATTTCCAACTCAAGATCTTCAAGTTTCCCTTTATTCAAAGACAATCTTCTCTTATTGATGCAAGTTTCTCTCTTCCACCGTGGCCAAGTAGAGGAATTCACAAGCAAGCAAGAATATCCACATGTAGTTCCTTCTTCCTCCTCTCCACCATTGAAGTAATCAAACATACATACATCCAAGATCTAAGGATTCAAAAAATGCAGATCAATTGTATTTGAGAGGACATCTGTGATTCTACAACACATTTTAAGCATACATCTTCAAGGGTTTATCTGATCTGCATCCATTCATGAGGTTTTGACAAGCAAGGTGAATACTTATATTTGTGTTGTTTTACATGCATCACTTATTCCCTTTCAAGGTTTATTCCTATATAGGGGCTTGACCAAGGCAAGCCCCTTTCCAAACAATTTTCCCATTTTTCTTGTATGCAGGAACAAGTGTGCAGTTGCATATTCAAATTTTTGGGATTTCGAAACCAGGGCTTGATCCTCTACAAATTCCATCAAATTTTATCCCTCCGGGACTAGGCCAACTTTTGTGACATGTTCCTGACAATTTGAAAATTGCACGATTAGAAGTTACAGATCTCACAGTCCTAGATCCCAAACAATTCCTGATTCTTACAGGTTTTAGATAATCAATTATAGATCTAAAGTTCACTTGTCCTCTTCTAGCAATCAAGGTGAGTACATCATTCTTATTTTTCTTTAGCACTTGCTTTGATACATTCAATCTAATATCATACATTGTTGGTTATCATCTTCTTTATCATTGCATACGTGTTTGTCATACTTTACATTCCATATATATACATTTTTGTCCATACAGGGAATACCACTCTCCATCAAACTCCACCTTTATCTAGATCGTACATTAGCACCCCTTCATCAATTTTGGATCAAGTACTAGTCAGATTTGGTCTAGGGGTGGGGTTTGGTATTCCAATGTATATATAAAGTGAAGGTCTACCATTGATCACCATTTTCCATATCACATATACATATAAATATGTGTGTGTGTGTGTGTCTGTATGGGTGGTAACATTCCTAAGTTAGAGATGGAAGAGGATGCACTCCATCCTATGCTTGGTTGCGGATGGAATGATAGGATAATGATCCTTTTAAGAGACTCATAATCACCTTTTTTTTATGGTGAAGTAATGTTCTAGTTGGGTTGGGTAATCCTTTTTTTGGCTATAGTTGAGCTCTCGACATTAGAGAAATCCTATTTTTCTCCTATGTTTGGTGTTTAGTTCGTAGCCTTATGGCCCTTCTTGTGGAAGTAGGGATTGTTAAGCCTTCGTAATGTGAGTGCTTTTAGATGTAAGAGGTGATTCCTTTATCCTCATGCCTCTTGGTACCCTTGAGTTGGACTTGGAATTTGAAGGAGAAGTTAGTTTTGTAAGAGAATCCTCACTTATACAGATTCATTATTGAGAAAGTGAGACACCTTTTTAGAATAAAGCATGCTCCAAATGAGCATGTTATTACTTTTTAGTCTTAAGGGACAACCTTTTCCCTTTTTTTGAGTAGTAGACCTGATACATCTTGTGCCTTGGTCTTAGAAGAGACCCTAAAGGGTATCATTTTATGATTGGATGCCTCATGATGAGGTAGAGAGGCTAGTGTTGTGTCTTTCTTAGTAGAGATTATGGTTGGATGAAGTTTCCTAGCACCGAGAGTGGTTCCCTTAAAATACATCGAGAGTTGATGATGCTCTTTTTAGATTTTGTTGGTTCTGTCTATAATTATTGCATTGGTTGGTGAGGAAGTGGTGTGGTATGGCCTAGAGATGTGAAGGAGTCAAATGGTCATTTTTTATGCTGGTTTTGATTATTAGATCTCACTCATGGTGTACCCTTTTATTGATTTGTAGGCTTCCAAGAGTAAGCCTAGTGCCCCGAGGGAAGGATCTCGTTCCTCTCTTGTTTCCTTTTTTGCATTATATTCTTTTGGATGTAGATTTGGTAGTGCCCATGGTTGTGCCTTTATGTAGATGGATGCGGATCATTTTTTATGCCTTGATCTGGTTTTGGATGTTTCATCATTGCTTTATGTGATTTTGTGTGCCACCTTATGCTTGGGTGGATATATGTTTTATAATCATGTTGGACTTGTGATGTATTGGGTTCCCTCTTGGTAATATGGATTGCACTGCTGCTTTGACATGTTGTTTAATTCCTTGTGTTTGGTTTTGAGAGCCATTGTGTGGTTGTTGTTGCATACTTGATGATGTTATATTGATTTGATTACGAGATCATGTTACTAATAATGTTACGATGTTGAGCTCATTCAAGGAATATTTATATGCTCATTGTTGCATTAAAGTAATATATATTTAAATACATTTAATTAGATGATATTATTATTAATATGTTTTAAATTATAATTAAATGTGAAATGGATGATATCGTAACCTTCAATTATAGGAGATTGCGTAAATGTTAAAATTACCTTTCAATGGTTTCAGTTGCTTTGAGTATATTTATGCATATATATGTGCTTTGACTATTTTATATATGCATGAGCAAGTACACTTTAAGTGTGAATATTTTAGTGATAACAGTACCGACCATTGACTCCATCTGGCTTCACAGGTTTGAGTGTGTTCATATCCTTGACAATGGTAACAAGAGTCACATTGGCCATTCTCATTTGCCTAGCCTACTTATGGTTCCAAATCTAGACAATAATATAATATTGCACATGTTTATACCTCCGGTTACCATTTAGGTAATGTTTGGTTATCCCTTGACTAATTGTAAAAGACCAGTGATAAGGATTTGTGCATAGTTGGTATTTGGTGTTTTGTTGCTACCTACTTATAAATTAATGAGCTTAAGGGACTTTCTAATGAATGGGTTATAGGGCACATCACTTGTTGAAGGTTTTGCAAATGAGGTTGCAAGAAGAGTGGGTGTAACCATGGAGGAAACTTTGAAGTTAAGCGCACTCAAGTTAGAGTAGTACTGGGATGGGTGACCTCTCAGGAAGTCCTAGTGCTTCACCTCTGTGAGCATCACCTAGATACAATGAGTGCTAAGTGTTTCATTCATTCTCATGATGGGTTCATGTGAACCACTACTCATGAAACATGGGTCAATGAGTTGGCTAAAAGAAACTTCACAGTTGAATCCTGATAGAAATATCACAATGAATTAAATGATATTTTATTATTGTTCATGAAGTTCAATAGTATATTAAAAAAATTTCCCATTCTTTAGCCCCTCTGACAAAGACCAATGCGACAAAGAGTAAGATGACAAAAATGGAATAAAAATGTCCTAGACATAATGACATAACCTAATATTGAGGATGCATTCTTTGGAATTGTGCTTCTCTGCCTACTCTTCCTTATTCTTTCCTATTTTGACCATCCTGTGTTTGAGTGCAATTGGTATCTCCTTAGTTGTCAAACTACACAACTCCAAGTTGCACAATTCAAAATGATTGAAATGATACAATAACATAACAATGTTATAAGAAGAGAGTGCACAAAATTGAAAATACTATACAAGACAATTAAAATTCTCATCCTTGTTGCCTCTTTATAGCAAAATTTTGTGACCGATCGTCCCTTGTAACAAACCAAGTCATATTGAAAAAAAATGATGATTACATATCGTAAAATGTTTATAATATGGTCGTCTCAATTTCTTAAGAAGTGTAAATGATAGAAATCACACTTAAAAATGTAGTACTATGTCAATCAACATTAGTAATGTCCAAAATGGAGGCATCCTTTAAGAAATTGAAATACATGCAAGCGCTCCAAAGAGACAATAAAAAATGGACTTTAGTGATGTATAATCAATGCTAGTAATGATAAATGTGATTTGTTAATCGAGGAGTGAGACCAATCAAAGTTTAGGAAGGAAATCATTTTTTGGTAGCAACTTGAGTAGTATCATTCATCATAAAAATGGTGGAAGTACATTTCCACACTTTCTATCACATAAGTTCTTATTGATAAATCTTATTTTGTAACTCCTAAAAAAGATTGCTTGTCAAACAATGCTAACTCCATAAACTCGAATAGTTAGAATATTACTACTTTTTTATAATATAATATAAAACATAATATAATTAATTTTTATTTAATTAAATATAATTTAATTTAGATATAAAATTAATTAATATTTTTTAAATTAATTTAATTTATTTTGATGTAACCTTCACACATTCCATTTCTCCTTATAAAACCGTAGCTTTATGTTTCATATTTCTCCTCCTACCAACATAGTCTCCAAATACCTCAAATATTTAACTAAATAATTTTCTTGCATAGCAATAGAAAAAAACAATATCCTCTCATTTATATTTTATCCAACTTCAAATTTTCACTCCTATTCTATTCTTATGCATTACTTTTCCCTTCTCAAATGTTCAATTAATATACTTAACATTGAATATTTTAAAAAATTAAAAATATTTTTTATAAATATATTTTATGAAGATTTTGTTATACAATTTAAATGTATAATCACTTTTTTTGCATATAGAATATTGAAAATTATATACTGACTCTATTAATATATGTATAGTGCATACTTCGTATTATATATTTTACTCTTTTGTTTTGTGTTTCAAAGATTATGACCATCAAAAATATTTGTCTTTAAAAACTTGGCTTGGTGTGTGGAAGTTAGTAAAATATAATTTCCTCTTTTTAAGGTTTTAATATCTTATGTTTCATTTTTTAAATTTTTTTATATGTATTAAATGAATATAGATTACAAAGAGTTTATAGTTAAACTATAAGAAATAGTGAAAAATTAGAGAATGGTATTGCAAAGCATCAACTACATATTGAATAAGAAAGCAATAAAAAATGTACCAATAAAGATAATAAAAACTATGGAACATAGCATGTATAGAATGTTTGAGAAAGCTGAACAAAATGGACTAGCAATGATTTCAATCATAAAATGACCTTAGCAGAAAAAAGACTAGGAAGAGCAACAATCGATCTAGAAATAAAGACCTTAAGTCTTGTGTCATGACAAATCTTCATTTTGTTGAGCAATAGCTTAACATGTAATTTGATTTGTTAAATTCAAGAGTAACTATTTAAGATCTTTTCAACCTCATCTTGTAGTTGAGAAAATAGTGAAGTTGGATAATAAAAAATGTTAGAGTAGAGCCCAAAGAATGTATTTTCTCACCTTAGATTATTGAAAACAACTTTACACTTGTAACTCAAAAAATAATATAAAATATCTGATTCCATCAACAACAATAATAGCATGTAACCCAAACCCAATAAGGACTTCTTTTAAATTTATTTTTTGTTCAAAAATAGCTGGCAAGTCATTATAAACAAATTGGTAGCCCCAAAAGATATGTCTTATATTTTATTGCCTTTGACTAAAAGGATAATTAATTGGTTGGACCATATGTGTTTTAGCCTATTTGCAATGTAAAATCTTTCAAGCAATGACTCGTCCACACTTTTGGCTCCTGTCACTAGTCTTGAAGCTAGGTCATTTGTGCCAGAAGAGGATCAAATCAAGGCTGATTTGTCTATTGGCATAGGTTTGTATGGGAAAGATGGGAGGGTTCCAATGAACTCCCCCCTAAATAGAAGCTTTATATTAATACTGTAATTAAGATTGATATGGATTCAGGTGAGCAATTGGAAAACTCCATAATAGATGTAGACGTGGACATGGGAGAACCATCTAAGGAAGCAAAGGAGAGACTTGAAGTCTTGAGGATTCTGAAGACAATTGGACAACAGTCCAAAGGAAAAAGAATAAAAATGAACTCAGGTTTAACATGCTTCTTCATTCTCATTCAAAGAACGAAGCTAAATCTCTAAACTAATTGTTCCTTTATTACCCCACCCCTCCCCCTTTTTTTCTCTTTTGTAAGATGGGGTTCTGGATCTAGTTTTGTGGAGGTGATTTGGGTGTTTGATTCAGGGATGAGGTCCCCTTGTGTGGCCTCACCTGGTACAGGCCAGGATATATTTCCTATTGAATAATATAAAGGGCGTTGGCCCAACCCATCTTTTAAATTATCAAAAATTTTAAAAAAATTGTTCATGAAATCATTAATTGTACTTTGTTATGTACTTTTGATTTTAAAAAATTGCAATGCCATTAAGCCTTAGTTTAGATGTCCTCACAGATTCCCAAACAGATGTTACAATATGCCTTTGCCTCTTGTGAACATAATGAAATTCCTGAAGTAATATGTACAGTGTAAACCAATATCTTATCCATCAAGTGAAAAAGCTAACTAACCTTGCACTACAATAGAAGCTTGGATCACCCCACACCCAAAGTAATTGTCAATTTTAAATAATTACTTTATTGATAAATCAAATATTTTTTTTATTGTGTTCATAAGACTGTAAAATTACGGCAGAGGTTTTTCCTTATTTGTTATTAGGTATATTGCAAGGTAGATCACTTATTAAAGGGAAAAGATGTTGGATGCAGATGAAGGTACACAAAGAAACTTTGGAATGAAAATTTTAGCCATGTCTCAAAACAATGTAGTTGAATTTGTTGAAATCTGGGAAAAGATAAATGTCATCGTAAAGGATTTCAAGCTGGTTTAGATTATCTTTTTAAGTTGTTTGACTGATTTTTAGCTATGCACAAAGAAATTTGTATATCTCAAAATTTTCTTGTATTTTTTCTGATGCAATTGCAAAGAGGCATCTTATAGATGTTTCTTTACAAAAATAATTTTACATGAAATTAGGCTACGCTTTAGCTATAATAAACTTGTTTAAAAATAGAATTTGGGGAAAGAACCATCAGAGTAAGGTTGGGTGCAATAGGCACAATCGCAAATCACACATTGTCTAAATTTAATTTATAAAAATCTAAGAATGAATGGTTTATTCATTGAACATCTCTCAAATATTCTATATAGAAAGTGTTTCTATAATATTACTTTAATGCTACAAATGGACATATACAATATGCCAACACAACTTTTATAACTTCTCCTTTTGTTCTCATCTTGATAACCAAATTCCCCCACATACATTAAATATTTCACATGAATGATATTCTTTCCCAACCCTAGCTAATATCCTTCATCTCTTTCCAAGATAATTTTTTTGTACCTACAAATTCTCGCTCCAATTGTAGCACGAGATGATTTTTCCCTTTTCAAAAGCTTGGCCCATATATTTGAGCTTTAATATTTAATAAAAAAATTACAAAAGGATAAATATTTTGAAATAATTTTTTCCATGCATTTTGTCAAACATTTTTTGTGTATCACGTATGGTTTCTCTAGGAAAAATCTCATTCACATAATAGAATGGACTTCCTGTATACATTTTTCCATTTGCCAAAATATTTCCACTCCAAATATTGATTTCACCTTGCAAACTTTGAGACATTTAATACAATAGTTTGCATTCATCCATTTTGTGCTTGCTTCCACATTTTCATTTCCACTATATTTAAAATCATTTCATTTTCATCTCGCAATTTTCTCCTTTTGTTGATACAATTGTTACCCATGTAGTCTTGTCAAAGTTGATTGTATACAACGTAATATTTTTCTTAGTTTGGGTTCCATTTTGAGTGATTTTTTGGTTATGTTTGCATTATTAATTTGAGTCTTAAAATGTTGAGTCGAGGTTTAATGGCATCTTTTAATGTCAAAGGTCTTGGTTTTTATTAATCTTAAGTGTCAAATAAGTCAAAAGGATTTTTGTGGTCTTTTTCCTTCCTTATTTGATTTTGATGAAATTAAGTCATGAAAGGTCACACATTATTATTCTTGGAGGGAACTTGAAGTTTCACTTTGTCAAAGTGTCTAAAACTAGCAAATATATAACCTATATATAAAAAATGTAATGTCCCACTAGGGAACCTAGAAGAAATTAACTTAAAACATGTTACTAAGTTTACATAATAATTTTTTTCTTAAGAGTTTACAAACAATATTGAATAACAAAGCGGAAGTAAAATATAAAGCCCATATATACTCATATACACAACCTTTGGTAACAATCCTAAAAGAATGATGTAAAAAGATTCCCTCTTAACCCATAATTGCAAACATTTTAAAATTGATTTTTATTATTAAATAATGAAATTTGCATATACTAGTGTTCTAAGCCCCCTCATTACATGATTTATTATTGTAAGACCCCTCTAACTTATGCATCTAGAAAATGAAACTACAACCTATTGGGATTGAGACAAACCTTATAGACCAACAACAACTAGGAAGGGTCGCTTGCCAACATCTATTGAATACATCTTTTGAATACATATGTAGCTCATGAATACAAGGTCCCCCAATAGATGTATTCCACAGATGTTGGCAAGCAATCCTTCCTAGCTGTTGTTGTTCTATAAGGTTTATCTCAATCCCAATAGGTTGCAGTTTCATTTTCTAGATGCGTAAGTTAGAGGGGGCTTACAATAATAAATTGTAATGAGGGGGCCTAGAACACTAGTATATGCAAATTTCATTATTTAATAATAAAAATATATTTTAAAATGTTTGCAGTTGCCAACTCATTTAACTTGAGGTTTGTCCTGTATTATTTTTGTTGTTATGGCCCTCCTCTGCTCTCTAAATGTATTCCTTATCTATGGTCTTTGGATCCCGTAGTGTCAACTTGGAATCGGAGGTGCAGAAGTTGCACTCTATCACTTGGGTATACAACTCAATTACGTTGTCTCCAAAAAAATGTGACCATGATGCCTACAATTATGTTTCTTAGTTGTTGTGTCCCAGGACCCCTTATGACCCTTTACGACCATTTACGATCCCTAAGAATACATCTTAGAGGTCTTAAAATATCGTAAAGGGTCATAAGAGGCTCCTAGGAGGGGCTAGACGAGCTTCCACCTTCACATGGTTGGCCCTGTTAAGTAGAGAATGTTATACTCTTCTCGAAACAAAGAGAATCTCAATAATTTAAGGTCTTAGTCCATAGACAAATTAAATTAGACTTACTATCCAAAACACATAAAAAATATGCACATAAACACGACAACTAAGAAACATAAATATAGATTTCACAATAGCTGAGAAACATAATTCTAGGCATCATGGTCACAATTTTTTGGAGACAATGTAATTGAGTTGTGTACCCAAGCGATGCAGAGAAACTTCTGCACCTCCGATTCCAAGTTGAATACATCTGTTGGAGGACCTTGTATTCATGAGCAACAGATGTAGTCAACTTGGAATTGGAGGTGCAAGAGTTGCTCTGCATCGTCTGGGTATACAACTCAATTATATTATCGCCAAAAAATTGTGACCATGATGCCTAAAATTATGTTTCTCAGTTGTTGTGTCTCAGTACCCCTTATGACCCTTTACAACCATTTACGATCCCTAAGAATACATCTTAGAGGTCTTAAAATGTCATAAAGAGTCATAGGAGGGGCCAGATGAGTTTCCACCTTCACGTGGTTGGCCCTATTTAGTAGAGAATGTTATACTCTTCTCAAAACAAAGAGAAGCTCAATAATTTAAGGTATCAATCCATGGACAAATTAAATTAGACTTACTATCCAAATTGGTACATTGATGAGAATCAATGATGGGCCAGAGTTTTTAGATTCTGAGAAGACATATATGTAGTGGAGGCCAGAAGGGATTTTTGTGGGGATTTTCTAGATGTGGATATTTTCTAGAGTGGCTATATACATAAGAGGGTTTCCAGATTGAGTACCAGTGCAGAGATGATGATTCAGTAACCTACGTCTATAAAACCTTCACAAATATCTTTATCTTAGTTTCTATAGTATTGAAAAAAATGAGTGGGTTTGACATTAGTGGTGGATCTATTGTCTCCTATTTTTGTGTTCCTATCCTTAAAAGGTTGTAATTTCAAAGTAAGTTTGGTGGAACTAAATATGTATTGCATATAGGATTGAGGAAAGAAGATGTACAGTTGAAAATGGACAAGGAGCTCTACCTTGTCATACACGGTTAGAAGTATCCCCAAGAAATGGGAATGCTAAGGTGGAAATGGCGGGTGGTGGAGAGTGGCAATTTGAGAAAGCCTTTCCCAAACTCTCCCACAACCCATTCAATCCTCAAAGAATCCCCCTCTTTCTCATTGCCTGATAAATCAACTGGCCACAAACAAGAAGAAGGCAAATAGCTAGCTGGCTAATAAATTGGGAGATTGGTTTTAGATATAATCTTTAAGTATTATTTTTGGCATAGTTTTAGATTGCTTAGTCATCTCCTATGAATGTCATTGAAATATTGTGAGGCTTATTCTTTTTGTCTTTAGAAGTGGAAAGTTTTATTAAAAGGTTAATGACCTCGAGAAAGTACATGTTTGTGTGAAATAAGACAGAAAATGTGTGACTGTTTGTAAACAGTAAACAACGACATAATATTGTTGTGCTTAATTTGATAATATATATATTTTTAAAAAAATTAAATTTTTTGTCACTTTTTTGACCAACAAAGAATAGACATATAGACGAGAAAGCTATACATTCGACATTGCTTCCAATGATTTTACGTCACAATTTCGACCAACATTGGTTGCAGAGATAATGATATAGCTGGCAATTCTTCTAGGTTGAAGTAATGATTTTGATGTCACTTTCGTCGATAATTCAACCACTGTTGACGTCGCAATTGCAATGAATATTTCATGAGTCGTATTATCGACTAAAAACTCTGATGATCATTATGGTTGATTAGCCAACCAAAGGGGGTCTAATAATCGACTAAACCTCATTGAAAAACAAGCTACAATTTACTAGTGCCTCAAGATCCTGCACAGAACAGTTCACAAATCTGGTAGAGATTGGCACCTCCAAATTAATCTGACTTTATGGGCCTACAGAACAAGCATTCAAACTCCAATAGGGGCTACACCCTTTTCCTTAGTCTACGGCGTAGATGTTGTGTTGCCTATTAAGGTCGAGATTCCTACATTGCGAGTCTCTCTAAAGAACCTCATTATTGATGAAGACATTAGAATATCTCGGCTACAAGAGCTAGAGTTACTAGATGAATGTCAACAAGTGGCATTCGATCATCTAAGATCATACCAGAATAGAATGTCTAAGAGATACAATAAGAAAGTTAGACCAAGGGAATTCCAAGTGGGTGATCTCGTCTTGAGAGAAAACCCCAATAATCAACAGTAGCAGATCCAGAAAGGAAAGTTTGAACCAAACTGGCTCGGTCTGTACATTATCATTGCAACATTTGGGTTTGGTGCTTACCAACTATCTACCATTGAAGGAGAATAGCTCAAAGAGTCGATCAATGCTCTGCACCTAAAAAGATTCTACAACTGAGACATTTTCTGTGTTGTCCTGTACATACTTTATTCTGAAAAAATCCTAAAAATTGTAAAATGTCCTGAAAAAAATGATCATCTTAGTGAAAAATTGGTAAACAGGCACTTTGATGTATCTATTATGCTAGTGAAAACTTGGTAAATAGGCACCTTGATAATAACAAAAATAATGAAAAATACAAAAATACAAAGAAAGAGAAAAAGAGAAAAATACAAAAAAATCAAAAAGAGAAAAATACAAAAAAAATCAAAAAGAGAAAAATACAAAAAAAAAATCAAAAAGAGAAAAGTACAAAAAAATTGAAAAAAGAAAAATGTGCCATTGATGAAAACCTGGCAAACATGCGTCATGGTAGCAAAAATAGAATCTCTACCAAGATGGTGAAAACCTGGTAAGTAGGCGCCTCTTGTTCCCTAATGCTATGCCTCTTGCAGCACCGCTTGGCTCTTGCTTTCCTGCTTTAGTTTGTTTATTGCTTTAGTTTGCTAGCTCATGCACTTGCTCTTAGTTATCTCCAAGATTTTTCTCGACTCTACATGGATTGAAATTGGTCACACTTGGGGGCACCTTCCTGGTCTAGGGGGCATTGTCCTATCATTTTCAGAGGATTTTCCTTGCATCAGTCACCAGTGGTTCTCACTGTGTCTGTCTATTAATGTTTTGTTCACTCTCAAATCTCTCTCCTTGAGGATCTCTTGTATCAGTCACCAGTGGTTCTCATTGTGTTTTTCCTATTGATACTTCATTAGTACTCTGATTTCTCCTTGAGACTGTCTCTCACATCAGTCACCAGTGGTTCTTACTACGTCCGCCTACTGTCACTGTCCTGTTGACACTTCTCACACTGTATACTTCGGATCTGACATCAATCCACTGAAACTAAAACTGAAAGCTAGATTTGAAACTCTTTGAAGCATGTTGAGCTTTTCTTTTATGTGTTTGTCTTTTCTCTTTATCATTCCTCCTCGAGCAACTCTAAGACATCTTTCTTGACTGAGAGAAGCGAAGACTGGGGGCATGATATTTTCTTTGCTTTTTGTTTGCTGGTTTAGTCCCAATGATCCAATGATCCAATGAATCTATATAAGAGGGGTGTCCACTATGAGAGCCTTCATCACGTGTTGGATGGCCATGTGTACCTCAACTCCTTTTATATGGAAACTTTGGTGAGGTTGGTTCTTCTCCTTGTTTGTTTGAGTGACTTCTTTCTGCTACAAGTGGAATCGCAAACACTTGTCCTGTGAAGTGAACGTAAGGGTCACTGTGAGCACCTTTGATATGCTTATCATTCACTTAGAAAAAGGAAGAAACTCTCGCATTTCTGGCATGTCTGTACGCAAGCAACATTCAGGTCATTCTAGCAACTATGCTTTAATGCTTATTTTAACTTGCTAGATCAAAAGGAATAGGTGTTCAGGTCATTCTGGCTTCTTGTGCCTTAATGCTTACACCTCCTTCCGAAAAATCTAAGACTAATGTCATATTCATATTCTCATGATTGCAATGTCAGTGTGGGTTGTATGGCATCTTACGAGCGTCCATTACTAAAAACTCTATGATGATAATAAAATGGGTCCAACAACTAAGTCCTAGGGTTTGCATTTAGCTTAGGCATACATTTTCATTCTTAGGCTTGCATTGAGACAGTGTTTTGGTGTTCACTTGATTGTCTTTTTTTGGATTTATTCACCGAGGATTCTCATCTTTCATCTCGGGTTCATCTTGGCTACACAAGTGTTTGATCCTCGCTCTCGATCTTCAAACATTCTTTTGGTTAGTACCTGTCATGTATTGCGACATCCTGCATGAGATGATTAGTACCATATCCATTGCATTTCCATTGCATTTTTATTTCATCCATAAACTCATGTGCATACATTCTACATCTACATATTCATATACATGTGCATTCATTATAAGCATAAATCAAATCATACATTACAGTCATTCATATACCATCTATCATTGCATCTCACGCTGCATGCTCATATATAAAATAAAACATGTGCATATTCATCTACATATACATAAAGGAATCATGTGCATCTCATATCTAATCCATACATCTAATCATATAGGAAACATCTCATAAACATCAACATAAAAGCAATATACACACAAGCACAATGATATCAAAAGTTGAGCTCATATATATTGATCGATCAATGTCAGTACAATCAAAAGAATGGTGCTACTCGAGCACAATATATAAAAAATGGGGCAAATACATCAATATATATCATATGTCCTGGATCTAACCATGGTCAACCATGGTCAAACTTGGTCAACCAAATCTAGTCAACCATGGTCAAACTTGGTCAACAAGACTTCTAAATCACTCTGAATCGCTTCTGCATCCTCTCGATGCTTCCTTAATCCATTTTGAGTTCCTCTGAATCTTTGATTTTATCTATACCTGTAACCTTTTTCTGTCAATCATCTTTCTGACGTGTCACCTTTCGATTTCACTCCCGAGGGAGTAGGATGATTGCATCATTTGAATCTTGTCGAATCAATTCTCGAATCAGTCTGATCTAAATCAAAAGTCTTCATCACTTGGGGCATCTTTGGGCCTCGTATCTTGTCATCTATCTTTTAGGTATCTAAGCAATCTAACTCAGATCCTCGAGGATCAAGCTTCGTTCTGAAGATGGTTCTCGAAATCTCATTAGGTATTGGGGCAATCTAACCCTAATCCCTGAAAGTCAAGCTTTGTTCTGGAGATGGCTCTCCAAAACTCTTTTAGACCATTATTTAGGCAATCTAACCTGGGTCTCGGAGGACTAAGCTTCGTTCTGGAGATAGTCCTAAATCTACATCAGCTATCATCTAATCAACGAGTATTGGGGCAATCTAACCCTAATTCCAGTCTTCTCTCAAGTGGTAATCCGACTGAGGTCTTTGTAATCTAACTTAGACTTTGGAGAATCATGTTTCATTCTGGAGATGGTTCTGCAACTCGATCTAATTGGTGTCTTGGTGATCTAACCTCAACTTCCAAGGGTTAAGCTCTGTTCTGGAGATAATCCTGAAACCTCATCATCTGTCACATCAGACTATTCTTTGAATCAACGCACTGCTCACACATCAATTCAAAGAGGGGCAAAATGTAATACCCCAAAATTAGCAACTTACAATTCTAATCATTTTTGGTGCATTCCTTTGAATTTCTACATCATTAAAGTCCTATTGTACTAGGCAATTCTCTCTCTTAATTGACTTTATTTGACTTGGTGTCAAATGCAAAAAACCCTAAATTTGCATTAATCATACACTATATTTAATTCCTAAATATTTGACATTTATTGGCTAAATAATCTCTATGATTAATTAATTTAATTCTAAATTCCTAGTACTTTTAATTAATTAATTCCACCCCCTTTAGCTAATACACATAAAAGAAATTAAATGTTATTTGGTTATTTAAATGGATTACTCTCATTTGGATTTAATAGTTCAAATAATTTGAAAGGCCACCCATGTGGCAATAATTCATTTTCTTAATTAAATAATAACCTTCAAATTGTCTCACCTTCCTCACTGGAAATGAAGAGTCAGTCGTTTCTTTCCAAGAAACTCTTCATCCTTCTCCCGAGCCCTTCTATATTATGGACTCCTTTTTCCTCATTTGAGGAGACAATTTAGAGAGCACTAAAACTATAGCGAATTTTTGTCTTGCTTTGATATTTCTTAAGCTATTTTCTCATTGCAATTTAGAGTAATTTTCATTTATTAGTATAATATTGCACACTCATTTTAATCTAGTTTTCTTACTATATGCTTAATTTTCATCTTTCATTTTCAAGCTTTAGATTAAATTTACATCTTCATATTTCTTTCAAGTTTATAGTTAATTTGCACAATCATTCTTAGTTTAATTCCAATTCAATCTTCTTATGCATTTTAAAATCCTCCATTTTAGAATTGGTCTATGGTTGTTGGGCGCATCTAAATAGGAGGCGACGGGTCGATTCAATAGATATTGCGAAGTGAATAATTCATATTCATTGTCGTAATTCACACATTTGAGCAATGACTATGTCGTGTCTATGGCTGAATTAGAGGTCAACATTTAGACATAAACAAGTACATAGTACAAATAAAGAAACAATAGGAATAAATCTCCAAGGAAGAAAAAATAAGAAGCAACTGCAACAAGGATCTTCCAGCACTAGTACAAGAACGTTGGAGTCTCAAATGGTAAGAGAATCACTACCTCCTAACCTCATGGAAACCTATGGTTCCACTCCCAAAGTGTTGAGGAGATAACATTAGACCCCACAGATAAAAATGCCAAAATCAATCATCAGATAAT